>OZ005654.1:287137064-287689666 GCA_963930645.1 Salticus scenicus | reverse complement strand
GTTAATAGAGGATTCTCTCACCCAAACGTATTCATTGCGAGTTCTGGAAATGCCTTTTATAGTAATTGAGGCCTCATTAATGAATGACATTAAAATAGGAAAAAGCGGAATATTTGGTTTCAGCTCGAGTACTTTTGGAAGAAGACTGTCCAAATCTGCCCAACATAAACTTTTCAGTATGTAAAGTCCGCGTATTTGCATATAGCGTATTTGCGTGATTGTCTGTAGATGTGGTACTTTTGCAGCTTCAAAAAATACTGTCAGCATTGACGACGCCGTGTCTGATGTACGTGTTTTCAGATCACACTTTTCTGCTATTAAGAATTGAATGTGACCCTAGATTCCATAGTAAAACATGTTCACCTTAAGGGGACCGGAAAAGCCTTGAAGCCATGTTAAATTCAGCGAATTTATGCATATTTGTCTCAGAAATGGCGAACGATAGAATTATGAAATTTTTATAGAAATTACAATAGTATGGTTCACTCACGGGCAATTATTCGGGCGGGCAATTTTCTTTCTTAGTAAAACTGAAAAATTATTGTTAATTACTTACAGAACTAGAGGGCTCTGCCCCCTGCTCACTCCGCTCACCAACCCCCGAGGAAGGCTTCGCGTCCACATGACTCGCTTCACTTATTAACCCCTATGCCGCATTGCCCGTCTATTCGCTTCTTTACCTTTCACTGGATAGGAAAATTAATACTGCATTAAAAAAAAAGAAAGAAATATCCATATTTAATGTCAAATTGAAATACATAATATTTAATACCATTTTTTTTATGAAATAATAGGCTAAAAATCGGTAATATTATTTTCAGAAAAGAAAGAAATTCGTAATATCTAGCCCATTTTGAATTACAGATATAGTATATGAACCCCTTGGCGACAATTATGTTTTTGTTACTATTTGGCGATGGATGTTTTGGTAGCATTGCTTGTTAAAAAAATAAACAAATAAAAATAATTTTCTTTTTCATTAAAAAAAAAAAAAAAAAAAAAAAAAATATTTTGATGGAATTTTGACAAAAGCAGAATTTAGTTTAGTATGGAGAACTATTAGTTATTTAATTTAATTTTTTTTTTTTTTTCAAATTATAACATCGCTTTCAAATTATTCAATTATATTTTCGCTAAATTTTAGATTTCGATGTATATCTAACCATCTTAAAACTGGCGACAACGTTTTATCCGTAGATTGAGACTAATAGTCCTCCGCACTTAAAAACAAAAAGAAAAAAGAACATAATAACTAAGTTAGACTAACATTTTCAAAAAATTAGAATCTAATTTTTATAATGCCCGTACTTTTTACTGTTGAGTTTTTTAGTTAATTTATGACAGTATATAATCGGTACTTTTCCATTTTGCCGTCGAGGCAATAAAGTTGCCAAGAATGATATGACCCCCCCCAACTGGATTTAGCGATATATTATTGGCGATTATGGCTAAACCATAAAAGATAAATCATAAGCTAAATCATAAATCCCAAATCTAAAATAAATAGCATGCAGGCTGCCATATTATATTGCAAACAATCCAGAACGACATCGTTATCATTTAAACGGCGCCAAAGAAAAATCGCCAAATCCAGTTGTGGAGATACTATAGTTATACCACGTAGTCAAATATAACGTAATCTACGTAGTCAAATAAAGTACCTTTATAAACTTGACGTTTTCAGTTAATAACTTCGTTAATTAGGATGATACAGATTTCTAATTACCTGAAATGCCTTACTTGAAGCATACGGAACACATTGATACTTCTCATGATGCAGAAGCACTTTGGCCTCTGCGAGGAGATGCTATCGCAGACAAAAAAATTGACGCCAGCGACAGTTACTTTTATTTAATATATAGAGAAATCACTTTTAGTTTAGCATTTTTGGTGAAATTTCACTGTCGGAAATAAATAATTCACAAAATTTCATCAAATCATCAAAAGCTTATGTTAAAGTGTACAATATCGCACAATATAAGTGTAATTAAAAATCTGTTAAATTAAAAATCCTGAAAAACCACCGTTTCGAGAAAAATTCCTTGAAATATTTAAAAGTCAACAGTAAGCTCTTAAATACACTTAAAAAGAGTGAAGAAATTCAAAACTTCTTATATATAAATAAATAAACATATAATATACATTGTCGGAGAGACAAATGTTTGAATTATTTAATGATATAATAATGTAGAATTTTCGATTGTTTTCGTCAAATCTCTCTCTCTCTCTCTCTGTATATATGTATATATATATATGCATATATTTGGTTTTTTTTTAACCCCTTAACCGCCCCGGACGTATATAAACTTTTTTTTAAGTACGATCTTTTGCATTGTAATGCTACCAAGAAAACTACTGACACGTTTTGACAACGAAATAAACTAACATTTGATATGATCTTGAGAGTTTTTTCTAATGACTTACTCATTTCAGAGTTGAGAGTAAACGACGGCACTAGGAAGCAAATTTCGTAAATTTTCCTCAGCAGTTAAGGGGTTAATCTAATACCCATATCCTCTAGTTTTTTTTTTCTACTTGACCCTGAAAACTTTTTAGCAAAATATAGCTCTCTGAGATAATGTTAACACGTGCCGAATTGACGGGAAAATCTTAATATCTATATTAAGATTTTCCAGACCACTTGGCACTTGTTAACGTTATTCCACACAGTTGAAATTTTGCTAAAAAGTGTTCAGGGTCAAACAGAAAAAAATCAGAGGGTACGGGAATCAGGAAAAAGAAAAAGAAAAAAAGAAAAAAAAAGAAAGAAAGAAAATTTCAACATTTTGTGGGACACCTAATATATATATATATATATGTGTGTGTGTGTGTGTGTGTGTATGTTTAATCTATCGTAGTTTATATAAAGACGTTTCAAATAATGTTATCACAGCATTGATCCTGTATTAATATTTGTTATATTTCAAGAACAATAATTCATTTTCATGGAACCCTGATAAGCCAATCAGGCGCTTCTGTTTACTAGGAATATTCATGTTCTACGTAGTTACATCCGGTATGTGGTACATTGAATAGAAATGTGAGAAACATAATATATGGTATGACTTACATGCATTAAAAATGATTAAGAAAATATTTAAAATGTTCATGCATTCCGTATAAGTCACATTATTTGCAAGAGATTTTGTTTTACCGCACAAAGTTTTCTTGCTGGGCATCTAATGTTTTTTTTTTTTTTTAAATTCCTTGAACATATAATAAGAATCGCCAGCACTGACAGTTTGGTCACGATCAGCTCACCCATTTTGATAAGTGCAGTTAAAATGTGACTTTTGCAGTTAAAATGTTGCTTCCAACACCCTGTAATTCAAGCAGTTACTTCGATTATTTACTATTCTTATAATGTTTAAACAAATGTTTATAAATATCGTGAATTATTGTTTCACATTCTTTATATCTTTTATATGCAACCGAACGATCAAAAAAAAAAAAAAAAAAAAAAAAAGAACTCAATAAACAAAAATTTGTAATAATTACAGTTGAATTAAACGATAAAATATGAACAGACTATTTTCATTAGAGAATAAATTTATAAATTTTAAATCGTAATATCATTTAACTAAAATAATTGAAACATATGCATACATTTATTCTTACATTTTGCTAAATTGTGGATTTTTTTTTTTTTTTTTTTTTTTTTTTTTTCTTTTTTAAGTCCATAATCAGAATAATATCTTATAATAAACTTTATAATGTTACTTAAAAGATTTAGAGTAATTCTTTCTCATAAGTGAAATTTTTAGGGAAAAATGCATTCTTTAAAACGGTTTCTAAGATTCTTGAAATATTCTGCAAGAAGTGAATTCAAAAATTTCAAAAGCAATATACTTTGAAAATATCAAGAATTTTATGGGAACGTGACACATTATTCATTCAGTATTTCGAACCTTGGGAAATAAGAATCCATATAAGTGTTATATTTTTAAAGTGATGCAGTATGGAAATAAAGTTTTTTGAGAATACGAAAGTTCTTAGTTCATAAATAACATACTTTAAAATATATAAATGCAATACATTAGTATTAGAAATATAATTTTTTTTTTTAAGTTACTATGCAAAAAATGCAAGAAAACGAAATTTTTCAATAACAGAAAATCATTCACTTTCTAAGAGAATGGGCGTATTAAAATTTAAACAACATTTAAAATGAGTTATTTATTTACAATTAAAAATATATATAAAAACACAATCTAAAAATATTAAAAACAAAGACAGTCGTTTTGGCTATAAGTCAGACCTTGTGAAGTTTGCATTGCTGCAAACTCCATCTTAATAACTTAATTAGATAACTAAATGGTAAGTAAGAGAGTACAAGACTTGAATTATATAATAAATAAGAGTTTATTTGAACAGATTAATGGGAGGGCGGTCTGGCAATCAAACTAGCTCAGTCATCGTATTTAATTAATCAAAATATATGTATCAGAAATAAAATTAGATAATCTTAAATATCTCACCCCAGCAAAAAGTCGAAGGTGCAGAGACGTTTGCACTAGTTGCACTCGTATACTCCGCTACTGCGACTTCACTGCGGATCAGAGAATTCCTTTCGGATCCAACTTTACTTTTACGAATGCTAGTAGATACTCGTACCAACACTCATCACAACTTAATCTTCACGCAACTAAATCTACACTACTCCACGCTTCAATACTTGCCAAACTAAGATTCTCCACAATCCACTATAACATACATCACCATCCACTATAATATACTCCAGCATCCACACCAATCTACTAAAACCATCTCCATCTTATACTTCTTCCTACTAACCTCCTTTCTCTTCATTTAATCAATACTTTTAAAATCACTTCTAATTCCTGCGTTGCAGCACCCTGCCGACACAAACTAACCCGACCTCAACTTTCGCCGAGTCACTAGCGTCGAAGCGATTTTAACCGTCCCCACTTTCTACTTTGCTTGATCCAGCTTAAATTCAAACAACTGTGGAGACGTTCTGTAGTCTCAACCTCACAACCTCATCAATATCAACACGTCAGTAGCAGAAAAGTTATGTTATAGCCATAAAAACATTAAAAGAAATTTAGTTTTTCTGGAATTATCATTTTGATTCTGTTTAAGGGAGAGAGGTGTAACTTCGTGAGGACTCCCTTTAAGAAGATGCACGTGGTATAGATTTTTAAACCAGAAACGAAGATCTTTCATTGAAAGGTTTGAATTAACAAATGTTTTTTAACAAATGGCGAAATATAAACGGCAATACATGTTTTAAAGAGATTTGTTTTCCCAATATCATTCTGGGAAAAAAAAAATAATAGAAACTAAAAGTATGGATCTGTGTTTCTAGGTATAGTAAACTGGCTGTACAGTAATAGATGCGATCCTTTACAGTATCACCATTTGGTGAAAAACGGTGCAGTTAGCATTTCTATCTCGAAAATTATACAAGCATAGAGAAAAAGCAAATTACACTGTTGTAGAGCTTTATCGATTTAGTATGAAAATACACCATGCAGATACGTAGAATGAAAACACAAGGTTTTAGTCGCATATTTGTTTGTTCGTGATATACTACACAAGTAAACGAGAAAACGATCTTAGAAATAAAACAGCAAGTAGTCATCAAAATATGCTTTTATTTGTAATGTTTTATGTTCAGACTTCTATACTTTAGCTGCAATACATCTTTGTACCTTTCTTTGAATTTTACGTAGCATGTGCGTCACCCGCTACTTTACAATGTTTACGAAAGCGAAGTTCAACAAAGGTCAACTTAGGCATTTCAGCTGATTGGGAGAAGTTTGAACATAGAAGTTTAAACATAAAGCTATCTTGTAATGACAGTTTTTTTTTTTTTTTTTTAATCATTTCGACTAGTCAAATTTTAGGAAATCGCGAATAAATAAAGGCACGTTTTTAAAATTCTGTCCTCAGCATACATGTCCACAAGCGATCTCTTTCTGCTAAATTGATCATGTTACAAAGCTTTGTAAATTACCATTTTTTCTCTTATCTCGTACTATTTTCCATATAACAACGATAACTTCGTCATTTTTCACCAGATGGCAATGTAAGCACACAGAAAAATCCAAGCAAGATTACGGGCAAAGCCTGGCAACAGAGGTTCCCAGCAAATCCCGTAAAAATAAATAAATAAATAAATAAAAATGGACCATAAATGACGTATACTCCGTAATTTGTACATTGTGACAAAACTTACGTTGTGACTTTGAATTAAATTTTTTAAATTAAATTAGGAAAATAATAGCTCTTTTATATCAATCGCTAATTGTTGAAATATTCAAATAAACTCTCTTAACCAATAAAAGTACAATTATACTTTCAGTTTCATGTATGAAATGATTCTTATATGACGTCACTGTACAGTATCACCATTTGGTGAAAAACAGTGCAGTTAGCATTTCTATCTCGAAAATTATACAAGCATAGAGAAAAAGCAAATTATACTGTTGTAGAGCTTTATCGATTTAGTATGAAATTACACCATGCAGATACGTAGACTGAAAACACAAGGTTTTAGTCGCATATTTGTTTGTTCGTGATATACTACACTGTAAACGAGAAAACAATCTTAGAAATAAAACAGAAAGTAGTCATCAAAATATGCTTTTATTTGTAATGTTTTATGTTCAGACTTCTATACTTTAGCTGCAATACATCTTTGAACCTTTCTTTGAATTTTACGTAGCATGTGCGTCACCCGCTACTTTACAATGTTTACGAAAGCGAAGTTCAACAAAAGTCAACTTAGGCATTTCAGCTGATTGGGAGAAGTTTGAACATAGAAGTTTAAACATAAAGCTATCTTGTAATGACAGTTTTTTTTTTTTTTTTTTAATCATTTCAACTAGTCAAATTTTAGGAAATCGCGAATAAATAAAGGCACGTTTTTAAAATTCTGTCCTCAGCATACATGTCCACAAGCGATCTTTTTCTGCTAAATTGATCATGTTACAAAGCTTTGTAAATTACCATTTTTTCTCTTATCTCGTACTATTTTCCATATAACAACGGTAACTTCGTCAATTTTCACCAGATGGCAATGTAAGCACACAGAAAAATCCAAGCAAGATTACGGGCAAAGCCTGGCAACAGAGGTTCCCAGCAAATCCCGTAAAAATAAATAAATAAATAAATAAAAATGGACCATAAATGACGTATACTCCGTAATTTGTACATTGTGACAAAACTTACGTTGTGACTTTGAATTAAATTCTTTAAATTAAATTAGGAAAATAATAGCTCTTTTAGATCAATCGCTAATTGTTGAAATATTCATATAAACTCTCTTAACCAATAAAAGTACAATTATACTTTCAGTTTCATGTATGAAATGATTCTTATATGACGTCACTGAAAAGCTAACACTTTACATTTCAAGGAATTGCCTCAAAAATACAATTTGCCGGCAGATTCGAGTAAATTACGTAAATTAACTGTTTTTACCTCTATATAAAATGCCAGCATTACTTTCAGAACATAAATATACGGGCTATGACCATTTAGGTCACTACTTGTAAAATTATACGGTGAAATACAGTGATTTTACATTCTTTTTTTTTTTTTACTGTGTTGTTTTAATTACAAGCATATACACTGGTGTTCAAAATTTAAGCAACAACCTGTTTTCTCGTATTCTTCTTTTGCGCATATTTTTTTTTTTTTTTTTTTTTTTAACAAATAAACATATGAACAAAGAATTTAGATGGCATGTTCGTTATCATACCATTAAACGAATTTTATATAACTTTAACATAATTAATAATTTTTAAGCTAATAAATATTCATTTTTTCTCAAAAATAAGCTTTGGAAAGAATGAAAAATTTCAACAATTTTAGAAAGAAAATTTAATGAAAAATGGTCATAAGGATGCATTACTGATAGGTGAAGATGCACATGCATCCATGTGTTAGATTAAAACCGGACATTTTTACCTGTATTCACTTTTCTGTTTCTTCTTTTTTCTTCTTTTCTTTCGTATGTGAATAACTTTTTAAAAAATATACATACAAACATGAAAATTGGATAACATGTTCACTATAAACTATTTATCGACATTTTTATTATTCTGGTGATGCTCATAGTTTACAAATTAATAATTATGTATATATATATATATATATATATATATATATATATATATATATATTTAAAAAGCATATTATAAAACTAAAAAAAAAGTTAATACAGAAAGAAAAAATGAAATTTTATGAAACATTTCAAGGCATGATCGCTTTATCTATCTCTAATGCATCCTTAACATCAATTTTCATTAAGTTTTCTTTTCTGAAATTCTTGAAGTTTTTCCTTTTTTCCAAAGCATAATTTTGAGAAAAAAAACATATTAGTATTAGTTTAAGAACTATTACTCTTGCTTAAATTATATAAAATTCGATTTATGATATGATAACGAACATGCCATCTAAACCTTATGTTCATATGTTTATTTGTTTAAAAATTATACGCAAAAGAAAAAAAACGAGAAAACAGGTTGTTGCTTAAATATTGAATATCAGTGTATATTGGTGTTGAATAAACTGACTTGAACGAATAATTGAATGAAAAAGGGAAATTTTTTATTTCAAGTTATTTTTATGCTTACATTATCCTTAATAATGATTAAAATTACTATTATAAATATTTTTGTTTTCTTAAATTTGGATAAGCAATATATTCAATGAAGACTAAGGCACAATATCACTGCTAAAGTATCAAAACGTCTGTTATATTAGCTGGAACTTTTATCATAATATATAATAAAGAAGCTTGAATATAATAGAAATTCTTAGAAAATCATTTCCCCCCTGTAAAACATTATAGAGAAGAAAGAATTTTATTTAAGAAAGAATTGAAATGCGTATAAGAAAACTAGAATAAAAAAAAATCATATTTATTGAGAGTGAACATATTAAAAGAAAAGGAGTATTGTTATTACCTTGTTTTAATTTATTCTTTGCATTATTTCCAATCTGAGTTAATAGAAGTTTAAATTCCAGTCCATTTATTTTCTTGACACAAATAATGAAATTAAATGAGTCATATTAGAAAATTTCATAGTTTATTAATTAGTTGAATTTTCATGAAGCATTAATTTTCTTTTTCTTTTTCATTACATAGCAGAAGAAAACAATGGAACCACCATTCATATAAAAAGAGAAACGGACACAATGAGAAGAAAATATTAATTATCGAATAATTTATGCATAATTTCGAAAACTTGATTTCATGAAAGAATAAATTTTTCGAATAATTTATTATCATATGAAAGTCATCTAGAATTCATTTCAAACTGTTAAACTATACATTAAAACATTGTATTTGATTTTTGTAAAGATAAAAAAAGAATTAAAATGAGATAATTAAGAAAAAATGTGTGCTACTACAATTTAAATAAAATATGATAAAAATACACACATTCTTTACGCCACCAATTATGGACCTTTTTTTGTTATTAAGAGTTTGACTCATGAAATTTTGAAAGGGGAAACTATTCTTTAACATAGAAAGTTTTAATTCGAATTCAGCAAAATTGAATTTGACAAACAAGGTCAGTAGAAAAAAAAAAAAAGAAATTTAAAATTTCATAATTCTTTTATTTATGAAAAAAATAGGTTTTTATCTATGTTTTCGTATTTAAAAATATGTTATATCAGTTTTATTAGATTGGTTATAAAGAAAAAAAGCAAAAAAGGATAAAAAAAAAAAAGAATTTATCACTTCAGCCATTCAACTAACTGAATTTCTCAAATACTTCGGTTTATTTTCTACTTAGAATCTTTAGAATCACAATGTACATTAATGTTCAGTATATTTAACATTATATATATTAATAATTCCACAGAGGACTAACGATTAGATTTAAACAGGATAATAACTCGAACGAAAACTTCCACAAAATTTGGCGACAAACAAATTGAAGTTTTGTTCTATCTGTCTAGCCATATATATATATACTATGTCTAAAATCAATGAGCAGATTTTCACCAAATTAGTTATTCTAGATATTTTACAAATTATGTTCAAGGAGTTGAAAAAAAAAAAAAATGTAAGTTAGTTTAAAAATTTTCACAAGGCTTTCCTGCATGATAAAACATACGTTCTAACAAAGGGAATGGAAGATAGTAAACTAAACGATTGGTTTGTATTCCTAAAGGTCTATTTGTTAAATTTGACATTTGTTTCAAGCAAATCAACATCTGGTGAATATTTTTTAAACTAAAAATATCATAATAATACAGATTTAGCAAATCGAATGAATCATCAACATATGAAATTGGAGAACAATCTGCCAATACAGTTTAACAGCAGAATGCTGTCTTTGGCAAATTGCATTTGATTTAAGATAATTTGGGGTTTGCAGACTTTTATTCGAGCAAAAATAATGGGGCCGGGACCCCAAACTTGAAAAGAAAGCAAATTACACACACACACACACACATATATATATATATATATATATAAGATTAATTTATTCGGTACGTACAACAAAAGAAAATGTGTTATAAAATATAATAAAATTAAAATTAAAATGTGTATAAAAAATAATTTTTTACTTAATAAAATTAATAATGATACCTTTTTGTTTTCAAATGCACCCTCCAATACCTACTCGATTTTTTTTCTTATTATAGCTACGAAAGAAGGTGGATCAATTCATCCAAACCGTGCATTAAAAATCACATTTTCGAAGTAATGTGAAACAGAATTAAACTTTAAAAAAATCATATTTGATTCTCCCCCACAAAACAAAAGGATAAAGGGGGAATTTCATGTAATCTCTATATTGTGGGTGGGTAAGCATAACCATTCCACACACCAATGGTGAAATTCCTGAGATAACGTGGAGCAAATTTACGCTTGGAAACGTGTTACATCCCGTCTCTAAAGTGGTGGACAACGGAGATTTAGCAAAAATTTCTAAAGCGTGTTTTTGATACACATAACCAATACACACACCGAAAACAGCCTTCCTCAAATAATTTGAAGAAGGGTTTTACACGGAAACATATTTTATGCATTATTTAGACATATACCATACTAATTAAGGCATTAATTAGGCAAAACATTAGTGGGTGCTACTGCTTTGATATGTTGCTACCTTCATAGTATACTACAATCCTGCGCAAATTCGTCCCGATCTGAATTTTCCATGTCGTGACCTCTCCTTGTAAGATTTGTATGTTAGTAAGAGAACTTTCTCAAAATAAAGAACTTTTGCAACGTGATTGAATTAATTGCATCTTCAAATTAAATACGCGGCTTGTGTAAAACTCCTTATGAAATTTCAACTCTGGAAAATACCTGATTGCTAGGTCGATCTTTTTCCAACAATTTGCTTAATTTTTACTCTAGTCAAATGAACTTTTGAAAACAGTTTGTTAACCTATCTAGCTTTCAACCGTTGTAATAAAAAAATTTCTATGCGCAGCAAAGTAATATTTACTATAAAGGTCATATCTCAACGAATATTGCGTGTGTGAACTTTATATTTAGTGTAATGTTTCTCTAATGTTTTCTCAATTTTGCAGCAAGTTTTATATTTTTTTATGGAAACCAGTTCTAGTTATATATATATATTGTTGCGTACTTGGGGTTCGTGAGTTGTCTGAGAATGAAAGGCCAAACGTACAAAAATTCAGTAATTTATTCACAGAAAGTTCCAGAAAAATACAGGTCAATAAACCAATTATCAGCTTCAATTCAAGCAGTAACCACAGCTTAAACAACAGCTGTCAATAGCAAATCCACAGTACAAACTGTATACCAATAACACTTGAAGCAAGTCTCTCTCAAAGAGGCTTAAGAGCAATGCAATCACTAGCGACGCTGGCTGAGATCTGAACTGAACTGACTGCCCTTGGCGAGGAAGCGCTCCTTATATGCTGTTCCATGGAGCCCAGATTTTTCGAGAAAATTCTAGAAAGTGGTCAACCAATCAACTTACAGCTTCCATATTTGGTATATCCCATATAAGGATTTTCTCGCCAAGGTCGCCAAAAAAATCGCCAAGGTGGGAAAAAGTCGCCAAATTTGGCGCCAAATCCATTACGTGCATTACTGGGGCTTTTTAATGCGTTTTTAAGGGAAAATAAGGCTATTTCAACGCTAAAACGACTAGAAATGCACAAAATTAGCACTTTATCAACTTACTAAGCCTCTTTGAAAGAATTTATACAAAAATAAACACAATTATTTACAATTTCGTAACACTGCCCCCCTCCCAAGGACTGCACGTCCCGGGCAGTGCAACCCTTGGTCAAGAGGCGAAACTAAACAAATTTACACAATCTAAAACACAAAAACTAAGTTGCAATTAAAGATAACATAGAAATATAAATTAAGTGGGAAATATTTACAAAATTCACAAATATGTACAAATATTTATATACAAATATTTACAGTGCGCATGCGCAAATTTTACAAGTATTTACATTTTAAATTTTAATTTTACCGTTACTTGTGGTACTTGGCTAGCCTATTATAGTGCACCACCTTCGGTTTTGATGAAGGTGTTTTAGTGATCCGCACCACTACATCATTCAGCCTTTTTAAGACTGTGTATGGTCCGTCCCAGTTGCACTGTAGCTTGGGAGAGAGTCCTTTGCGTCGAACAGGATTCCACAACCAGACCTTCTCTCCTTCCTGAAACTCATGTTGCGTAGCCTTTAGATCGTACCTTGTCTTCATTTTCTCCGATGCAATGTGAATTCGCTCCCGAGCAAAGTTGTGAACGTCCTCAAATCGTGCCTGGAGATCTTGGATGTACTCCTCGGGCGATGAAGGCGCATCGGGTGGACAACCAAACAGGAGATCACAAGGGAGACGAAGTTCACGTCCAAACAGCATCTGGGCTGGAGTATAGCCGGTGGTTTCATGGACAGCACTTCGATAAGCCAGCAGGAACAATGGCAACTTCAAGTCCCAATCTTGCTGGTTCCTTGATACTAGAAAGGAGAGGTTATTCAGGATGGTACGATTGAACCTCTCGACCATGCCGTCCGACTGGGGATGTAAGGGTGTTGTCCGGGTTTTGTCTATGTCGAGTAGTTCACACAGTCCTTTGAAAACATCAGAGGTAAAGTTCCTACCTTGGTCGGTATGAAGTTGTAGGGGCGTGCCGTACCTTGACACCCATTGCTGCACTAGGACTTCTGCGACTGTGCATGCCTCTTGATTGGGAATGGGATATGCCTCAGGCCACTTGGTAAAATAGTCCATCACGACGAGGATGTATTTATTTCCACTGGAGGTCCGTGGCAAAGGACCCAAGATGTCGATTGCAATCCGTTCAAATGGTGCTCCCACGTTATACCGTTGCAGTCTTCCTCGACTTCGTTTCTGCGGGCCTTTACGTGCCGCACAAGCATCACAGGATTTACACCATTTCTCCACATCCTCCTTTGCCTTGCACCAGTAGAAGCGTTCCCGAACTTTCTGCAGAGTCTTCATTACCCCAAAATGGCCTCCGGTAGAGCTACTATGCAGTTGTTCTAAAACAGCTGGTATTTTTGATCTTGGTAATAAAATCTGCCATCTGAAGCTTTTCCCATCATCAGATTCCCACTTTCTGTATAATACGCCGTTTCTGATATGAAGAGAGTCCCAAAGTGCCCAATAACTTTTCGTAATGGGACTAAATCTGGAAATGTCCTGCCAGATAGGTCTGTTGCTGGTCGTCTCCTTCAGCTGTAATATTGGCTTTATGTCAGGATCTTCCAACTGGGCTTTTCTAAGTTCTTCGTCACTCCATGGATCGGGATCTTGATCTGATGGTGTTGAGACAGTAACTTGGCAGGCAACCGGATTTATCGGCAGGTATTTCTGTTCGGCTCTAGAGCAGTACTTGCAGCTTTCCGAGCAGGGCTTCCGTGACAAGGCATCTGCATTACCATGTAGAGTCCCTTTACGATGACGTATCTCGAAGTCATATTCCTGCAGGCGTTGTATCCACCTGGCAATCTGTCCTTCCGGGTTCTTGAACTGGAGCAACCACGTCAAAGATGCATGGTCAGTCCGGAGCAGGAATCTTCTGCCATAGAGGTAATGATGGAAATGTTCTATGGCTTTTACGATGGCGAGTAGCTCTTTCCTGGTGGTACAGTAATTTCGCTCCGGTTTAGACAGGCATTTACTCCAATAGGCAATGACATGTTCTTGACCATCAATTTCCTGCGACAGAACAGCACCGACACTCTCATGGCTGGCATCTGTATCAAGTATGAACTGTCTGTCGGGCTGTGGATATGTCAAGATAGGCGATGATGTTAAGGCCTCTTTAAGTCGCTTGAACGCTTTTTCACATTCATCTGTCCACAGGAACTTCTGTTTGGCTTCCGTCAGCTTGTGCAGTGGTCTGGCAATATTTGAGAAACCCTTGACAAACTTCCTGTAGTAAGTGCATAACCCCAGGAAACTTCGTAGTTGGTGTACATTTTCAGGGCGACTCCAGTTCTCGACTGCAGAGATCTTCTCAGGATCAGTTCTCACACCTTCGGCAGAGATGATATGGCCGAGGTAGCTCACTTCACGACGGAACAAGTTACACTTGCCAGGATTCAATTTGAGGTTAGCCATTCTGAGTTTCTCCAGCACCTTTCGGATGTTTCGTAGATGGTCTTCAAAGGTGCGCCCCACAATGATAATATCATCCAAATACACCAGACAGGCTTCATAGGAAAGTCCTTTTAGCACTGTCTCCATCAGGCGTTCAAAGGTGGCAGGAGCATTACATAATCCGAACGGCATAACTTTAAATTGCCACAGTCCTTGTCCCGTGGTGAATGCAGTCTTCTCACGATCATCAGGATGTAATTCTACCTGCCAATAACCGCTCTTCAGATCCAAAGTCGAGAACCATTTATTGCCAGCAAGTGTGTCTAATGTGTCGTCAATTCTGGGAAGAGGGTAACTGTCTTTCTTCGTGATGTCATTCAAACGACGATAATCCACACAAAATCTTGTTGAACCATCCTTTTTCCGCACCAGTACTATGGGAGAGGCCCAAGGACTCGTTGATGGCTCGATGACATCATTGTGCTGCATTTCACTTAGAAGTTCAGTGACCTCTTCCTGTTTAGCAAAGGGAAGTCTTCTTGGACGTTGTTTGATTGGAGGATGATTTCCTGTATCAATTCGGTGCTGGGTGATGTTCGTTCTCCCGACGTCTTCAGGTGTTCGAGAAAAAAGGTCTTTAAATTCTTGGAGTAGCTTCTCCGCAGCACATCTCTGTTCCTTTCCTAACTCTGCATTCTTGAGTAATTCCGTTATTAATTGTTCAGAAGACTTGGATTCAGTTGATTGCGTGGGGCGGTTGATGCATGTTACAGGAGTGCAGGCTGCTAACACCTCATCCTTCTTCACTGTTCGGACCTTATCGCTGATGTTTGCGACTCTCACAGGAATAGTACTCTTTGAGAGATCAACTAGAGATGAAGCTACCAGAACTCCTCTTGGGCTATTGTCTGTATTCGGGTATTCAATCAGTCCATAGCGGAAGTATTGCTTTGTAGGTGGTGTTCCTGAAACTATTGTCTCTGTGTGTGGAGGGATGGAAATTTCAGACTTGGCTGTTATCTGGCAAATTGTCTGAATGTCTTGATTTTTAGTGTTGAACACAGCGATGTCTTCCGAACTCGAATGCAGTTCATTATTCTTGAAGTCCAATTGAAAGTTAAATTTTCTCAGGAAATCAATTCCAATGATTAAAGGATCTCTTATATCAGCCACATATGCCATATGATGGTAACTGGCATTCCCAAAATTGATAGTCAAGTTCATTTTCCCATATATTTTGATCTCGTCTCCGGTCACAGTCTGGAGTTTAACACAGGGCGGCGTCCAGATGATCTTCTCTTTTAGTCCTTGAGCCAAATCCGTTCTAATGATGGTCACGTTGGCTCCCGTGTCCAGAATCATCCGGCAGTTGGCGTTGTTGACTTGGCCATAGACGTGAAGTCCATTATCGCCGCCACTCATCGATGAAACATGAAATACTGTAAATTGGGGCTCTTTAATTTTAGGCAACCTCCGCCCCGCGAGATGGCCTCCTCTTAGTTTCCCTGTAGTGATGGTGAAGACGGGTGATTTCCTATAGTTGGTCGTACGGGGCAGTTCCTCTTCACGTGACCATCCCCTCCACAGCCCCAGCACTTTATCTTCCGGTCCTTTATTTCCTTTTTATTCTCCAGGCTGCGCAATCTCTTTAAGATCTCTTCGATACTTCTCTTCATTTCATTTTCCCCAGCAGGCGTATCGTTTAAAGAGATTGCTCTTATGATATGGCGGTCTTTACGGGAGGCTTGTTGGGCTGCCTCTATCCTAAGTGCATAGCCTAAAGCTGATTCTACGTCTCTGATGTTGGAGAGTCTCAGCGCTTTTTGAATTTCTGGATCCCGAACAGCATCGATAAAGTACTGAAGAGCTAAGTCGTTTCGAGTGTCAGCTTGGCAGTCTGAGAATGCTAGGTGTGACAATCTCTGAATGTCCGCTGCCAGCTCTTGCAAACTTTCGCCCGTTTTCTGGTAACGGGACTTTAGCTGGAGGCGACTATAGTCCTTAGAACACTTCTCTCCAAACCGTAGCTCCAGTGCTCTAGTCAAGGCCTCGAAGTCGTTCCTTTCTTCTTTAGAAACATTTCTCAGTATCTCGGCTGCATCTCCCCGTAATGCTGCTGCTAAGTGGACCGACTTGGCGGTAGAGTCCCAGCCGTTAGCTTCAGCTACGATGGAAAACTGCGTCTTATATACATGCCAGGAGGAACTGCCGTCGTAGGTAGATAGCTTAATAAATTCGTGATTCTGGCTTCTTCTCTCTTTCTTTTCAGTTTCCTGGGGCTTGGATTCTAACTTTTCTTCGAGATTCCGAATCTTGCTCTGCAGTTCATTCCCTATTACCTCTCCGCTCCACTCTTCTCTCATTTTTCTCTCAAGATCTTCCTCCATTCTCTTCAGTTTACCTTCTATCTCTGAAAACCTTCCTTTCAGTTCCTGATCAAAATTTTCTTTAACTTTCTCCTCGAAACTCCGTTCTATTTTCGTAACACTCTCTTCAAAATTCCTTTCTACTTTCATAACATTTTCTTCTATCTTCATAGCTTTCTCTTCAAAACTCTCTTCAATTTTCAAAACTTTCTCTTCAAAATTTTCTTCTATCTTTATAACTTTCTCTTCAAAATTTTCTTCTATCTTTATAACTTTCTCTTCTATTCCATCCATTCTATTTTCCATCACCGTTAATTTACCCTCGATTGATTCTTTCACCGTTGAAAGCTCTCTCTTCATCTCATCTTGATTAGATTTAATTTCTTCCTGAACTTCACCCAAACTGCTTTTCATATGCTTCATTTCTTCAGTCAAACCGTCTTTCAATTCTCTTTGCGATGTTTCCATTTTCTCTTGTGCTACTTTCATTTCTTCAGTCAAACCGTCTTTCAACTCTCTTTGCGATGTTTCCATTTTCTCTTGTGCTACCTTCATTTCTTTCATCTCTTGACTCAGGCTATCTTTCATCTCTTTTTGTCCAGTTTCCATCTTTTCCAGTCCTGTTTTCATTTCATTTATCTGGGTAGCTAAGGCTTCTAGAAGTTTTTTCATCTCTTGCTCCATAGCCCTCGTTATCACCATTCACAGACAATCCCACTTCTGACACCAGAAATGTTGCGTACTTGGGGTTCGTGAGTTGTCTGAGAATGAAAGGCCAAACGTACAAAAATTCAGTAATTTATTCACAGAAAGTTCCAGAAAAATACAGGTCAATAAACCAATTATCAGCTTCAATTCAAGCAGTAACCACAGCTTAAACAACAGCTGTCAATAGCAAATCCACAGTACAAACTGTATACCAATAACACTTGAAGCAAGTCTCTCTCAAAGAGGCTTAAGAGCAATGCAATCACTAGCGACGCTGGCTGAGATCTGAACTGAACTGACTGCCCTTGGCGAGGAAGCGCTCCTTATATGCTGTTCCATGGAGCCCAGATTTTTCGAGAAAATTCTAGAAAGTGGTCAACCAATCAACTTACAGCTTCCATATTTGGTATATCCCATATAAGGATTTTCTCGCCAAGGTCGCCAAAAAAATCGCCAAGGTGGGAAAAAGTCGCCAAATTTGGCGCCAAATCCATTACGTGCATTACTGGGGCTTTTTAATGCGTTTTTAAGGGAAAATAAGGCTATTTCAACGCTAAAACGACTAGAAATGCACAAAATTAGCACTTTATCAACTTACTAAGCCTCTTTGAAAGAATTTATACAAAAATAAACACAATTATTTACAATTTCGTAACAATATATATAAAAAAAAATAATAATAAATAAATAAATAAAATAAATCGTGAAAATAATTGTGATTAAATATATATATATATACATATATATCCGCGTAAATAATTGCGCAATTCCGGCACGAAAACTTAAAAGTATTGTCCATTGTATGAGCAACAATGTATTAAATTTACAAGACATTTGTATCTTTTTCTAATACATTATGATCCAAAGCGTTTTCGCTCTTCTTGTGGTCGATCCCTAAAATGCACTCTGGACTATGTAGATGGTGGAAAATATTCATTTATAAATGTTATTTTGCATGTAGGAAGTTTCCGGCTATTTTGTCTATTTTTTTAGATAATTCAAAATTTGTAAAAAATAAATAAATATATAAATAAATGGGAATCTAATAATCTGAAAACCCACTGTATACATACATACATATATATTATTTTTTTCGGTGTGTTTTTCTTGCTAATTTTTCCACCCTTTTCTGAATGGTGTTATCTGTAACATTCTCTTTTTTTTTTTTTTTTTTTTTTTTTTTTTTTTGCAGTTTGCACTTTTTTTCTTTTTTCTCATTCGCTTTACTTTTGCATTCAAGATATAATGTGAAGCAAACCAGAATAAAAATAATAAATTCATTTACAGGAAAAAAAATGAAGAAGAAGAAGGAGCACAAATACAAGTGGGAGAGAAAAACTCATCATACATGTTTAAAAATGTGGAAAATTCAAACAAGGAAAAAAAAGGACACTGAAAGGCTGAAGTTTCAGCTGTGAGCGCTTCAAAAACCAATGTGGTTTGTTAAGTGTTTTTGCTTCAGTAAAAAATACAAAGTACAAATTTTTTTTGGGATCAAACATGTAATTATTTTATTTTTTTAAATGTTTATGTAAAGACATTTTTAAATTTAAATGTGTGAAAGTGGCTTTTAACTTTATGTATCATATTACACCCATTTTATTATTTCTCTTTTAAAAGAAATTTTTAGATGGTAATTATAGTTGTCTGGTATATAAGTGTATTTGCAATTGAAATTGTAGGAAACAAAGTTTATATACAGCTGAGTACTAGTATCCTCCGAACTTGATAATTTCTTTTTTTAATGTTTGGCGACTGTTTATTAATTTCAAATTTTAAAAGATAATAAATAAATATGTATTTCTCGACATTATCTTTGGTACAAGAATCAATTATCTTTTCTATTTTACTTCTATCTTTAAAAACAGTAGACAAAAATGAGTCTTAAATTTAAACAAACAAGCTTATTTGATCACGTCCAAAGCCAAAATTAAAGAAAAAGTATCGTGTAGTATCAAGTAGAAAACAATTTTTTAAAAAGTCAAAATAATAAAATGTCCAGTGTGCAAAACCATGAACGCGAAAGTATGCAAACTAGTTTTTATATTGAAAATCAAGAGATTCGCGATTTACATAATAATACCTAATCGCTAGTAATTTTCTAGTAATTTAACCTAATGTCTAAATTAAAACTTTAGATATTATTGCGATAATGAAAAACCTCAAAATAATTTTAATAGTTAGAAAAACATCAAATTTTCGGAAGTTGCAATTAAACGTAACATCATATTTACACTATATCAAAGTATTCTTATAAAAGAAGTAGTATTTTATCTCCCGTTTCTATGCGTGCATTTCGAACGAACAAAATAATAATCATAAGAATAATACTAAAAAGTATAATTTGACTTAAAAATTACGTCACAGCTGGAACATTCCGTTTAAGTAAGGCTCCTATATATACGAGCTGGTGCATCGGACATTTTGTTGCCTTAGTGTTGCCACATGTACCCAACGCTTTCCGTAGATAAACAAACGGCAGCCATTATGTCTATCGTTTTGTATTACTTTAGAGTTACTTTTTTAATCACTTTTCAAAGTTTTAGCTCGGTAAATTATCATATGGGAGATTGTTTAGTGATAAATTGTTATAATCACTCAAATAAAAAAAAAATAGAATGTTCAGATTTCCATAATATAATTTAGGAAGAATAAAATAGTATAACTTTTATTGACTTATATATATATATATATATATATATATTTTTTTTTTTTTTTGAGTTTTTCACATGTTTAAATGTAAAAATACAAAAAAAAAGTGTTATTTTAATCATAATATTTATGTTAATGACCATAAATTAATAAAAAGGGTCCTCTTCACTCACCGTCGCCGGAAGCCGAAGCTAATGTTATTCTATGGGAAATATTTATTTACAAATAACTTATTAACTAATACATATTTTTAAATTCTGTTTTCACATTCTGAAAATTTCCAGCTTTAAATTGACGGACCTTTTCTAAAAAATTATTTTTTAATTTTTTTATATTTTATTTTGAAGCTGCAAAATACGAATTTTCAATATGTGAATTTTTTTCATTTTGCAATTTCAAAATAAAATATTAAAAATTTAGAAAATACATTTTTAAGAAAAGTCCGTCAATTTAACAGTTGGGAATTTTCTGAATGGGAAAACAGAATTTAAAAATATGTATTAGTTAATAAGTTATTTGTAAAGAAAATTTCCAAAAAGAATAACATTGGCTCGGACTTCGGGCGACATTAAGTGAAGAGGGCCGTTAATACAGTGCGTTTGAGTTTTGGCGACATTTTCTGGGGTAGCCAAAGTTGTTTAGTTCTCGTGTTCTACTTACATTTATTTTAATATTCGTTTTTTTTAAATGAATAGTATATGCTAGAAATAGCAGAAAAAGTAAGTAATTAATTAAAGATTTTCCACTTTTAAACAATAAGCTCTTTTTTTTTCATAAAAGTTATGATTTATATTTGAAACAGAGAGAAACAGCCCTAATTCTAACACAACACATCTTATCCCCAGTACATCCACACAATATCCTCAGGATGAAAAAACATGTACTGTGTATAAATGTGTTGTTAGGGATATTACTTGTTCCTGATTGCTTCTGACCGTCTTGACCGATCGTAGCTTCAGATCAATATTTCTTAAATTCGCTAGTTAAGCGATAAGGACGCCAAGCGGTTATGCTGCCCTCATACGAGTCAACAAAGTGGCGGCGATGCGCCGCCGCCGGCCTGTATGTTTTATTTAAGGGACTCTACATTTAAGGTGTGTGTGTGTTGTTATTTCTGGTTTGCTTAGTTTTGGGAGATTTCGTTGACTCAAATAATAAATTCAACACACAAAGTTTTTTTGAAGTGATAGCCACATTAATTTATCTTAATAATATATAATACAGCTGTTAGTAACACACACACACACACACACAAAAAAAAAAAAAAAAAAAAAAAAAAAAAAAAAAAAACTTAGAAATTAAATAACCAAATAAATAGGCATAACTTATGATTCCACGAAACAAAGATTGAGTAAAAATAGACAATTTATTTATTTATTTATTATAGAATAATTTCATTTATCCCCAGTAGCACATAACGTTGTTATAACGTTCCAAATAAGTCTGATCAGTGAAAAATTAGTTATAAAAACGTCACAACAACGTTATGTGCTACTAGGGAATTTACTATAAAAAATTATATTTTATTTTTTTAATATTGGGGAGCATTTGTACTTTAAACATATAAATGTTATGATGTAAACGATGATGTCATTATTTTGACAGTAAAGTGTAAACTGATGTTTAACAATTTAATTGGCATAATTGAATAAATTAGGAAAAGTGACGTCAAAATCGGGTGCTAGGCTACATTGAGCAGATAATAATTAAATAAATAAATAAGTTGCACATTGTTGTAAAATTTGAACTAGAGAATTAGGATATCATTTTTAAATTTGTGGACCCTTTTGTACTTTAAAACATGTAAATGGTATGACGTTAATGCTGATGTTATTCATTTATAACTAAAACGTAAACTCATAATTAACAATTTAATTGGCATGAGAACAAGGAGGAATAAATTTGAAAATGTTGTGTCAAAATCGGTTACTACGCTAAAGCGTGAGGAGATAATAATAAATTAATAAAACAAATAAGCACGTTGTTATAAAATTTGAGCTAAAGAATTATGTTATTTTTAATTCTGTGGATTCCGTTGTACTTTAAAACATGTAAATGTTATGATTCGAAAGATGATGTCATCATTTTAAAACGAAAACGCAAGCTCTTATTTAACAAATTATTTGGCATAACAAGCAAGTAGGAATGAATTTGGAATGGTGATATCTAAATCGGGTGAGGATATAATTATAAAATAATTAAATAAATAGGCCATTGTTGTAAAATTTGAACTAAAGAAATAAGATATCATTTTAAATTTTGTGGAACCTTTTGTTTTTAAAACATGTAAATGTTACGGCGTGAACGTTGATGTCATTCTTTTAAAACTAAAACGTAAACTCATAATTAAAATTCACTTTCCATTACAAGCATGTAGGAATAAATTTAGGAAGGTGGTGATAAAATTGGATACTAGACGAATACATATCTTTTACTTTTAAAAATAATGAACAAAATAATAATGTTAAAATGATAAAATGGATAATATTAAAACTAAATGCAAGAAAATCAATAGCATGTTTTCGTTTGCATTAAAAATGGATTATTATGTTACATTGTATCTATTTTTACAACAAATTAAGCCTTTTATTTTCGAACAATTGTTCTGTTGCATCAAAATAAATTATCCAGGCAAAGTGAAAATAAAGGAGCAGTTCATTCGCCTTCCGTGAAGTCAGCCTTTTCAACAAGCTTGATGACTTGACGACGAATTTGATGGATTGGGGACCAAATTTGGCGAAAAACATTAATTTAGGTTTCCTGAAGTTTCAAAGTTCACCGACGCATAGCAACCAAGATCTGTAGCTTTCTATGTGTTATCGATGGAAACTTCGCTATGCCCCACAGTCAAAGGGCGTAAATAGGAGTGAGTGGACTTCTACAAGAGGGTGCGTATCCACTGCAATTCAGAGTTGTTCAAGAATCTATTTTGAGATATTGCACTCTGGTAATTGTGCTCCAATGGACTGAATTTTGTTTATGAGCTAGAGAACATTTCTGCTCTGGAGTACTTGATGCCGATTACTTTACTCTAGTGGAATAAATGACTTTTTTCTTAGACTATTTCAGGTCACCCGTCGAATAGTGACAGCTTCATATTGGACCTTTGCCAATATATTTGAAGAATTAACAGTACTATTCGCCTGTTTTCAAGAATATTTGCTGAAAGAACCATTCTGTAGACAAATTCGAGAAGTTATGTAGAATAAAGTGCAATCCTCGATTAGAACTTGCCTGCTTCTTTAAGAACTACTTTCTCACACAAGAAAGTCAACAAGTTTTTCGTAACACTACTTTTTTCTACATCTGGATCTACTTTAATATGCCTAAATTAACATAAAAAATGCTTGTAAAAATGAACAAAACTGTTTATATTAAATTCTCGTTTTTCTGTTTTTAAATCGATCAATAATACACGATTATTAAATATAAAATAAATATTTTCAATATTTGAGGGGGAAAAAAAAGTTGCATCATAATTCCAACGTATTAAATATTAATATATATATATATATATATATTATAAATTTTTTAATAAAGCAGACGTTAGACAATATATATAACAATATATATATATATATATATATATATAACTCTTTCAAAGCTTATGAAGTAAGTTTGTTCAATACCAACGTCTTAAAAAATGGTAGAAAAATATAAAACACTTAAATGATATATAAAGTTTCCTGTATTGTTGCCTTAAAACTTCTACTTATATCTTGGCGCATTTTTATCTTGCACTGAAAAGTCTCGTAAAAACAAGAATTTGATATTATGGTTTAGCAGCTGGTGTTACATACAATACCAGGAATTGTTTAGTCAAAAAGATATTATCGATTTCTGAACAGCTGCTGTTAAAAAAAAGAAAACAAGTTTTTGTGATAATTGATCTTAAAAAGTTTTGTATAAATATATCGAGCAGAATAACTAATTTCCATATTATTTGATATTGAATCGATGATAAAAAAAAAAAAAAAAAAAGAATCAATCGATTACTTATTAAAAATTTCTAACAAAAGTAATTTATTTTAAATCTAATATTAAATATATAATGAAATTTCCTTGTCCAACCAATAACTTTTTTTTAGTACTTTAGTAATAAATTAGAAATAGTTGTTGTTACTATTTATATAATATTAATTTCACCGCTTTTTTATGTATCTAGTCTGTATCTAGTTTCTTTAAACATTAAATGTTAATTTCATTGACAATTTTTATAATATTGATAAAATTTCATCTGATAAAATGTTATTTAAATATATTTACGTTCTTTTGTAAACATTTAAAAGTATAAAGATAATTCGAAAATTCTTAGTGCTTGTCGGGCCAAATAACAGTCAAAATTTATTCATAACGTGTAACTGTGATGTATTGTGAAATTTAAATTTACAGCACCAGTATTCTTTAATAAAACAACCACAATGAAAAAAAAAAATCCGTTAAAAATAGAAAATTTCATATATGTTGTTTAAAACTACAAAAATTTAAACTAAAATTATATCTCAAACTGTCAATAAATAAATAAAATAAAATTAAATATATATATAACATTAAAAATGAAAATCAAATAAATAACTAAAAATAAAAACGTTACATTTGTAACCAGATAAAGATTCCTCTGTTACGTTTGATACAGATTTTATCAGGTGGTTAAATATATATATTACATACAGAAAATTAGTATCAGTGAACGATTAAGAAGTGTTGAGTCGCAGAATAAATTATGCTTCCTTAGCTCATCAGAGGTGATGTAACGGCTGGCGGTCTCTGGTTCAGTCTGCTCAATACTGGCTTGTAAAAGTGGAGAAGTTTACTTAATATGGGAATTTTTATAGTGTGACTACGAAATATTCTTTCGTGTACGAATATTTTCTGTATTGTTCTATTTACAGAAAACGTTTGCCAACGTAACTTTCGCGTATAATGCGGATGTTTTCTGGAAACTTTGCTACCAGAAGTTTTTTTTTTTTTTTTTTTTTTTTTTTTTTTTACTGTAAAACGGCATTTGGTCAGTCAGTAGAACAAGTCCGTTGTACAAATATTTCTAAAACGTACTGTCAGTCTTGTATTTATAGCATGTCTAACCGGACTACGCTGCAAGGAGAGCTTATTTTAAATAACCAACTTTCTAAAATTAATTTTTTACTCATTAAAATATGTTTTTCCTCGGAATTTCATAACATTTATTTCTTCTTACGGTGGTTCTTAAATTGTCTGTAAATTCTATGAATATCAATAGTATACTTTTTACTTACTGCTTCGTGCTTTTCTTACAAAAAGTTGAATCAAAGTAAAGTTTATCATTTTTTCTCTTAATTCTATGGTATCATTCCTAGTTTTTAATAAGATTCAACTTTATGTGTGTATGTATATATATATATATATATATATATATATATATATATATGTGTGTGTGTGTGTGTGTGTGTGTGTGTGTGTGTTGTGTTTCCCGTGATAAAATTCCACCTAATGTATGCGATACTAACTTTGAATTAAAATAAATAAATATATAAATAAATAAATAAAGTAGTCAAGTGAAACTTTACGACGACTTTTAGAATCTGTTAGAATATAGAGGAAATAAATAATTGTATACTACTAGAAGCCTACGATTTAAATCCTAGATATGCTTTGTTGATAAACAATTAAATTTCACCACTGCAAAAATTAAAAGTGTTTTCGTGAATTTGTATATAGTTTAAAAACTCTGAGAATATTTTCAAAGAGGCAGATCGCTTACAAGATAATACATAAAATAATATTAGTAACGCAATCCATGTAGTGTATTTTCTTTTATATATATAAAAAAAAAAAAAAAAAAAAAAAAAAAAAAAAAAATGATTATCATTTTGACGAATGCTTCTTTGATAACTCATTTCTTATTTTATAAATGAATTTTTAAATTTTATATCTTTCTTTATCTTCATTTTTTTTAATCCTTTGAGAACTTATGGAATTAAAAATATTTCTAAAGCGTTAGAAATCGCATTTTGATTTTAGAATGAAAATAAAGCCATAAATTAGAAACACTACAAAACAACAATAATATTTTTCGATATTTTTGTAACGCATTAAAAATTCTTCTGCAAAAACATTTTTTTATTTCTCTATGTTATTGTTACAAGAGTAAAACGCCTTAAATTAAAATGTGTATAAATTAAATGAAAATATTCTAGAAAATGAACCGGTTTTATGAAAAATGACAGAAAATTGCGAACAAATATTGTTTTATATATGTAAAAGGAATACAACTTTGTTAAAAATTTAAACTAGCTCTTATATATATATATATATTTTAGACATATTTTGCAGAAAATTTTTTACTTTTTGTCTTTATTTCTGTGAATTTCTAAAAATTCAAATTAATTTAAAACACACTCAAATAACAATACAAGCGAAGAAATAACATTTATTTATCTATGTATATAAATTTATATATAATGTAATTTTAGTATATGTTTTCACTGCTGACTGAAAAATAATTGAACCGGGTTTTGCACAGATTTATAAAAAATGATCTACGTATTCCAAAACGTTTAAAGTTATTGAAAACCTCGACCAGACTAATAGAATAAAATTTAGAAGCTTAATAATATAATAGTAAAGGGAACCATCTACATTTAAATAGTATAGTTAATGATATTAGTGCTGCTATGCATGTCGTTTAAACAGTTATTCTATTCACACAGTTATTCTATTCAGTTCACAGTTATTTTATCAAAATTTGGGATATAATCCGAGTTTGCCATTTAACTTAAAATATTCCAATTATTTAATATATATATATATATATATATATATATATTACCTAAAACCTACATAATAGCTTTAGAATCCTTAAATATTAAATAAAATATAGATGACAAAAAAAAAAAAAAAAAAAAAAAAAAACGTGGATCAATGTGGGAAAAAAAAAATGACCCGGACATGCTGTATTTGAGAGAGGGAACAATAATGTAAAAAAATAAACCACTGCAGGTATCAAATGTTGTGTTCGAGTAAAAGTACATTTAAAGTCCAAAGGGAAAAAAGTATCAGGTAATTCACATTTATTACGGTCGTCGTTAGCCACAAAATTAGTAAGAAATGGTACTTAAGAATTACGGAAACTTCGAAGTTCCATATTTTATAGGAGACGAGTTTTGGGAGTTTCCATCGATTCTCGAACGAATTCACCCCGATCCTTTACAAAATTCTATCCACTAAGATTATAAATAGGATCTAGTTGTGCTCACATTATTACTCTGGGTATAATTTCATAGAGACATGGAGTCTGTGCTTCAAGAGATTAGTTTTTGACCCTGAAATATTAACCCAATAGCCGTTACCTATTTTTTCACTCACGCTTTCTAAAACGTTGAGCACATTCGACTAGGAACTCTTTTAAATAGGTTTTGAGTATGAGAAGTATTGCTTTCAAGAATGTTAGTAATTTTTGGGGGGAGCATGGGCGGAGTGACAAGTGTCAACTCTCATAGATAACAATGCGGTAGATAACAATAAGAAGCTAATCCACACTTCTGAAGGACATTGCTGTGAAATTTTCAGACAGTAAATTTTTCTCACAAAAATATGGTTTGGTACTGTTTAGCTGTATTTCACTTCAGTTGAACTGATTTGATCTTTTTAAAAATGCGTCATTTCACACATGTTTACAATCTTTCTTCCATATAGCAATTAATTTTACTAGAGAAAAATAAGCATTACATCAAAATAAATGAAAAATAAATAAATAATAATAATAATAAATTAAAATTATTTTAGAACTTATTCTCATTTGAAAAAATTCTACAAGTGAGCCAAAAAAATTATTGAAAGAATTTATTTATGTGCTGAGAAAAAGGGTATACAGATAAAATTAAAAACTTATTTTTATTTAAATTAGTAATTTAAATAAAAACAAATTATTTAATTAGGAAAATTTGTATTTATTTAATTTTTTCGGGCAATATTTGACAAACTTTCTGTTGCGTATTGCCAAATTAGATTTAAACCATTGCATGACAATTTTTTTATTATTTTATTTTTAAGTAATTAACAGTTTTGACATGATTTAAATGCTTTACGCAAATTTAACTTGCGATTAACAATTACCTCTGATAGCGAACGCAACAACAATAGATTAAATACAATATTTACGAATCAAAAATGAGCCCTATGTAAAAACATTCCAATTAAAAACTAGTTTAACGTATTTTGAATAGAAATAGTTGAACAAAACAATGAATCAGGTGCCCAAAAATGAACCTATAGGTAAACATGCCAATGCAAATTATTTTAATTTGTTTTGAGTAGAAATAGTTATACAGAGCAATTGATCAGGTGAATGTTTTTAATATGAGTGAGCACGAAAACAGCGCTTTTTTTCTTTTTCTGATGAAGGTTTGTATTTTTATAGTTTGAACCGAAACAATTGTTATTACTAACAATTCATAGGTTTCAGAAACTAAGGGTGATTTTCTGACAAAGTTGTTAAAATTCAGGCGTTTAGAATATAATTCGCAGTGAAACTGTGTAAGTTATACTTCTTCTACTTTGTAACAGGTAGGTAAACATTATGTTTTTAACTTTGAATAAGACAATAGAAAAATCAAAATAAAGAAACTCGAAAATATGAATGGTATAATATTTATTTAGATTTCACTTTTTTGCTAATTCTTAAATTGTCTTCTGTAAAATATTAACAATAAATAAATTAAAATAAAATTTTAATTAAAATTATTTTTGAAATGGAATTTTTTCCCTAAGTTTGCTAAATATTAGTCCAAGCAATGGGAGAAATCGCATGGAAAAATTCATGGTGGCTCAAGACATTGGGATGCTTAACGTACTTCGGTTATTTGAATCCGAATTTTTAATTTCTTATCGAAAATTTCCCTTGCAATCCCTATGTATCAAACACTTACTCCCGAAAAATTATCTATTTAAAATTGTCGCTTTTATCACTTTATAGAAAAATACTTAGAAATGTGGAAATTGAGGGGGGATATGCAACAAGTAAGACCATTTACATTTTCATGTAAGGTGATGGGGAAAATAATAGGAGAAAGGATCGAGTGTGCTCATACTCGCGTTATGCGGCAGTTATTATTTCAAATCCACAGTCGTTGTAGTTCAGTAAATATCATCTGAATTTTAAATGAATTTATTTCTAGAACTATATTCTCAATTTTTCAAGATAAAATGTCCTAATGCATTAATGATTATTAGCCTCTATTAACAGGGGATATACGAATAAGGCATTTCGCTTAAAATAAGTAAAGGCCCAAAAGGCAATGAAAAATTCAAAAACGATAGATCTGCGACTGAAACTATACTACATTTATCATAACGAGCAGCTAAAATATAGCTCGGGACTTTTTGCCAATACATTACATTTTGATTTATTGCTACATAAGACTACATTCAGACCCACAGTTATCATGGTTGTACATTGAATACGTGGTAGGAAAAAAGCTCTAGGGCATATGAGACTAAAGGTATGATAAAATCGAAACAATAAATATTTTAATAATGTACACGTTGTATACTACTTTACTCGGACCTTTTTTACCGCATGGAGCAACAAGTCCGAGACCTTGTAATTAAATTATGAAAAAATTGTAGAATAAGCCCCCCCCCCCATTGAGCCATGTATGCTGAAATTTAATAGACACCAGTTTATATCAAAGGGCAACTAAATAAAAATTTTATGCAATTCTGCTCATTAATTTTTTAATTAGAGATGCTACGAAAGTTTTCTCGCGTACATAGACAAGCAGACATTTTAAGAAAGGATCAAATCCTCTTCAAGATGTTTCAAAACGTATAAATCAAATAAAAACCGGAAATCGAAAATTTTTATAAGAACGATATATTTTCCTTACGAAAACTCTGGTATATAGCTTATTAAAAATGAAAAAATCTGGTGTGTCACTCGCGCGACTTTCTCTTACCCTGCATTTAAAAGCTATACAGATAGATTTCATATTTAAAAGTTAAATAAATAAGGTAAGATAATACAGTTCAATCTAGTTTAAAAATAAGCTAAAATAGGTTTACAGAGAATTTATTTGAGATATAATACTGCGTGAGGGGATTAAAAGGAGAGTTTAGGGGGCGGCAGTCCCCGCTCCCCTCAATCCCCTGTTTAATTACAATGCCTACATGTATTTCGAAAAAAAAAAAAAAAAAAAAAAGAAAGAAAGAAAAGAAAAGAAAAAGCCAATTTTAATCAACTTTTTAACTGTGGATGAAGAACCAACTTCAAAATACAAAATTTGAATTTCCTGCGTTTATTTATTTATTTTTTTCGTAAGTTATGTTGATAAATGATATACATAGAAATAAAACGCTAAAAATTTCACTTTCGTTTTCAGGGGACCTCAAAACGTGATATTATACAGAACGTGACAGTGAGAAAGCAAATTTCAAAGTATACTCTATTTACAGTATGGGCATGATTTTTTTTTTTTCTACCTGAACAGTGTTCGTCGACATAGTTAAATGTAACAATGCATTTGCACCAATTACATTCAATGGAAAATAAGGTTAGCTTAATTTTGGGGTGCTCTGAATAACATATATATATTATGTTGTGTACTTAAATTTAATCTTGGATCGAAAACACATAACACAAAATGAAATACAATTCCAGCAATTTAAAACTGTAGTCTTAATGTATCCAAATACTTTGGGTAGCCCTGTAAATGAATAATGAATGATTTCTATATCAAATGCCACGCAAAACATGCTTTGTTGCATGAAAAAAAAAAAAAAAGTCATTCCATTTTTTTAAGGGAACCTATAGATGTTATAATGTATAAGAAATTTCGCCCATAGACTTAATGCATTTGAAATCTCTTGGATAGCCCTGTACACGAACTCTTTGCTTGATCTCAACGAAAATTTTAATGTAGCATTACTATAAGATAGATATAAAATATAAAGTTTCGTCTTCCTTCTACAGTTTGTTCTTGGGATGTGCTGATAACACACACACACACACACAGATTAACCGCTATAAAAATATATTTTTTAGATTCAGGGAACCTTCCAACGTATAAATAGAACAAAATCTCTATTTCGAAAATTTGACCCTAAAACAATACTTTCTCCTTTTCTAACATATGGGTAAGTAAGAAAGTAAATAATTTGATGTGGTATTCACACGACCGTCCCTTACCCTGAAATTTAATACTATAAATACAAATTAGAGATTAAGCGGTAAAATAACGAAAACTGTTATATAAGCCTACGTTGAAAAATTCAAATTAGGTTTCAGCACAACTTTATTTGACAAATATATTTGCGTGAGTGGAGGGGGATACAGACCCCTTCCCCCTCCTCTTGATTAATGTAACTACATTTACATAGAATTAAAATTTGTTGTTAAATTTAGTTCATTTAAAATTATTCAGACAACTTCCTTATTCACTGTTTCTTGAAACTTATCAAGCACATTGTATTGTGCTACTTATCGAGTAACAAACATATCAACTTCAAGAAACGACATATGAATTGCCTGAAATTACTTGTTTTAGAGTTGTTCTGAAAGGAGACAGAGACAAAGATCAAACGCTAAAAACTTGTCTTAGGTATTCAGGAAACCTCAAAACTTGTGAATATATAAAAACAAGCGATAAATATTTATGTTTAAAAAATTTTATTTGTAACATGGGTATGAAGAATTAATTTCAATTCCTGTCCAGTTTTCCTGGACCTGGTAAACTATTATGGTAAAGGACTTAATCTAATTACATGCAATAAAAAAGAATGTTTTCGCTTAATTATTGGCAACCCTGTATATGTTCTAAAAATGTACACGCTATAAATTGCACATAAATGTAATACTATATTAATAACACAAGGAACAACCTGAAATACGCTTCCATCAATTTTCAAATATTGATCCATTGTATTTTAGTTCTTTTGCGTAGATCTGTAAAAGAACTGTGAATGATTTTCCTATACCATATTCAACATGAAACCTGCTTTAACGCTTATAATATATAGATATATATATATATATTCGTTTCATTTGGCTTAGTGCAGCCTATAGATGCTAAACTCTACTTACCTGGAATTACTCCTATATACGTCAAGCATTTGACTTATCCTGGGTGTCCCTGTAAATTAACCATTTTCTATATCTCAATGAAAAGTTCAGTGTAGCATCCCTATATGATAGCGATTTAGAATACAGAATTAAACTTTCTGTTTCTATTTGTTCTTGAGATATGCTGATAAAAGACACACAGGAAGACTCACAGACTAACCGCTAAAACATGTTTTTCTAATTCTGGGCACTTTAAAACGTGTAATTTAACAAAAACTCAATTTCGAAAATTTGAACTTACAATAATACCTTCTCTACCCTATATATAGGTAAGAAAAAGTAAAAATGGTCAAAAAGTAACACATCAAGATAATAACAAAAACTAGTTAGTTGTGTGAGTGGTCTTTTAGAAAGCCTTCTTCAATTTTTTTATTATTTATAACAGTTTTACCTACTACTTACATGAAAATAAATAAACAAAAAACAGAGCAGCTAATGCAAGAGCAAGAAATCAATACGTGTAAGTTAGTAAAATCACTGGCAACTGTCGATTTTCTTAGACTAAAAGTCATTCAAGCACCCTTAACCCCCCCCCCCCCTTTAACCCTTTCCGACTCGAATCATTTTTACCTTAAAACATTACATTCTTCTGTTTTTGCAAAAACAAAAATATGGACTATAACTAACATTTTTGATTGAAAATTGTACTTTACACTTTCTGCTAATTAGCTCGATTGTTCATTTCCTGATTTTATTACATACGACTGTTCCAGATGCAAAAATGTAAGTGGATGTCATGGATGTCTAACACGCCTGATCGTACGCCCTGGGTCGAAAAGGGTTATAAGAGAGCAATATTTTTCCTTTAAAAAACTAGTCATTAAGTTTTATTTTTACACATTGGTATGTTTTCAGAAAATAAAAAGCTTATCAATGTATGCGGGGTCTCGCTAAAAGTTATTTCTATCTAGGGCTTTTGTATCAGTAAAAACGAAACCGCTCTTCTGCATTGTATTCAAAAGTACATAGAAAAATTAACCAGGTTCTTGAAATTGCAAACTTTTTGAAAATATTTTCTTAAAATACATGCATGCTATAAACAATCGTTTTGTACTACAACTTTACTTGACACAGTAACAGACTTTTATAAATGGGACTGAAAGAGAAATGACGTTTCATTATTTAGGAGAGTTCATAACTATTTCTTCCACTAACATTCCTTCCCTTCCCCCCACATTGTTTACTTTGTGAAACGTTCTCATTACAAGAGTAATATGAAAAAGTAAAATATCTGTATATTAGTACCTTTTAATTGTTTCTTGACGCACACAATAAATTAAAAGTGTAATTGTAATGTATTCAAAAGAAGAAAAAAATATCCTTTGTATTACAACTACTTTTTTTTTATTAAGTCATCATTTCAACAATTTTTCGGAGTATACCTATATTAACAAAAGTAAATTTATGTGATTAAACGCACAAAATTAATGTATATTCTATTTCGTATTAAATGAAAACTATAAGAAAGAAGCTATTTTTATTAGTATTTGAGAGATACCAGCTAGTTAAATTTATGAACCAATTTTAATTAAAGAAAATCAACTAACCGAACAAGTAAAACATTGTTCATGTAATCAGTGCTTAATTTAAAAATTGACGTACAATTAATATTTAAATTTAAAAGGTTCTTTATACACCATAGTACTAATAAAACTGGTATAGTGGTTTCATTAATTTGTATGATGTATAAGGAAGTTTTTAAATATAAATATATTTAACAGATATATAATTATAACATACACGCTAAATGAAAATTCCTATTAATTTCAAATATTTCGAAATTAAAATAAGATGAAAAATCACTTTATTAGCATAAAAATTAATTCTATTCCTGCAGAGGGGAATAATAAAATATATCTAAAGAAACAAGACACTCACGGTTGTGTAGTTTAAGGTCGATTGACTATGATAGGGTCGTAGGCCTATGGGTGGGATGCTCTCCATGCGAGTCTTTCTTAGATGTCCTAACCTGTATTTATGCGAATTTCGGAGAAAAACACGAAAAACTCTGAACAGATAGCTAGACGAGAGCTACCTGGGATCAAACCGGGCACTGCCCGTCTGCCAGCTTTGAGTACAGAGCAGCTCAGCCACAGGACGTTCAAACACTCGCCCAGGAAAAATAATGTAAAAAAGAAAAAAAAAAAAAAAAATAGAAAGAAAGAAAAAACAAACAAACACGCGGTTAAAAGAAAAAAATAGAACTTTCATAAATCAAATCCTTTTTTGATTTGCTAATATGTCCGATAGTATTATACAATTTCAATTCACCCTTATTGATTTAATAAACATTACTTCCACTCTAATGACTTCCTCTTAGAATAAAAAATCGGTAAAGTCGAGAACATAGGAGTAATGCATCTGTACAAATTAGTATATTTATGGTTAAATTGAATTTTTACAAAAATACATGTACTTAATCCTATAGGAAAATTTAATATAAAAGATTACGCATATAAAATGAAATATTGTATTAAAATAAAGGTATTTTTGAATGCCTTCTTGACATCTTAAGAGAATATACAAATGTGTGTATGTATATATATATATATATATATTCTTTTAACGATAACACTTTTAAGCTACTCCTCTTATTGCAAACTAGCAAATCCCTAGCAAAGCCGAATACCGAATGTGGGAAAAATTTCAAAACCAAACTCGAAATGTACGAAATCTCGGCCTGATGCTGCCTGCGTGCCTATAGATCAAAGTTTGTTAACGAAACCATTTTTTAATTCATGAAATCAATGAAGGTAGGGAATCAACGAAGGCTTTTCTCGTTTCGCTGGTCACTATATTTAAAGGAAACTCTTTTCTATATCGCTTTACAAACAAAAATAAAATTTAAAGAAATCATGAAATTGCTTTAAAGCCAGCTTTGGTTCCCCGCTGCCTTCGGCTTCGAACCACTTATTCGCAGACTCTCGGGTGTCTGTCCCTATTGCCTGTGACAATAGCTTACCAGTGGGCTTCCATTTGGGTGCTTATCAGATGACAGTTTCGAAACGGACAGTATGGAAAAAATTGAAGTAGCCATTTTATATTTTAATCCCAGTTACATATGAACAACACGTGGTGTACATAATATTTTCTTTCACGTTATTTTCTATATTTGATTTATTCGATCAACCACAAAATGAAAACAATTTCACACCAAATATAATATTACAATGTGCTATGATCGGCTACGTCTATCGCATGAGACAATTAATTTTTGTGGTTATAATAGTAGTTGCGTTAGTTAATAGTAGTTGGTATATAGAAAAATAAATAATGAAATATATAAACCTGATCATGGTACAGACTTAATGTAGCTCCTCATGGCGACTTTTGAATTTTTATCGTCACTTTAGACAAAAATACATAATTTATGTTCTATTTTTTTTCTTCTCGTTTTCCTTTCCTTTCCCTTTCTTTCTTTTCTGTTTTTCAATATTTTATAATTTATTTATATTTTTTATGCGCTACTTGGCTTAAAGTGGCTTTTACGAAAGTGGAGTCCTTGGCGAAAAATGTCCGATCTATTTCAGCATCAAAGATTTAAATTATCAATAAGTAAAGTTCTTTAATGGAATGCTGAATTACCTTTCATGCAAAGCACGATTCATCTGTGCCAAAAATATACTATTTAAACAAAAGAGAAAAAAAATCTAAAATTGAGTTTTTTTTTTTTTTTTTTTTTTTTTTTTTAACTCCATTTTCATATTCTCATTTTTTCATGTGCAGGAGCAAATTTAATATTTATTTATTTTTTCTATTTATTTATTTATTTTTTTTTTTTCGCGTGTAAGCATATTTTATTTTATGTTAAAAAAAAAATAAAATAAAGTAATTTTTTTTTTCTTTTTTGCAACAAGAAAAAATTTAAATCCATTTTTAAAGCTTTTACCATGTTATTATTTTCTCATTTTAATTAATTTCAAAAAATCTAATCAATATTTCGTTACAAATAAGGTACCAAATGAAAGGGGCTTTTTTTCTGAATCCGTCAGTTTAATTAACTTTTCGATCGGTCAATTAGATTTTTTTAAATTAACTAAAGTATGAAAAGCTGGTGTCAGCAACACACAGACAAACAGAAGAATATCTCTTAGAAAATCAACTTGCGTCTAGCAACGGACAGACAGGAAGAAAACTCTCTTAGCCATTTATATATAGTGAGATATGTTAAAATTTTCGAATTAAAGATTTTATTTTCAATTTTTTAAATAAGAGTTAAGTAATAAGTTTCTTTCACAGACGGGTGGTTTCCTGGTAAAAAACGGCGACATACCCTGGTGAGATAAGAAGTGGGGGACGCAACCAGATTATCAATTTTAGAGGGGCGAGGGATTTGTGTGATGTGCAATTCAAACACAGGCATTGAAATTAATTAGTGAGGGAGCGCAACTAAATTGTCTCCGTTTTCGATGAGGATAGGAATTAGAGTTCTCCTACAGGAACTCTAAGAATAATCCTTTATCATTAATGAAGTGAAGATATCTTCTAAACACCTTAACTAATTGAGCTAAAATTTGGTAAGTACCTTATAAGTCACCATCACACAATTTATGTGGATTTTGATGAATATAGAACTTGAAAGTTTTTCTCATGGGTAAAAATAAAAATTCCTTATAATTATGAGCCCTAAACTCGAATTATTTGAAATGTGCTATTGTCTAAAATCTACATATAAATAAGATATAAATCATTAGGCATGTTATTCATTAAGAATGACAGTTCTTTTCAACTGAGATGCGAAAAAGAATTTTTATATATTAAGGTCTATGGGATTAAAATATAAACGGACAGAGGAATGTGGTTTCATTAGAATCCTTTAAAAATGGCATACAACTTGGGGAGAAATACTACACTAATACGATTTTTCTCTTTGTTTATTTAACGACTTCTCTGATTTAAATTTATTTAAATAACTCTTAATTACTAAATTTCCAGAACGTCAAGCGAAGTCATTCCAGACTTTTCATTGAAATGCTGTTCAAATATTGTATTTTTGCAGTTAATTTTGGTAAAAATATTTCATTCAGTATATCATTTTAAATCTCTTAGTATTTTTATTCGATTTATCAAAAAATTATTATTTAATTTTGTATTTGCATGTTTTTTAGTTTCTTCATTTATGGTTTTCTCGTATTCAGATTATCAGAAATGCTTATTAAACTTTGCATGTGTATATCGGTTAGCAATTTTATTTAGGGATTTCTACTGCTCAAACTCAACCCGTTTCTTCCACATTCACGAAATGATTTTCTAATGGTAAATATTTTAGGAAATTATATACAATAAAATCGAACTGTTTCTATTTTGCCTTTTTATAAAGGCATGAAAATCATAAATTGGGCGTCAAAATAATATTGATAAAAACACCAGATTATGTTTTCTTTCTTTATGGGGGGAGGGGGGTTCACTTTATTTGCTAAGTTTTTTTTTTTTTTTTTTTTTTTTTTTTTAAACTGTTAAATATAGTAAATACTATGATTTAGAGACAACACTAATTTATATGCATGTTTATGTGTATTATATTCTTTTATTGAATATTAATGAATTTTTTCTTTCATTTGTAGTATTTTTTTTTAAAGTTTTATACATATATGATTCAGTTATATCATGTAGCTAGATTACACTTAGCTATAACTTAAACACCATTCAGAAACAACAATTTTACTGCATAAATAGCACATTTTAAAAATTACACACACACACAGAAGCATGCATATTTCCGACCATTTTTATATGATGTAAAAGACCCCCCCCCCCTTTTTTTTTTTTTTCAATTATTTTAATATATGAATGCATCACTTTTCAGGATATCTTCTGTATTATGGTTTTGGTCAGAACTCAGAAAATCTAAAGTACTATTCATAATTTCAGACTACGGATCACATTTAACGCGTCCTAAAATTTAAAAAGACCCCTAATGAATATCCTATATTTAGAAGCAAATGCAAATTTTATACGTTACTTATAATTTATTATTGATCTTCTTATTTCTTTATTAATCTGGATTAATATATTAATATTATTATTGTTATTATTATTATTATTATTTTCCTTGAAAAATATTTTTTTTAAACGAGAAAAATTAAAATAATATAATACATATAAACAAACATTTAAAATTAATATTAGTATTTCCATATATTTTAACTTTTAAAATTAAATTTAAAAGAATTAACATTTTTTATCAGTTTTATTAGTGTCCTAATACCCGGATTTGAAAAGAAAATACAATAATATTTTAAATAAAGGTAAAAATAAATTTATTATTATTATTATTATTATTATTATTATAACGTATAAGCTGCAATATTATATATATATTTCATTTTCAGTATAACAAAACAATAATTATTTCTCCTCTCGTAAGTGTAAGATGTTCAACTTCATTTCGTATCCGAAACGCACGTGTCCTGTTCTTTAGAAAGAGGAAAACTACTTGGAATTTTACCTATTGTAAGTTTAACGATTTCTCAATAGACACGCATCAACAACTCACCTTTAATTTTTGCCGAAAGTTCGACCCCTTGTCAATCACCCAAACTTATGGGGGGAAATGAGAGCAAGGAAATCTAGTTAAAGAAAAACCGCCTGCAACGGTCTAACTACACTTAGAGATGAGGGGGAAAAGCCGCTTATAACGGTCTAGCGACAGAAAACAGAAGCGGAAAAAGCCGCCTGCAACGGCTATAGGGTTAAATATCTTGCTCTCTGTCGTACTCGTATTTAACTCTGTTTACTTCTTGGTACAAGGGAATGTTTTATTGGCCTGTTTCTAGAATATACGTTTAATTGTGAGTATCATGGGATGAGTTAGAGTTATATTGGATTTTTTTTCAGTATATTCGCTTAATCGAAAGTTTTAATACCTTTTTTCCCCACTAGAATATCCGTTGAAGGAAGTAAATTTACCGACAAGAACAAGCCCCTTTCTTTCCGAACTACATTCATTACGCAAGGCAGCCGACATTTTCTTATACTAGTATTAGACTGATTCCCATTCTACATAAGTATTTTCTATCTTTTACCCATTTACAATTATACTTTTGTAATTTAGAAAAAAAAAAAAACTAATAATGAACATTTATTAGAAAATAATATATTTTATTACTAATTTTGCAAAAAGGAAAATAATTAATAAAAAAAAAAAGGGGAAAAAAAGTTACCTCACATTTAGTGAATTAATGAATAATGGCAAAAAGGTTATTACGCCACCACATTATTAATTGTGCTTGGAGTAATTGTCAAGGAAGCCAATCGGTGCAAAGAGTGAAATTTGAGCTAAATTTTCTAATAAACATGTAATTTTGCATACGTTGCCAGATACTTAATGGCCAGCAAAACATTCACATAGAGAAATTGTGTAAATATAAAAAAAAGAATAATATTAATATTTATTTATTTATTTATTTTTTATTGTGAGTGGGTTTCATTGTATTTATTTATCTGAACGTATCACATATTTATTTATCATAGCTTAAATAAGGTCACGTTTCAATGAATGCAACTTTTATTTTCATTGCCATACCAATAGTTCTAGATTTCAAGAGCTAAGATTAATTTACGTGCAGGTTCCAACAATCCATGTAGAAATAATAATTTTTAAAATATATGTATCACTAATATATATATATTTTTTTTAAGATTTTTGCATAATTATTTTTTTTAATATTTTATTGTTATTTAATTATTGTGTACAGACAAGCAAGATATATTAATATATAAAAGTGTGCGTATGTTAGATACACTACAAACGAAAATACAATTTAAAAATGATTTATTTGCATTAACCGCAGAGTGTCTATTATAGTGAATGTATTTTTAACGAAATCATTTTGTTAATGAGCCACTAGGCACATAAAGTCACATCAAAGTCATTGGAATTTTAGCTATTTATGAGTCTCGAAACACAAGAGATATATCATTCAATGTTACTATTAAGATTATTGCCATTTTATTAATTTATGGGACGGAAATTTGTCAAGTTTTATTATATTAATTATTGTTTAAACTTAAAATTTTAGCATAAACAATTAAGAAGATTTACAACGTATATATATATATATACTAGACAATATAATTATTATTTCTAAAGTTATGAAATGAAAAGCACATTAATTCCAGTTCAGTATTAAGCAGAATTATGAGGATTTATCAAATGTGCATCTTGAAGTGTCACATTACTTAAAAGGATCATCGCGTTAAGAGGAGTGTAATTATTTAAAAGAGTTTAATAGGTTTATTTGTGGATGCAGCTATTCAAATTGAAGTTCATTATAAAATTATCATACAGGTACTACATATTTATTAAAATCATTACATAAAACTCAATTACATTAAAAAAATATAATAAATAAATAAAAATCTAAGGCACACACTTTCTCATTACAGTATCTATTTTTGTGTTTGTTTTTCTTGGGCTTAAAATTTATAATAACTTTGATAATTATTATAATATAGATATTTTTTTTATGATTAAGCATACACAGACTATACCAACAGTGTTAATTTTGTACTTGCGCTATTTCCTTTTTAATCCAATCCCTTTTGTGATCGAAATTGAGATGGGATGCATCCGAGCCACACTTATCAATATGTACTAGATTATCGTCAGTAACCCACATCATAGCACTAGTATGACTTAAAACCGACTCACTTAACTAATCACCCATTTTTAACCAATGGTGTTACGGACAAACAGTGATTTATATTTAATATAGAAAGGATATTTTAATGAATGTGTCATTCAAAACCTGTAACCTTCTCATTAGGCATTAATCTTTTCATTAAACAATCAAGTAAATTCTCTGAACTTCGATTTATTTTTTTGCAAAAAGGCTGCTAGTCCCTCTAGTGTATTCATGAACACCTTTTTATTTCCCATATCCTATTTTATAAATTGAATTATCTTTGTTTTGATTTTGTTTGTACCAACAATTATTTGTTTATACTTTATTTATATTTTTTAAATAGTGGTATTTTAGAGCATGGGAAATGACTATTTTCGTTATTTAAGACAAAACCCTTTATCTCTCTCTTTCTCTCTTAGTTTCTGTCTATATTAACAATTTAATAATTTTATTTTACTTTACTAGTATTTTTACAGTATAACGTTTCTAAAGAGATGTTAAAACTTGTATTTTCTGTTCATTACAAAAACTTCTGTACTATTCTATATAACAGTGTTGCAACACCATAAGGACAAATGTTTAATTAATATTGATTCTTCTAAAAAACATTTTACATATGCAATGTATTGCAATTATTACCAATATATTTTGAGTCATAGTTATTAAAAATCACATAACGTAAAAAAAAAAAGAAAAAAAAAGAAAAAAAGAAAAGAAAGAAAAAAGAGCATGCTCTGCTGACCGATGCAAATTCCTTATTCAGTATATTTCTTTTATAAAATACATCTCATAATATTAGTACATTGGGATATCATAGAAATTAAGTTTAATCTTCAGCCTCCCGTAATAACAGAAAAAATTTAAAATAAAAAAAATAAAAAATCTGCGTATCACTTGACATGCATCTAAATTATATTGACATAATGATTTATATTGGTCATTGAAATTGTGATGTTTGGTGCATTTATACGCTATAGATGTTAACATTCCATCAATAACGAACATTTTCAACTGATCATTTTAACGTTTGGGACTTGCTTTCCTGTAAACAGGAATTTAGTGTCTTCTCAGCGTCACTTTATGAGTGATATGGAAAAACATTGACAGACAACAGTTTATATCAGGTTTGAACTAAATAGGAATTTTCTTGAGTTCTATGCATTATTTCTTGATATAGAACTGCAGAAAATTTTGTCATGTATAGGCACTTCAACATTCACAAAAATCTATTCATTCAAAAGCTATTAAAATGCATTTAACTGTAAAAATCGAAAATTTTTACTGATTCAATACATTCTTCTTGTGAATATGGAAAAATATAAAAGTCATACCAAGACATTTTAATTAGAAAATTTATGTTTACGAAACTATAGGAGTTGTCAATTCACACTGGTTAAAAGTGTTCCAACAAAATAGTTATATAACATTCAGACCTTTGCATTGATTTTGAAGTAGAAAACGTTACAACTAATTTAGTTTATAAACCTCCAATAAATAAAAATCCCAAAGAATATACGTATATTATATTCATCATCTAAAAAATGTCGACTGCGTAATAAAATGAATAAAAAAAAATAATATATATTATCCAGTACACATCTCCTGGCTCAAAGCAGCCTACTGGTTTGTTTTAAGGCACGACCGCGACAAAACGCTGACATAGAAGCGTACATCGCCAAAAAAACACGAGACTAAAAAACACTAATGAAACTTGAACGAAAAACTTTGTCAGTTAGTAGCAGTTAGTTTTCAGAGATGATGTTTGCAGACGTCTGTCTGCGTGTATCTTTATGCAATGGCCTAAATAGAAGTGCAGTTTTGTGTTCGCTATATAAGTTACCTTTTAAAATATGATTAACATTAGGTAATATATAACTTTGTAAATATCGTCTTATTAAATGTTTACATGTGAAAGAAATTTCGGGTGAATTATTGATCTGTCCCATTATTGTTTTCGATTCAAGTATGATCTATGGGAAACAAAAAGTAAACATTTTGTTGTTTTACGCACGCTTACCGAATTTCAACTAGCCGAAACACTACAATATTGGCTACCTAACTTTGGGGACCGAGATAATCTTTTTCGGAAAAAGAATATGTGCCATACCATCGACGGATATACTCACATACGTGATGCTCAAGAGTTTTTCCAGTGAATTTATAAATTTATTATTTCTCATTGTTTTAAGAAACTGCGTTAAAAAATTTTCATCTTCTGTAAGAAATGTGTGTTGTTCGGCTAAAGATCAGTTGGATATTTTAGCTCTTTTTAAGGTACCTGTTCCCGAAATACGTCATATATGTTCTACGTTTCAAGAGAGGAGTGAACTGTTGTTCATTCAAGAAAATATTGCATAATGTAGTGTACCATGTTTTCATTTATAATCTTGCGTGCTGTGGTGTTCAATAAGTGTGTTACGATTATTCTTCCAAAAAGTAATGCAGAGCTGTGTTATTCTTTGATACATTTTGTTTCGTGATTACGAATTTAGAAGAAAAGCTTTTTGTTGCTTCATTTTGAGAAAATATTATCTTATGCCGGCTGTCGACTACAAATAATAATAATAAATGTGTAAATCAACCGAAATGTTTATGTTTTCATAATTATGTTAATTCAAGTTTGATAAGGTTAATGAATAAATGTTTACTATTCAAGTAATGATTTGAAATTTCGCCCAAAAGAAACATCTGTTTTGTTTAATGTATGACATAATGTTGAAATTTAAATATGATGTTCTTATCTTTCTCTTGAATATTTCAATTTACAATTTAATAGTTTCCATCATATTTATTCATTTTTATTAAGGTGTGATGAAGTATAAAATATTCTGTTCTTAAAATTGGTAGTTTTGTTTTGATATATTAAATCACTTCGATGTTTATTTAAACTTTAAATATTGTTCGTATTTTAATTTGAATATTTGATTTATAGTTTATTGCATATTTGCATAAAGTATTATAATTTTTCAGTAAAATAAGAAATTATTACAAATAATTTGTTCTTAAGAATGAGTAATTTTGGTTTAATCATTAAATGGCAAGATTTATAATGAAAATAATTTGTTCTAAAGATAGTAAGTACTTTTGATTTATTCTTTAAACAGTGCATTTACAATAAGAATAAGTGTGGTTTGAAAATTTGTTTAGTTTTAAAATATTTGATTTGAAAGGTATGAACTATTTAATATATATATATAATAATAATGATATTTAAAAATTTTATTTTTGAGTAAAAAAATAAAATAAAATAAAAATAAAAGTATTGATATTATTAAATGATATTCTTATTTTAAGAATATGAGAACAAATTGGTAGATTCTTTTATGATGTTTTATTTGATTTATATAATTTTTAAAGGTATGTATTTCTGAAATAAAAAATATAATTTTGCTTGACATTTTGAAATACTTTTATGTTGATAAATATTTTTCAGTATCATTATTAGGGTAAATGTTATTTTGGATTTATCACTGAGAAGTTTCAATAATGTTATTGTTTAGGGGTAAGTACTTTTTAATAATTTAAAACGTTAAGTGATTTTTTTTTTTTTTTTTGGGACTCGAAAACTTAATATTATGTGTTATTTTAATATTTAGAAAGTTTTGTTTGAAAATGTGGGGTGTTTACATACGTTCTTTACCCTAAAAAATTGTAAACAGGATTCATGGGTGTAATCCTTTTCTTTTTTAAAAAATCCATCTAGTTGTTCCTTCAGATTTAACTAAAGTTTTAACTAAAAAAATAAATAAATAAATAAAGTCAGAAACAGATGAAGCGCGTAAAATACTATATCAGGCAGCACTTGAGTTAGATTTAGAAGTGCAACCGACAATGTGAATAACTAAGTTTGTGAGGTATATTAGCGTAATGCTGCAATTAAAATTCGCACTTTGCAAGTAAAACATGAATGCGAAGGTTTTAGGATTCGATTGAGTAATGGAGTTAGTTCCTATCCTAAACTAAAATTGTAAATTGTAATATGTTAATTTTATAAAGTATTTTGGAAGTGAATAGTATAAAAGTAGAAGGAAGATTGCTTTTGTGGGTTAGCTGGAAGGAGAGTAAGAGAGTTAGTTGGAGAGAGAGAGGATGGTAGTGAGTTAGTTAGAGGAATGGTAGCCGATTAGAAGGTAGACTGTTGAGTTAGATGCTTAGAGTAGTGTATTAGATGACGACTGTCGAGTAGTACCGTGGTATAGGGAATCCTCCCGAGTACGAAAGACTAGTAGCAGCAGTAAAAGCTAATGAATTTAAATAAAGTAGTTGAGAGTAATTGTAATTATCTATTGATAGTTAAAGTATTGGTGAAGGCTGCCCATTTAAACTTATAAAGATATTAATTATAATTAAAGTCCAACGCCCACCTTTTTCTATTAAGCTCAAATAAAAGCTCATTTATTTTATTAAATCTGACATTGTCTTCTCTTCATAGTTTACTTAAGTATTTCAGTTTCAGCTTCAACTTAAAGTTAGATAAGCAAGATTCAAGTTTCATGCTCATAAATTAATTAAGTTAACCTAAGTTGATATTTAAGATCTAGTGAGATCTAAGACCTAGGAGTTAAGATCTAAAATTGAGAATATGGCATCCGCTTATTCTCTACACTGGCGCCCAAATTCGCTCGAATTCCCCCCCCTCCCCGAGCAAGTATTTTTTGACGGCACTAATAACGTGCTTCAATTTTTTGAGCAGCTTGAATATTTTTTCCATTTTTATAAAATCGATATTGAAAAAAAAAAAATTCTTGGTTAGCATATTCATTAGAAGGAGAACCAAGACAGTGGCATAGATTAATCGCCTGCCATTCACTTGGGCCAAATCCAACTTATGAGGATTTAAAAAGGCGGATCATCGACCTTTTTGCTACTCGGTACGACAGACTGAGATTAGAACATGACCGTTCCCTTCCCCCTCACGAGCGTCAGTGGGAAGCGGTAATAAAACCAGTGGAAAAACCACAACAAGCTATTGAGTCACAGGAAGAAAACTCTACTAATTTAAATCAACCTAAAACTGACGACAAAAACGTTAATCCTTGTGACAAAAGTCAAACACAAGTTAAACCAAATGAACAAACTTCGCTGGCAAACAGCGATACAGACCAATTTACGTCTGTTATTCAGAATTTAGCTATTGATGGAAAACCCGATAAAATATCTAGCGTAGCGACGGCGGTGGAAAAGAAAAATACGATTGAACGTAATTGGGTAAATCAATCCCTGGCTTTAAATGAAACGAATGTTCAGCTAAATTCTACTGTTCAAGCCTCGCATATCCCTCATTCGCATTTAAATGCTGAACCGGTTCAAGTCGAAATATTAAATGTAACTGAAGCTCGGGTAACAGAAATTGAAATTAATACAACTAAAATAACTGCGGCCGCTGAAACCGTTATCTGGACCGACAGTGACAAATTAATAAATGTTGCGGCTAACTTTTCTAGTGATTTAAATTCACCTTCTGATAATTCACATTTAAAAACAGTCAAGTTGATAGATTCTGTTATTTTCACAGAAACTGTGGTAAAGGAAAGTGAAAAGTTTATCCACTGTGCTTCTAAAGATCTCATAACTAATTTTGAAGAAATTCTACTAGTTAATGTAAAGTAAAGTAGTACAGTTCAAAATGCAGTGGTAATTAATTCTAGTTCGGCACATCCAGTGTAGAAATTCAATGATAAAGTCGTAAATCGAACGAAAAAGTCAGATAACTGTGTCGCTAGTTTAAATGATATGCCGCGTAAAGTAAAACAAAAAGTTGCACTTTCAACTAGCGAAGTGAAAAGTTTGAAAGCCTGTAAGCCCTCCAGGACCTCAATCTCAACGAGTAGAGAGCGAGCGGAACCTTTTCAAGGAACTGAAGACAGTGACAAGGTACCGGGCTCGAGTCCGTCCCAGAAAAGTGCCTCTCCGATGCCGAACTCCGCTCTACAAACTACTAGCGCTGAAAGTTCAACAGCAACTCCACAGGATAGTCTGAGACGCACCTCTGATTTTGCTGATATCAAAGAATCAATCTGTCAGGTGCTATGGTTAATTATTTTTTCCATTGTAAAGTGCATTTCTATCACAGCAGTTATAAAATCTAGAACATGTATTAAAGCCATTTGTACTTTCAATCATCATCTGAAAGAGATGAACTTTCTATAAAACAAAAGTCAAAATTTAAACTTATAGCATGAACTTTCAATTTCGGAAATTTCATGTATCATTTACATGTCATAAATTTGTTTCTGTATATAATATATGCATGTATGTACGTTAATGTTTTTTTTTATTCCTAGCCAACACCAGCAGTTTTTGGTAAAAAACATTTTGAACATTTGTATATAAATTTCCCCCCCTTTCGTTTTTTGAATGATCTATATGTATGTACTGAAATGTTTCCTGTTTTAGCCATCACCTGCAGTGATTAGTACGATACATTTTCTTACCACTTTGTATATAAATTTTCTCTCTAGTTTTTGACATGATGTATATGTATATACTCTAATGCTTTTCTATTTCCTAGCCAACACCGGCCGTTTTTAAAAAATCTTTTTCAACAATTTGTATATATTTATTATCTATATTTCTCTAAATGTCTTATAAATTGTATAACATGAAATTTTATAAGTGTATAAACATTTTTCTCTATAGTTTTGTAAATGATCTATATGTATGTACGTGAATCTTTTTTATTTCCCAGACATCAACTGCAGTTTTGAAAACTTTTTGAAATCTTTTGTATCCTTATCTATGTTTTTCTAAATGTCGTAAATTGTATAAAATGAATATTTCTTATTTTTAAACTCTTGAATTTTCACTAAGAGTTCTATGTATGTATATATTACTTAGGGTAAAAAGAGAATTTTTTTAAAGCTATTTTGCATGTAAATTCGCGTTTAACAATTAACCTTAATAACACTAACAATTTAGTTTTTTCCGTATGCAAATAGCTAGCTGAAATATTGCTTATCTATAAATTAATGTCATTTACCTATATAAAAGTGTAGTGTACCTTCTATTTTTGATTTATACGTTAAAATTAGAAATACGTTAATTTTAGAAATTCTGAGGTCCAGTTGCTGATCCTGACCCTTAATCCGAAGTACAATCTGTTTCCTTCACCTGCTACTTTTTGAAATGAAGACTGATAATATTTAGATGGAGGTATTTTTGGATGTTTGCCAAAGACTTTGAATCTCTGAAGTAAAAGATGTTTTTTTGGAAGCGTGCCAGCAGTGGATTCACAATTTAGAGATAAATCTACTAGAAAACTGCAAATCTTTTTTTGATAAACACCTGAAATAAAGACTCTTTTTTATGCTATTATTTTACACAAGTTAAATTGAATGATGAATGATCGCATTTCTGTATTTAAGCGATCCTTTTGCACTAAAAGTTTTTAAATTAATGAAATTTTTCTCCTTTCCATGTAAGGAAAGTTGATCTGTAATTCTCCTATTGTAATACGTTGGACTTATTATGAGTACAAAAGTTTTTCCGGTGTAAATCAACTTAGCATAATAATAAACATTTTTTAAAAAGCTCAGGCTAAGTGTCCGGTTTTTTGGCCCTGTACTCTTAATTTTTTTTCCTTATTACATTTTAAACGCTAATAGTTACTCTTGGGCAGTCTAATTTAAGTTTCCCCCCTCTTTTTTTTCTCTAAAGTCTTATACAGTTTACTTTTAGCAGTAAGTAACTGCGGCTATTTTTCAATTAACATAGCTTTGTTTTACTTTAAAATTTTCACGGGTAAAAACCCGTTGGGGATTTTTACGTAAAAATTTTTCTTTTGGGGAGGAACTGTGAGGTATATTAGCTTAATGCTACAATTAAAATTCACACTTTGCAAGTAAACCATGAATGCGAAGGTTTTAGGATTCGATTGAGTAATGGAGTTAGTTCCTATCCTAAACTAAAATTGTAAATTGTAATATGTTAATTTTATAAAGTATTTTGGAAAGTGAATAGTATAAAAGTAGAAGGAAGATTGCTTTTGTGGGTTAGTTGGAAGGAGAGTAAGAGAGTTAGTTGGAGAGAGAGAGGATGGAAGTGAGTTAGTTAGAGGAATGGTAGCCGATTAGAAGGTAGACTGTTGAGTTAGCTGCTTAGAGTAGTGTATTAGATGATGGCTGTCGAGTAGTACCGTGGTATAGGGAATTCTCCCGAGTACGAAAGACTAGTAGCAGCAGTAAAAGCTAATGAATTTAAATAAAGTAGTTGAGAGTAATTTTGGTTATCTATTGATAGTTAAAGTATTGGTGAAGGCTGCCCATTTAAACTTATAAAGATATTAATTATAATTAAAGTCCAACGCCCACCTTTTTCTATTAAGCTCAAATAAAAGCTCATTTATTTTATTAAATCTGACTTTGTCTTCTTATCATAGTTTACTTAAGTATTTCAGTTTCAGCTTCAACTTAAAGTTAAATAAGCAAGATTCAAGTTTCATGCTCATAAATTAATTAAGTTAACCTAAGTTGATATTTAAGATCTAGTGAGATCTAAGACCTAGGAGTTAAGATCTAAAATTGAGAATATGGCATCCGCTTATTCTCTACAACTTACGCGAGATTATTAAGTCCTCCCCAATATTTACCAACGAGGTTTTTATGATTTATCTCGTAGAAAATATCCTCGAATTACGAGAAGAGGAGCAACGTAATCTTAAGGCAGAAGTCGAGCTAGAAGAAAAGCGTGGCAGGAATGTTTAGAAGAAAAGCATAAACAAGAAGAATTAGAAGAAATTTATAGTTATAATACTCTATGTATTCTTATTACGATTTGTAATAAATCATCGTGCACCTGTGCACATACAGGTTCAAATACTTGTATCGCCGGTGACAGCATACTTCAGTTATTCAAAGAAAATAAGGTACCCCTGAAACCCCATACTCATAACGTTATATTAGCTGATGGAGTAACCGATTCTGTTGAAACTTTATTGACCATAACCATTCCGGTTAGAACTTTCGACACTAAAATCATAGTACTACCAGAAGCTAAGGGCAACAGAACGTTAATGGGTATGGACTTTTTGAACAGGCTAATATAGTTTTAGGCTTATCTATGTAGTCTTGATATTTTGGTGATCAACCTAAGAGGAAATACCAACCTAAGAGGAAATACACCCTTGTAGAGGACGATAAAGCAACTGACTCCATCTCAATAGAAAAGGTTGAAATGAATTCATATGATTTACGTGAAGATGAGGGTAAAACCTTGCCAGCTGACCAGAGAAATAAGTTGAATAATCTACTTCAAAAGTATGAGAAGTGCTTCAATACAGAGGGAGAGGTTACATCTTTTGCGAAACATCACATTAGTACAAGAAATCATACTTCTCTTGCTTCACCACCCTACAGGATGACGTTTGCACAAAATAAAGTTCTTAAAAGGAAATGGGACAATCTCTTGACTCAGGGAATGTGAGTCACCATACGCTTCACCAGTGGTCCTGGTGCCTAAACCTGATGGTGGCATGAGATTATGCATTGACTAAAGGAAGCTCAACGCCATTACTCTACCAGATACTTCCAAAATGCCATTAAAGGACGAATTGTTACATGAAGCTAAGCATACCCCTTACATGTAAACTTTGGATCTTAGATCTGGTTACCATCAAATTGGAGTGCATTGGCCAGACAAAGAAAAATTGCATTTTGTGTTCATACGAAACTCTTTGTTTTTTAAGGTTAACTTTCGGCCTCAGAAGTACTCCGACCACTTTTCAATGATTTATTGATCATTTTAGAACAGGGTTAAAGAACATTCTAGCTTTGTCGTAATAATTTTGTCAGATACATTTGAAAATCATATTACAGACCTTCGATCAGTAATTTAAAGACTCCTAGAATTTAATCTGAATGCTAAACGGGATAAATGTCACTTACCTTGTGAAAAAGTAAAATACTTAGGACATTGAAGAAGCCCATAAGGGATAAAAATTGATCCTACTAAAGCAGAACTATAACTAGTACACCTCCACCTAAAAAAAGTAAAAAAATGCAGTCATTTTTACAGTCTTGCTCTTGTTATCGGCGCTCCATCCCTGACTTTGCGGACATTTCTCGGCCATTCAATAACCTTACAAAAAAGGAAGCAATCTGAAATTGGGGAGACACAGAGTAAATTTATTTTGAAACTCTCAAGAAATATCTTGTAACACCTCCTATATTGAAGCAAGCTGACTACAAGAAACTCTTACCTTAAGAACTGATGCAAGCAATTACGCTTTGGGTGCAGTGCTTTTGCAAGGAGAAGACAGGACAACCTAACACCCAATTGAATACACCATTCGACTTCTTCAACCGAGTGAACGAAATTATTCAACTGCAGAAAGAGAAGCGTTAGATGTCGTTATACTGTTGAGAAATTTTGTGTCTGTGTAGAAGGTCAAGAAATCATAGTATAGTCGGCAGCAAAATTATTCGCGTTCTAGCAATAATTTCTGTATAAAAAATGTACACTTAATACTGCTGTTGAATAAACCCTTGTCGCGTTACGTTTTTTGTCACTGTAGCTGCTGACCATCACTCGACGAAGTGGTGGATGGATTTTAAATCACCATCTGAAAGATTAGCCCGGTAGTTCTTGAAATTCCAATCGTTCAATTTAAAGAATGATTACATCTATGGGAAGACAAATTTAGTAGTAAAGTCTGTAACTTTGTAAATGTGGACATACCATCTAGAAGCCCTAGTTGTATCCATGAAGCTCTGTTGAAGGATGAAAATTTAAAGAATATAATTTATTGTTTCGAAAATAATTATAAGGACGACGATTTTGTAAACAGGAAATAAAAAGATTATCTGATGATACTGTACAGATATGCCCCAGTATCAGATGCTGAAGAAGCCCAACTTGTGACACCAGCCCAGGAAAGAGAGGACATCTTGAAACTACATTACAACTCTCCAACTGTAAGTCATTACGGGAAATAAAAAACATATAAACGTATCTCATGGCGATACTATTGGACAGGTATGAAATCTTACGATGGAAACTACGTAAAGAAATGTCTTGAGTGTTGCTGCTTCAAAGCAACAAGTCTTTCTGGACTCTTGCGGACTCAGGCATATGCTCAGAGCTTCGAAACTCTGAGTAAAGATTTGTTTGATCAAGTTTTTCAAACTTTTAGAAAAAATCTTAAGGAATAATCTTGAAACTTTGGTCGTTTATATAACATGTTAAACCTCATATATTTCAGCAAAAGTTTTGTCCTGTAGTGGAAAAGATAACCAGTAAGAATTAAACAAAAATGAAAATGTTTTGGATTCCCCTTGAAATACGCTTCAGCTGTAGCATGTGATTATAAAAGTTTTTATCTGTATAAATTTTTATGAGGATACGACATATATTCATGGAGATATAACGGATTCTTTAAAAAGTGGCAAAATAAATGAGGAGCAAACATTCAAACCGTGTTTTCTCCAAAAATAAAAAAAAGTGAGTTAGGGATTTTTCTGTCAACTCAACATTAAATAGCACAAAATTATACTATTATTTTAAACCAAAAAATTTTTTATCACATTATAAACGCTCTTAGAAAGTTGAGGTTTCAATCAAACAGTGTTTCCTCCAGAGCCTGCTTTCAGTCAAACTGTGATTTCTCCAGCCGACCAGTCAGAACTGTTCTTTCTAGTCGCGTGACTCGTACATGTACCAGCTTTTTATGTTTGTTTATTTCGTTAGTTCTACAATAACATCAAAGGAACAATACTATGAAATGTATCAGACAGTTGGTAAGGTAAAAATATTGGGGATTGATTGGAAACTTTATAATACGAAATCACTTAGAGCTTATTTCAAAAATTTACCATACATATCAGAACTGAAAAGAATAGTTTTAGAAAAAAAAATGGAGAAAGTTTGATGGTCAAAGGATTCAAAAGCTATAAATTCGAAGGTGTAAAAGAACAATCTGGAACAAAACTTTTTAGGAAGGGGATTAATACTGCTATTATACGAAATGTTGTCTTACAATGTCTTCCTCTGAGTTATGGAATATCACTTGAAAAGAAAAATGACGTAGACAAACTTTTAAAATTGATGAATAGTGAAGAGTTGAAAAATCAGCCTGAATTTAAAGATATCATTACTAATAACTTTCATGTAGAATATGAAGAAACAGAGGAAGCATGTAATTGCTTAAGTGAAGATATTGGTTTAAAAATTTTAATTTTAAATTGGCTTAAAAATTTTAGTTCTTCCCTATAATTTGCAGGATGATTTTTCACGTGTAAATATTTAATTTAACTTTATAATTACATAACAAAGTCTGTTCTGTTAATTTGTTTTATTACATTAAGAATGTTATTTCATCAATATGCGAGTTACATACTTTTTCATTCAAAAAATGTTTTATCCACATTGGAAACATTCAAAACATGTTTTCTCCTTTGTGTTTCGGTCAAAACATGCTTTCTCCAAATTTCAAATGCATTTTTCTAATTAACTCTAAGTTTATTAGGTAAAGTATGCCTACAGATCTTCCTAGTAACCAGCAATACAACTAAACAAATGATAATTAGGGTCTAAGAAGGGTTATTTTAAAATTTATCAGTTTTTTGTGTTTTCTGAAAAATTGTATTCGAAGGAGAAAACACGGTTTGAATGTTTGCTCCTCAAATGTTTTTTTTTAATTTATTTATTAGAACGCCTAGGGTATTAGAGCCAATGTAAAGCCATTTTTTAGGAATCTTGGCGTACTACATTGGACAAAGCATGCTACAGACATATGGAAAAATCTTAAATATTTTATAAAATATGAGCACTTTTACTAAATAATGCTTAACTACGCATGGGCAAGTTTTAAAAAATTTCATTTGCATAATTGAAAAGCCATAAGTATTGAGAAACGCATAAGAAAACCCTTAAAAATTATCATGTAAATTAAGAAAAGAAAAAGATATAAAATGATCAGAATTTCAGTTTTCGTCTGAAAAAGGGGGGATGATAGGGGGTTTCATCAATATTTATTTACTATCAGCGAACAATAAAACATAAAACATCTCGTGTAATCCAGAACAATGAAATTTTGCTTTGAACAATTGCTTTAATTATAAAAGTTAAATACTTTTCTTTTATTACAATGACAATAAATTTCTTATGAATAACAGCTTTTGCAAAACTTTTCATTACACCATTAACAGAAATTTTTAAGTGCTTGGATTATACTGATAATGCATAACTATAAATAATTTTTATTTTATTCACTATACTAAAACGATGGAATATTCTGTCATTGAAGGTTCTTTGAAATATATATTTTATTCTTTAAAACATGACGTTTAAAAAATTATATAAATTTATTTATAAGTTATTATTATAGTTTATTCTGAAATCATATATACAAATTACAGAAGCTACATCACTCATAGTAGATTATTATACATGTATTTATTTGTTTCTCATGTTTGAAAAAAAAAAAAAGTTCTTGTTTCTTTTCAAGATTATAAAATTACTATCCGTTAAATGCGTATAAAATAATATAATTTATCATTCAGTATAGCAAAATACATCGATCAATGTAATTGTATAAAAAAGAAAATGCATTGTTTTTCGAGTTATTTTTTCAGATACATGAACTAGTTAATATAAATATATATACATATATATATATATATTAATAGCTGGCTTTTCTCGCTTCACAGATCACTATATTTAATCGAATATATATATTTTTAAGACTCTTAAAAAAAAAAAAAAATCCCTGTATTTATTAATTAGCATTAACAATTTGAACCGTTATCTCCTGCTACAAATAAATTGTTTACAAGAGAAAAAAAGTGGCATGTAACATCCACACAACTTCACTATTTCTCGAATTATATGCAAATTTTGGAGATAATATAGTCAGCCATAAAAATGAAATATAAAGACCAAAAAATGACCAAAATATTTAGATATTTAACGGTTTTCTTGTAAGAGAATACTGATATATGTGTAGTTATTTACATGGGGGTCGAGGGGATCCACTTAGGGATTCCTACAGTCATCGCCTGACTTCACTTTCTCTTGGTAGCCCCTCGGTAAGAGTGTCTCTTTACATTCTGAGCTAACGAGGCGGCACGGATGCTATTCAATGTGGTTTATGTTCCAGTAGGACCTTATTTAAATTGAGGCCTATATGCATGAGTAATTGATACATTAATTCGTGTTTGTTATGGCAGCGGTGCTCTGCTGCCGCTTGGCGATTCGGTCGCCGCCTTTGTTATAGCTACTAAATATCAAAAGTGTGTATGAAGCAAGTTTCAAGAAAATCGTTATCGGCGATTTCGAGATACGGACTTTCACCAGATCTGGGCAAAATCCCTTGTTGGTAAGAACAAAACAATTATATACGGAAAAAGGGAGTTTCTATATCAAGTTTAAAAGCTGGTATGTTGTGGCCACCACAAGACTTTCTTTTATATTTTCCTATATACATATTTAATCAGTAATAATATTAAAAAAAAAAAAAAAAAAAAATGATTTTTTTTCTAAGTTCTTTTTTTGTTAAAAGTAATACCTATTCAACCAGTAACAAAAAAAAAAAAAAAAAAAAAAAAAAAAAAACTTTTTTTCGTTAAAAGTAAAAAAAAATCGTTAACTTTGTTTTAAATTATCACAGATTTATAGTTCAACCATTCGTTTTAAAGGTATTGACGGGATCTTTCGAAAGATACCCATCATGAAAATTTTACCCCCCCCGGGGGGTACTTTCCCTCCAGGGGGGGAACCGGTGCCTCCACATGCACAAAATTTTTTTCGTAGTTAACTACTACTATTATCAATAATTCATATTAATTTTACAATCACAAGTTGAAAATAACGCTCATTATGTACATTTATACGAAATTTTGTCCTATACTGCCATGTTAAAAATTTAGAAAAAATGCGATCACAGCGCCACCTGTTGAGCTATTGATCCCCAAATATAATCAGCACCAGTTTATGTCGGGGACCAACTAAATACCAAGTTTGGTTAAATTTCATTCATCGGTTCGTGAGATACGGTGAAAAATAAGAAATTTTGCGATCACAGCGCCACCTGGTGGACGATTGATCCCCAAATCTAATCAGCACCATGCCCCGTCAGGTTCCAACTATATACTAAGTTTGGTTCAATTTCATTCATTGGTTCGTGAGATACGGTGAAAAATACGAAAATTTGCCCTATACTGCTATGTTAAAAAATTACATAAAATGCGATCACAGCGCCACCTGCTGGGCTATTGATCCCCAAGTCTAATCAGCACAATGCCCCGCCAGGGTCCAACTTTATACCAAGTTTGGTTGAATTTCATTCATTGGTTCGTGAGATACGGTGAAAACACGAAACCACAGACAGACAGACAGACATTTTTTAAAAACTATCAATTCGTGTTCAGGACATCCCAAAACGTGTAGATCCGTCAAAATACGGAGGTCGAAAATTTTCACGAATCCAATACTTTCTCTATATTACATATAGAAGAAAGTAATAATCCGTGCATCTGTTTTTAAAGGAACACATTTGTGAGACTGACCGTGTTATACAGGGCGCCTATCAATTTTCCTGAACAAACCAACTGATACATACTAAAAGAAATCTAATAGGGTGTTTATAGAGCAACTTTGTAGAAATTCGATAGAGCCGTTTTTGAGATACGGATTTATGTTTCAACTTCATGTTTCTAATATCTCATTCCTTTTTCAAATTTTCACCAAAAATAAGAAGATTTATTTATATGCAAGGCCTGATTTATATCTAAAACTTCGTTTTTCTGTTTTCCTTAGTTTAGGAGTTATGATAGTCAAAATATTCCCTACAAACATATATACACTGTTAAAAAAATGCAATTTTGCTGCCAAAAATTCCCTGTAATTTCAGAAAAAATGTCGTAAATTACGGACAAATTACGTTGACAAAACGTATTTTTCTGTAATTACAGAGAATTTCTGGCAGCAAGTTACATTTTTTTAAACAATGTACTATACACTTGCCCATATAAACACTGACCAATTGCTGAACATCACTTTAAAACATGTAATTTATGTGCAAATTATATGTGAAATTTTTGGAGCGACTATAATATATTATCTACCAATAAATATTGGGATACTTTCAATTTAGACGTTTTGTCAAATATCCCAAAACTTCTTTAGAAAGTATCTTGAAACTTTGGGAGTATAAAGTGCACATTATACCTCTTGTATTTCAGCAAAAGTTTTATCATGAAGAAGTTTTATCATAAAGAGAAAAGTGTACCAGTTAAAAATTTGACAAATATCAAAGTATTTTGGATCAGCATGTAAAACGTAAAGCTTGAAATGTATTTTACTTGCAGTTTGTGATTATGGGGTTTCTTCTAATTATATGCATGGCAATATTCATGGAGGTATAGCAATTTCTTTAAAATACATTCACAAAATAAATTACTACTTTTTAAACTATAACACGTTTGGTATTAGACCCAGTGCAAAGCCATTTTTTTTTAACTTGGCGTAAAACATTAGGCACAGTACACTGGAAACAGAATAGAAAAATGTTAACTAATTTACGAAATATCATAATTTATTTATAGTATTCAGCTATGACTGCGCAATTTTTATGAAATGTTCACTTGTTTAATTTGATATCCAAAAACAATGAGCTACTTTTATGAAAGCCCCTAATAAATATCGTGTAAATTAAAAACAGTTACGAGAGTTGGATTTAACAGAATTTCAGTTCCTCTCAAAAAAGCGTAAGATGATAAGGTGTTTTATGAATATTTGTTTATAATCAGCGAATATTGTATACAATTGATTGAACCAAAATAAAAATGTGAGTAAAATCTTTTACAGTTTCGTTCTTATATTGAGAGGAACTGAAATTCTGTTCATTTTATAACGCATAAATTTTTGAATTTACATGATATTTGTTTGTGGTTACTGAACACTTTTGGCTATTAAATTATGGAAATGAATTATTTTACAATCTTGAGCATGTGTAGATAAAAATTATTTAGTAAAAATGCTCATATTTCGCAAGATATTTAACTTTTTTGCATTATGATCGCAATATGCTATATCTAATGTTACTACGCTAATTTCCTAAAAAGGGCTTTGCACGGGTTCCAAAACGATAAGCGTTGTAATTAAAAAAAATTAAAAAAAAAAAAAAAAAACTTTATATCTTCTTGAATATATGTAGCTGATACAGAGTATTAAAAAAATCTTCATAATCACATGCTACATACATTTTCTATAGACTAAACATGTTTATAAGCATCTTAATAATGTATGTTTAATGCAGCTTAAAGATGATAAAATGCGTTTAAATAAAAATCATTCCACATGCTCTAATGTAACGAAATTCTTTTCTGTGTTCCTGTAAATAAGCCATAAATATTATATACAACAGTGAAAACTATACAACTTATTCTTTGTAGATCACGAATAATAGTTCGGAATTTTACATAATTTGGATGATTACGGGAGATTTTCGGAACACATTTGAAAGTCCTTGTGCATCAATTGCTAAGTCTAAGCATACGTTTTTACCACAAAACATGCTTGTAAGCATCTCAAAATTGTATGTTAATTTCATTTTGTTTAACGCAGTGTAACCATGTTGAAATGCTTTTAAATTAAATACTGCTCATAGGTCGTAATGATAAAGAAAAACTTTCGTGTGTCCCTGTGCACGAACCATAAACAATATAGACACCAAAGATTATATTGGTATTATATTATATAAAATTATATTGGTATAGTTTTAATCGATATATATTATTCAGTGTACTTTAACGTATGTTTTATTTAAATTTGCATATGATAAACATGTATATAGAGAAACTCACAAACGGTATCGAATACATAACGGTGTATTAAATTATTTCTGTAATGCATATTTTGAATCTTTTATACTGCACGCAATATAATGAACTAAATGTATATTATTATTAACTAGCAGGCTTTGCCCGCTTCGCTGGACATTAAACTTAAATGGGTTGTCAAAATGCCATATCGTTATTAATAACCTAAGTTCTCGCTGTGATTGGTAGAGGTTTTCTCGCTCCCAATGTGAGGAGTCTGGGTCCCCACTGTCTTCGGCACAACTTACCCACTTCTTACTTCCCCATCCTCAGCGGGTGAGTTCGAAGTTTTGAAAAATCCCACTAATGTACATAATGCGTATACTTAATCAATATCCACACACCAAAATTCGCCATTCTAAGATAATTCAAAGCGAATTCAAACGGAAAAACATGTTTTTACACATGTTTATTGCCCTCCGACTCCGCGAAGGGGGGGGGGGATTTCGAATTTCGTGAAATGCAGTTACAATAAGTGTCGGATGCATACAAACAATTTACAGACCAAATTTCGTGACTACAGAAGTCTCTAATAGACAGTATTATAAATAAATCAATACAAAAAGCACAGCTTAAATATCGGAACCCTTTGGTGACTTTAAATATTTTAAGCCATTTTTACGATGAACTGAATTGGCTATCTCAATTGTGCAATTAAAGATCTTGGCGAGAAACGTCCGAGCTACTTCGGTGTCGAATTTAAAATTTTGCCAAAGGGATCCAATACTAAAGCTGTTCCATATCGAATCTGGGTTGAAAACGGAAAAAGGGTAAAATAAATTAGAAATATCAGACCTACATTTATAAATTTGATACCGAATGAAAGGGGCGATTTTGCTGAATCCAGAGGTTCAAACAGTTTTTCGATGCGACAGTTAGATTTTTAAAAAATAACTAAAGTATGAAATTTAAGTGGCAACGGAAAAACGGATAAAGGGAAAAATAAATTAGAAATTTCAGACCTATCATCACAAATTCAGTACCAAATGAAAGAGGTGATTTTTCTGAATCTTGGGGTGTAAACAGTTTTTCGATACGACAATTAGATTTTTTAAAATTAACTAAAGTATGAAACTTAGATGGCAACACTTCATTTCAATCTTTTCATAATTTGTAGTGCGAATCACGCGAATACAAAAGTCTTTAACTTAAAAATTTATTTTTATATTTTATTTTTTCATTCAAAGCATTTAAGTGAAAAAATATTTATAGCGCATGAGCAGGCGTTTTTTACCTACAATTTAAACACTAATCATAATTTTGAAAAATTCTATAGATATAATTTCAAGTCGGGTGAAGACTTAAGTTTCTGCCAAGCGCTGTTGAATTCCGTCCAGCCGTTCTCGAGTGATGCCCGGACAAACGTGTTTTAGTCTTTTACCCCCTAGGGGGGGAACGGGGGGGAAATTCTGAAAAGTTGATAGATATAATTTTAAGTTGGGTGAAGACTTAAATTCCTGCCAAGCGCCGTTGAATTCCGCCCAGCCGTTCTCGAGTGATGCCCGGACAAACGTGTTTTAGTCTTTTACCCCCTAGGGGGGAACGGGGGGGAAATTCTGAAAATTTGATAGATATAATTTTAAGTTGGGTGAAGACTTAAATTCCTGCCAAGCGCCGTTGAATTTCGCCAAGCCGTTCTCGAGTGATGCCCGGACAAACGTGTTTTAGTCTTTTACCCCCTAGGGGGAAACGGGGGGGGGAATTCTGAAAAGTTGTTAGATATAATTTTAAGTTGGGTGAAGACTTAAATTCCTGCCAAGCGCCGTTGAATTCCGTCCAGCCGTTCTCGAGTGATGCCCGGACAAACGTGTTTTAGTCTTTTACCTCCTAGGGGGGGGAACGGGGGGGAATTTCTGAAAAGTTGATAGATATACTTTTAAGTTGGGTGAAGACTTAAATTCCTGCCAAGCGCCATTGAATTCCGTCCAGCCGTTCTCGAGTGATGCCCGGACAAACGTGTTTTAGTCTTTTACCTCCTAGGGGGGGGGAACGGGGGGGAATTTCTGAAAAGTTGATAGATATAATTTTAAGTTGGGTGAAGACCTAAATTCCTGCCAAGCGTCGTTGAATTCCGTCCAGCCGTTATCAAGTGATGCCCGGACAAAAAAAGCGACATTCGGACACGATGACACACACACAAACACACACACACACACACAGGCAAAATTTTCTGAACTCATTTTCGGCTTTCATGGGGTGTAAAACGGGAAGATATGGCAAAATTTTTCGATTCCGACAAATTTACAGACAAAAGTCTGATTTTATTAATATAGATAAATGTATATTTCCAGTAGAGTAGTGTATCATTTACTACATACAATAGTAGACTGGGTCTCTTGGAAAACATTTAAACACATTGATAAAATATAAATTACTGGAAATTTTTGTAAATTGTGTTATGTGCTTTAATGTTTTCCAGTAAAGATGGAATTTATTTATAACACAAGTGTTTCTATTTGTCCGCCTGTCTGACTGTGCGAATTATACCCGTTCTCTTTTTTTTTGTTATTTTTTTAATGCTCGTATTTCTCTAAACATTTGTATATTTCCTTGTAACTTATAAATTCTATTTAAGGTTAATAAAATATATCTGGACGGTATCATACGTAAAACTAAGTACATGAAATGATAAATAATATAACGCTTAAGTTCAGTTAAATTTGCCATCTTATCTGGGCAAAATGCATATTTTTTTTTTTCTTGCTTGTTCGTAAATTCTAGTGAAACCTTCTTGATTTCTCTTTTATAACCACTATTATTAGAAAAGCAAAATTACACACAGAAGAAATCTGGCAGACTTCTTTTTCAGCTTATTTTTCCTTATAAGTATTTATATATACTTCAGAAAAAAGATTTCCTCTTACAATGAAATGTAAGTATACTTTTTTGTATGAAGAGTAAAAGATCTTATATCCTACACATATATATATATAAAGCTCTATTTTATTTTCTCTTCTTTAAACGAATATAGTAAAAAATTGCTATTTGCTGACATATATTTCATGTTTTTCAGTTTTTTCATGTGTAATTCCTTGTATGATATCTATTTTCAATTTGAAAATGTTTAAAATGATATGAGGAATATCTGTCATGTATTTTCTCTTTGTAAGGAAAAATAGTATTTTTTTTTTGTTTGTCTGATTTTTAACACTACATTGAAAATTAAATGTCTTGGAATCATTTTAAATATCTTATAAAAAGGAATTCATAATGTTAAATATTTAAATCGATACTTCAAGCATTTCAAGTAAATTCGAACTTAAATTTTGTCACAAATGTTTAAGATGCATGCAAAATTATTTTCTTCTTATATATAATTAAGTTTTTATTTTTGCCGAACACTAATTTTCAATAAAAAAAATTATGATAAAATAAACCTATAAATTTTAAAAGACGTTTAGTGTTTTTGTAGTGCAAGAATCAGTTATGTATTTTTTACTTACTACCAAACCTGTGCGAAATATTTGCACTTTATTTCTTTCCTTATTTACCTTTAAAATTTCAAACTCATAAATGTTATACCAATTTCACCACCTAATTACAATTTTAATTTATCAGAAGCCAAATTATTATTAAAACCAAATTAATATTGTACAATAGTGAAACCAAAATCAATCAAAGAAAGGTCTCCAAATAAAATTAATGGTCCACAACCCAGTTTTCATACTTACACAGGCAGTGCAGCTTTAATATAGGACTCCCACGATGTTTTTTAAATTTTTGTGACCATGTTGGCGAAAACTTTTTATTATTTTTGGTATATTTTTTTGTTAAAATAAGTAAATAAATAAACTAATTCCTATTTTGACTATATTTTTTATGATTTTGTTTTTTAATCGATTTATGACACAAAAAATCATATTCTGTATATATCTTTAAAGTATTGCTAGGTTTAAAATGACGCTTGCAAAGACTCTGAAGAAGCAACTGTTAAAAGTATATTTTTCCACAAAATAATCTCATCAGACAAATGTTGTCATTTTTTCTTATTAGTTCATTGAGCTAAGTCCACGTGCTTAAATATTATTTTTTATCCTCGCGTATTTTAGTAATTACACATATATCGCATTATTTCGACAAAAGTAATTGAAACTGGTCCACGTTAGAGAAATATTATATAGAGTAGTTGTTACTAACATTGTTATTTGTAATGTCATTGAAATTCTACAGATAATTTAATTAAAGTTATGTTAAGTACGCACAAGAAGCTAATTAACTTTCATTCCGTTTTGTAATTTATGGCAAAATGAAAATTTTCTAATAAATTTACCTATTAATTTAAATACTAATATAATAATACAACTTGTAAATTATATATAAAAAAATTTAATAATATTTTGTACATTTTAAAATCAAATTTATTTTATGTAAAATTCAAATATGTAAATTTTTCTTTTTGTAACAATAAAATTGGTTTATAAGCTTTATTTTTTAATAATCACAATTGTTTTTTATTCAGAAAGGTAAATTGCATAATAACGTTTAAAAATCTTAAACGATATTTAATTTAAGTTACTGTAAATCAGCTAATTAAATATTTGCATACAATGCGAAAAAATCTTTTTTAATTTTCCGGTGCAAGTTATTCTTTCTTCTTTAAAATATTTCAGTTTTGTTTATTAGATAAAAACAATTAAGTTAATTAATGAAACATAGAAATAGCAAGTTTGTAATGGAATTATATTTTGTTAGTTTTACACGAAACCTTAAGCTTAAATGTAATATGTTTCGATTTCGTAATTTAGTGTTCTCAATACAGTACTTCAAAAAATATTTTTATTTTTATTTTTTATTTTTTGTTTTAAATTCATTCATTTTCTATTTAATTTTGCGTCAATGTATTTAATTAAAATACATTTTACATATTTTTTCAGGACTTTTATTACGTATCAGTCAAACTCTGAATAACCCAAAAACACGTTTTCTGAAAAGACCAATATATTGTTAATATTATTATTATTATTTTAATGATTATTTGTGAGACAAAATTTAGAGTTAAATTCCTTATAAAAGAACATTTGTGATATATTCAGAAAGAAGAAATCCGCAAATTGGCGGATGAGAGAATAATGACTCTTTTGACATTAAATCAAGAAAAAGAAAATAAAAATATTCTGAAGTCCTAAATAAATAAACATAATTTTATTAAAGATTTTATTCTATTTATGGCATTCGTAAAAATATCATTAATTGTGAACTTTAAGTATTCTTCCTTCAAACGTTCTATGGATTCCACATTCTCTGATGTTTCCCTGCCACTTTCATAGCATAGAGTTACTAATTTCCGGGTGTCTAATTACCCTAAATCTCAGATATTCTAAAATCTCTTTAATCTGATTCTAGAATTAGCATGCATGATATTAAGGGTACACAAAAATTCACGAATTATTTGCTTTTTGCGCTATTTACTCGATGCGTTCCCGACAACAACAATAACAACAACAAAAAGTAAATAAAGAAAAGAAAAGAAGGTGTTACAGCTGGCAGTTCTGGATTATTAAAAGTTGAACTCTACAAAGTAGAACAAAACTACTTTGATATAGCAATACTTTAAAAATAAATGGTTTCTTGAAGAAAAATATTTTTGACAACGAGGAAAATTTAATGTTGATAGTTAGATTAATGGATAAAATTATTGAATTTTTGAATAAAAAAATCCAGAAATAATTATTAAGAAACAAATTTATCCATAACATATTACTGTTTATTGAGGATTTTACGTTAAAATCAGAATCCGCATCGCATCATATATCTTCAAACGGTCAGCCCGTGAGGCAATAAGGGTTAATGGTTCGTTTTATTACGTCGTGATATTCCATTATTTATTATTCATTTTGTGTTTAATTTGCAAGATGAACGACAAAGTAAAATATCTCTTAAATTTATTAAGTAAGAAACGTGGCATTATTTTAAATCTAGATATTTTTTCTAATTGAGAATTTTCTAATATTGATTTTATGAAATTACTTCTGCTTATTCAAAAAATAAAAACTTTGTTAATGAACTGTTAATTTTTCATTTTTTTTTTTTTTCTTTTCTTTTTTTAAAAGTTTACTTTTGAGAAAAAATCTATATATTAATTTGAAACATGTTTTTGCCTGTCTCCACTATATTGAGAGAACTACTCGGTGTAAAAATTTGGTTGAGGTGTCTAAAGAAAGGTCTTGGTCTGTAGATGTGCTATGAGAAGAGAAAAATAAAAAAAAGTCGAACGCTTTCCCACCCGGGGGGAAACCGTATCTGCCCCGGCGGAAACGGGTGGGAAAACGTTTCTTCCCACCCGTTTGGGTTAAAAACACGTTTACGAGCTTAACTAAGCTTCAAATTACTTCACGGTGAAGAAATTGTACATATGGGGACTAGAGTCGAATACTAAAAAATCAATATCAGCGAATTTGGAATTTTCGATTTTAAAGGGGGGGGGGAAAGGGGGAAAGTAGATTTGGAAGGGAGGGGAAAGGGGGGAAATTAGTTTGAGAGGGAAATCCGTTCTAGACCCACACATGTAGCACCTCATTTTAAAGGTCTTGATATTTCATGTCGATTGGGGATGATTGTATACAGCATAGGGCGCCCCCTGGTGGTGAAAATGGAACTAGGTGATTTTGCAGTAGGCTCTATCATGTTGCACCTTATTTTAAAGGTCTTGGTATTTTCTGACGGTTGGTTATCTTCGTACAGAACACACTGTGCCCCCTGGTGGTGGAAAGTGCAACTAAAGGATTTTGCAGTTGACACCACCATGTGGCACTTTATTTAAAAGGTCTTGGAAATTCAAGGCGATTGTTGATAGAGGTCTTGAAATTTCATGTTGATTGGGGATGTTTGTATACAATATAGTGCGCTCTGGTGGTTAAAAATGGAACTAGGTGATTTTGCAGTAGACCCTATCATGTTACGCATTATTTTAAAGGTCTTCGTATTTCCTGACCGTTGGTGTTGTTCGTATAGAACACGCTGTGTCCCCTGACGGTGGAAAGTGCAACTAAAGGATTTTGCAGTTGACACCACCATGTGACACCTTATATGAAAGGTCTTGGAAATTCAAGGCGATTGGTGATGTTCGTGTACAACATACTGCGCCCCCTGGTGGAGGAAAGTGGATTTTGCAGCGCGTGCGTAGCATGCCTGCTATACGGTGCCGCAGCCACGGGCAGCGGTAACACGAGTCAGAGGTTCGTTCGGTTCAAGGTTAATTTTTGAGAAATTTTTCATGTTATTATCGGGCTGCAAATACGCTGCCGCAGGCACCGGTCACGAGCCCGAGTTCCGTTCTGTTTGAGGTAATTTTTTTGTTACAGATGATGATGCTTTCATTTAAAAATAAAAATTCAAACAAAATCGAGATAAGATATAAAACCATACACATTTAAGATTCATTTAAGTTTATTATCATGGGCCCGGGCATTGCAGGGCGGGTTCGTTCGGTTCCAGTTTAATTTTTTGGAATTTTTTTATGTTATTAGTGGCCCGCGTATGCGCTGCCGCAGGCACCGGGGTCGCAAGGCAGAGTTTCGTTCGGTTCGAGGTAATTTTTTTTTTTTTTGTTACAACTAATCATTTTTTTCGTGATGCTATTATTTAAAAACAGAAATTCAAAGAACATCGAGTTAAAGGTATAAAATCATACAAATTTAAGTTTCATTTAAGGTATCATGGGCCCGGGCCACAGCGAGCGTGTTCGTTTGGTTCCAGATTAATTTTTGGGAATATTTTTATGTTATTAGCGACCGGCGTATGCGCTGCCGAAGGCACCGGGGTCACAATGCAGAGTTTCGTTCGGTTCGAGGTAATTTTTTGTTACAGCTGATTATTTTTTTTGCGATGGTTTTTTTTTAATAGAAATCCAAACAAAATCGAGATAAATATGTAAAACCATGCAAATTTAAGGTTCATTTAAGGTTATTACCATAGGCCCGAATAACGCCGGTCGGGTCAGCTAACATGTAGTATTTAACGGAATAGAAAATAAAAGATAGCAACTGTTTATTTGGAGTCAGTTTGACGTTACATTGACAGCACTTTGTAGAAAGTGATGTCATACATAGTATTTCTATTTATAAGTATTTTCCCGAATTTCTTTTTTTAAGTGAAATGTCGTAAATTATATTACATATTTTAACTTGAAATTCATTTATAATGATGCGATGATTTTTGAAACATTACAGTCAATAAAGTTATCGTCGAATACGACGGGTTTCAGCTAGTGAATAATTACTTTAAAAACTGTTATTCATGCTAAAGTTTTATGAAATTCAACTAATGATATGACAAAGAACATGTTATCCAAATTTTATGTTTATATGTTTATTTGTTTTAAAATTCTGCAGAAAAATAAGCTAGAATACAAGTTGCTGCTTAATTTTGAACACCAGTAGTGTATACCACATCACTTTACAGAAAGTTGTTATAGAATATTGTGAAAAGTTTTTATAAAATAATTATGAGTGGCAAAATCTACGAACATTTAGCTGTGGATTGGAGCTTAAACAAAATTATCTCTAACTTACAAGTTAAGAAATTATTTCAGACGGTTGTACTTTTTTAATTTTGTGTTTCTTGAAAAATGCAATTAAAAGTTTACATTCTTTAAATTTATGTGGTATTCTGTGAGCCTTTGAGAATATATTAGTGTCAGTGTTCAGATTGTATGTATATATATATATACATATATATATATATATATATATATATATATATATATATTATTTTTCTTTAAAAAGTATTTTTCAATAGGAAATCGTCAAAAAAAAAAAAAAAAAAAAAAAAAACAGTAACTTAACGTTTAATAAGTAATGTAAATGAATACAATGCTCCGACTAATATAGGGTAAACCATAGCCTCCTTAACTAGATGCCTGTCGCGTAGCTCGGAAACTAGGCAACAGTTGAAGCGGTAGACAGCGCCACCTGGTACAGATTGCGCGACTTTTTTATTCAACAGCCACAAAACTTTTTTTTAAGTGGGACGTGATATACATGAAAGGCGAACAGAATCGCAGAAACGTCGATTATATATATTCAAATTATTGGCGAGAGTTGAATTAAAAAGTTCCATAATCTGTACTAGGTGGCGCTGTCTACCGCTTCAAAAGTTGCCTAGTTTCCGAGCTACGTGACAGGCGTCTAGTTAAGGAGGCTATGGGTAAACGTACATCCTTGAATCTCGAGGATAGTCCACGAACACTATCTTCATTCCCGAAAATTAGATTACATTGGGGGACGCTGGTTATAAATTAATTAATATTTCACTGTAATAATTTATTATATGTATAATAAATTATCTGAAAAAAGTTCTTACAGGTAGTTCATACATAAAAATCACTGAAAGTTTACAATTTAAAGTGATTTAATTTTGATGTCCTTGAAATTCGGGATTATCGTCATATTTACTGATCAAATTAATTCTGGTTGCCATAGGATAATTCGACACCATAGATACTGCGTAGACATATATAATGATTGTAATTCTCTCATCAGAAACACTGAGATCATGCTGTTATGTCTCAGTTTGAAATTTAGTATTTAAAGCAAACTCAATAAAACTTATATATATATATATATATAGACATTATATAGACATATATATTTAAACATCCGATAAAATATTTCTTATTAATGTAAACGGCGAAGAAAAAAAACTACAAATATATCTTTTGAATTCCTTACAAATAGTATATGTAAAATATCTGTCATTTCATAGAATATGGAATGGTTATATTAATTCGAAATGTTATTGGTATCTCTCGGCAAATCAGATCGATGAAATAAAATATAATTTATCATTAGCTGAAATTCTCGGCGCACAGCATAACGAAAATCAATATTTAATATTGATATCATCGATATCATATTTGTCGAAAGTGTCAACGCAAGCATTTATGTGAACCAAGTATTGATTTTATCATTTGATTTACATAGAAGAGTTATTTAAACATAAATATTTTATAGAGTAACTAACTCTGGAAAGCATTTTCAATAACTAAAAATTATTTTATAACTATATATCATATAAATGAAGATAAACAATTTAAAACTATATATTACACAATTATATCAAAATGATAGGAATATATAATAATAAAAGAATATAATTCAGTACAACAATATAAAATTTTATATGTTTTGAATTTATTAACTTTCACAATTTTTGAAATAAGAGAAACATTTTAAAAAACTGTAACTTCGTACTTAAAATTTCTGAAGATTAAATTATAATAACAAGATTAATTTAATGCTGTTTGCCTAGATAAGGAAAAATAACCAAACGATTCTTAAACGTTTACACACTGAATTTAAAATTTAATTTCCATTTTATTTTAACTAAATTATGAATTAAAATTTAATATTTCTATTTAATTTCTATTTAATAAATCATAATTTAAAAATAAAGTATCTAATGACCTTTCTTCTCTATCTTTAATATGAAAGTCTTTTAGAGGTATTGCTATTTTTATTTATTTATTTAACTAGTTATTTTTATATTTTTATATTTTTATACACTACCTAACAATAAGTATTTGAACACTTTCGGAATTTAGAAATTTTGTCAAATTTCTAGAAACGTAATTCTAGAATCATCTTAAAATTTTTGATAGCGTAAAAAACACGTTATACCTCACATATTTCAGCAAAAGTTGTGTTCTGTAAAGGAAAGAGAGAGTATTAAAAAAATAAAGAAAAATCAAAATATTTTGGATCATCCTGTAAAAAGTAATGCTCGAAACGCATTTTGGCTGTAGAATGTGATTTCGAAAAATTTTTTCATCATCTGTATGCATTTTTAACAGACTACCACATATATTCATGGAGATATAACCTTTTTTTTTAACAAAATCTACTTTTTTAATTATAACACGTAGGGTATTAAACCCAGAACAAAGAATTTTTTTAGAAAATTTAGCATACTTCATTTGACAGAGCATACTGCAATCAGAATGTAAAAATGTTAAATATCTTACGAAATATGAGCACTTTACTAAATAATTTTTATATACGAATGCACTAGGTTTTTTAAAATTTCATTTACATAATTTAATAAACAACAACTTATATGAAAACCGCAAACAAATATCGTGAAATTTAAAGAGTTATGAAAGGTAGAATGAACAAAGGGGTTTAACTCATATTTTTATTTTTATTTAGTCACTGCCCAATGGCAATACAGTGTTCGCTGATTGTAAATAAATATTGATAAAACCCCTTATCATCTCTTTTTTTTTTTTTTTTTTTTTTTTTTAGAAAGAACTGAAATTTTGTTTATTGTATTCTATCTATCTATCTAGTGTATTCTATTCTAACTCTTTAAATTTATACGATTTTTTTTTTTTTTTTTGGAGGGAGGGGGTATTAAATTATGCAAATGAAATGTTTTAAAAGTTAGCGCATGTGTAGATAAAAAAAAATTCGTATACATGTTCATATTTCGGAAGATATTTAACATTTTTTCATTCTGATTCCAGTATGTTGTGTCTAATGAAGTATGCCAAATTTTCTGAAAATGTCTTTGCTGTGGGTTTAATGCCCTACGTGTTATAATTTATGAAAGTGGACTTTTTTTTGCAATTTTTTTAATGAAACCGTTATATTTCCACGAATTAATGTGGTAGCCTCTAAAAAAATTATACAGATAATTTAAATAATCCTCATAATCTCAAACAACAGAGAAAACGCATTTAAAGCATTACTATTTACAGGGTGATGCAAAACATTTTGATGTTTCTTTAATTTTTTAATGGTCCTCTTTTCCTGTTCAGGAGACAACTTTCCCTGAAATTATGAGGTAGAATGTGTTCTTGCTATGTGTGTGTGTACTAAAGTTTCAAGATGATTCCAAAAGAACTTTTCTAGATATTCAAAATGCCTAAATTTGAAAGCGTTGAAATACTTATTGGTAGGTAGTGTAATTTTTTTATTTATTTATTTATTTTTTATTCTATTTTTTCATTTATTTATTTATTAAATTTCATTTTATATTATTTAATCATTTATTTATTTTATATTTTATTTAATTATTTATTAATTTTATAAATTAAACTTTTGGAGTTTCAGAAATTCTTAATCCAAGAAAGAAAAATTAGAAAATTATATCCTCTGTTATCTATATAGTACCTGAATGACAGAGTTCACTCGGTGTCTTTCTAAAGTCATTTATGGTGTAGATATAGTGGTTTGTTTTAGAAAATCGTTTATTTATTTATTTATTTATTTTTTGCAAGGGTGAGCGTGGATTACCACTGTCAGTTAAGATTTCTGCAGATAAGAAAAGTTCACATCGAATTACCATATACACCTCTAACTGCGATTTATTATTAAATAAATTTCTGCCATAATTTTCAAGGTGGTGAGCGTGTTACCAGTGAACACTAATTATACTGAAGATCAAGGTATTTCTGTCCGAAATGCTATTTCAAAAATACACTAAATATTTATCAAAATCCTGCGAGTACTTAAGAAATAATATTAATAATAATAATAATAGTAATAATAATAAAGAAGTTACTGACATATTTTCCTGGGAAAAGCGGAGGTTAGAGCTGAACCCTTTTTTTTTTAATCAAACTCATTTTAATATATATTTTACAAAGACCATTTATCTGCAATATTTTGCTCCATGCAAAATTGGAGCTAATTGTGAACCTTATTTTTTATGAAGATCAGGATATAACACATGGGGTTTCTCAATTCAAAAAACCCTTATATAATGCTTCCCCCCCCCCCTTTTTTTTTTAAATTTTCTAAAAAGCTAAGTTTTTGCTATAGTTTTTTCAACGTACGTAATGAGGATTAACTATGAACGCTAATTCTTCTGAAGATAAGGAAAATTCAGATTGTATTTTAATAAAAAACATTTCTAAAGCTTAAATATTATCAAAATCGTGCTGGTAGTTTTCAAGTAAACCAAATCCGAGTAACATTTTGCCACTGTTCAGAGAGGGTTAAAACGGCAGTAAACGCTAATTTTCCTGAAGATGTGGATATGCCTGATAAGTTTCTTAATAATAATAATAATAATAATAAAATAAATTTAAAAAAACTTAATTCTATGTTTTTATATGCAATCGATTTATTATAGAGAAAATCAAGTTCCTGTCACATTTTGTAATAGACAAAAAATAAATAAATGAAAAGATAAAAATGAACGATGATCTTCGTGAAAAGAAAGATAACTCAGATAAATTTGTCCTCTCAAAAAACTCTTAACCCTAATTTCTATCAAAATCGTTAGAGAAATTTCCCATACAACTAAGCTTCGTCCATATTTTTGAACGGGAGAATTAAGGTTTAACAGCAGAAAGATAATTTTACAGAAGATGAAGATAAAACAGATGGGTTTGCCGTCTCAAAGCATCATTATTTCTAAATGTTTATCAAAATCACTTGAATCATTCTCGAAAACACCCTGCGCAAACCTGATTTCTGCTGCATTTTTCAATCGCGGGAGCAAAGATTAAATATAAACGTTAATTTTCCTGATTAGGAGTCGAAATCCGACGAGTTTGTCCTCTCAAGAAATACATAACACAATTTTTTAGATTATGTTTTTTTTTTTTTTTTTTTTTTTTTTTTTTTCACCAAAATCTTAATATTCATTTCTAAAAAAAAAAAAAAAAGGTTTTGTCACATTTTGCAGAAGTCAGAGTTAACAGTGGTATTCATTTTCCTAAAGACAGAAGTAAGTCCAGCGAGTTGGTCTTCGCAAAAATCTTTCATTCTGATTTTTTCATTAAAACGTCAGAAAATCCATTTCCAAGTAAACCCACATTTTGCCATATTTTTTAATCGAGCAGCTGATGGGTTGACTGTGATTTCAAATTGTGAGGAAGAAACGGTTACGTCCAATCGATTTTTCACTCAAAAAAAAATTATTAACCGCAATCCTTCCTCGACGTCAATGCATCCATTTACGAGAATATCCAATTTCTGCCATATTTTACAACAGCAGAATAAAGCGTTAAGAGCAAAGACGAATTTATTTTAAATTTAGATTGCATATGATCAATATTTCACTTTGCCCTTAACCACAAACGTTCATCAAAATCGTTTTATTTATTTCCAAATAAACATAATTTCTATCATATTTTGTAAATTGTAGATAAAGGGTTAATATCAAACGCAAGATTTCCGGAATATAAGGATAAAACTAATTATTTTTTCCTACCAAACGACACTTAGCTCCAAACTTTCATCAAAACGTTATATCCATTTCCAAGTAAACTCAATTTCTGACATACTTTTCTAACCAACAGATAAATGTTTAACAGTGAACCCCAATTTTCATGAAGATTATTATAAGTCTAATCGATAATTTACTCAAAAAAAATAAAAAAACACTTAACGCCAAATGTTTATCAAAATCCTTATATGTATTTTCTAAACTCTATTTTCTGCCATATTTTGCAAACGGCAGTTAAAGGATAACCACAAAATATCAATTTTCCTGAATATAAAAATATGGCTAAATGATTTTTCTCCTCAAAATACAGTCGGTAACAAAGGTATCCGGACACGATGAAAAATTCCTATATTAAAAAAGTTGCATTAATACTGTTTTAATAACTAAATCCTTGTCGAATCATGTTCTTAGACTGACTAAGACATGATTCAACAAGGATTTATTTAACAAAACAGTGTTAACACTATATATATACATATATATAGTGTTTTTGCTAGTGTTCGGATACTTTTGTTACCGACTGTACTTTTATCCAAACTTTTATAAAAACGTTACATGATTTTCCGATCAAACCAAATTTCTGCCATATTTTGCTACCGGTGGATAAAATGTTAAAAGTGAATGCTAATTTTACTGAAGATAAGGATTTTTCTAATCCGATTTGTACCCCAAAAACACTTAGTACCATCATTCATCAAAATCTTTAAGTCCATTTCCATTTTTTACATTCAACCGAACGTTGCCATAATTTTCAACCGGCTGATAAAGGGTTATCAGCGAGCGGAAATTTCCCTGAAGATGACATTTAGTCTAATCGGTTTTAAACAGAAAAAAAAAATTAATTAAAAAAAAACTTAATTTTAAACTTTCATCTAAATTGTTGAAATAATTTCCGAGTAATCCCAATTTATGCCATAGTTTACAAAATGAGAATAAAGGGTTTATAATGGACGCAAATTTTCCAGAAGCTAAGGATCAGTGCAATCGGTATTGCAACTCAAAAACACCTTAACCACAAGCTTTCATCAAAAGTGTTATACCAATCTCTGAGTAAACCTGATTTCTGCCATATGGGGCATCCAACAAATAAAGGATTAACATCAAATGCAATTTTTTTCGTAGATGACAAAAAAACTTATCGATTTTTCAGATTAAAAGAACGCTTCACCTCCAACTTTCATCAAAATCATTGCAAATACTTCTCAGTAAATTTAATTTCTGCTATATGTTTCAACCGACGTATAAAGTGTTAAGATCTAAAGGGAATTTTCCTGAAGATATGTCCAATCGATTTACAGCCTAAAAATCATTTTGCCCCGAATTTTCATCATTATCGTTATACCAATTTCTGAGTAAACTCAATTTCTACCATATGTTAAATCGACGGATAAATCATTAACAACGAACGCAATTTTTCCTAAATATGACGATAAGCCCAGGCGTGTTTTCTCCACAAAAAATCTCTAATCCTATACATTCAGCAAATTCGTTAGAGCCATCTTCGAGATTCCCAAGACAAACATACACACACATACACACACACATATATATATATATAATGTATATATATATATATATATATATATATATATATCATGTATATATATACAGTCGAACACTAGCAAAAAGTCCGAACACTAGCGAAAATTCCTACGCAAAAAAAGTACACTTCATACAGTTTTGTTAAATAAATCCTTATCGAATCATGCTCTTAGACTGTCTAAAAACAGGATTCGACAAGGATTTATTTAACAAAACCATATGAAGTGAACTTTTTTTACATAGGAATTTCTGCTAGTGTTCGGACACTTTTGTTACCGACTGTATTTACAAATTAAGTGATTAACTCTCTTAATGTAAGGGAAGGACATTTTAAAGATCTTATAATTTTATAATGTTTTGGTACAAGTAAGATATGTGTCTATTTAAATTCATTTTTTTTTATTCTCATTGAAATTAAGCAACTACTGTTAAAATGTTAAATAAGTACATCAGTTTCTCAAAAAAATATAAAATCAGTACTAGATTCAGTAAAAAAAAAAAAAAAAAAAAAAAAAAAAGTTTCCACTTTGATAATATATATATATATATTTTTTGTGTGTGTGTTATTTTACTATCTGTAGAATAACCTAATTTAACACTTGCATATTAAAATAGAACTTAAATAAATGTTCCTAAAAAGGCATTCTATAGAATTAAGTAATTATTTAGAAATCCCTTCGGATAAAATTATCAAATATTTTGCAAACTTGAAAAGCGAAAAATGAACGAAATTTTTAATAAATTTATCATAAAAAATGACGAAAATATTTAATAGTATTTAAGATGTGTATTCATTACACAACATGTAGATTAGGAAGCATTTTAATTTAATTTACATGTCAGTTTGTAAATTCTAAAATATCTTTCGGATCGTAAAATAACATTGGAAACATTTTCTTCATTAATAATTTGATACATTTTCTGTCGTTATTAATTAGTATTCATTTTAAAATTTTCCAAAAGTTGATACAATCATTAAACATTATATCAATTATATGTATATAATTTTAATAATAATTAAAAAATGTGTTCGATTGAAAAAGATTCACTTTTTACTTATGCAGAAACATTTTAATGGATATATAGGTTTGAGACGCCTTAAACAAAAAAAGTACATATATTAATAAGATTGTTGCTGTAAAAGACAATAAATAAATACAAACACACACACACACACACACACAAAAAAAAAAAAAAAAAAAAAAAAAAAAAGGGAGAGAATTCAAGTGGAGCCAGTTATTTAGTCAATTTAGCCAGTTCCTCTGATATTTCTAAACTCCATTTCTGCAAAAAAGGGGATTGAACTAGTCGTCAAAGACTGCTAGTAACAGATGAAATTAATAATTTTATGAAAATTTCAGTTAGCTTTGCAAATACTAATAAGTTCAAATCTCAAATAATTTATTATACTAGAAAGTAATCTCAAACAGATATGAAGGAATGTTGCATAATTACCGAAACATTAGTGGTGGTCTCCTTATGGAGACTCAAACGTTTTGGAGATCCGTGTGTCTGTGTGTACCACACTAATGTTTGCAAAAATCACCCGATTCACAGGACAGGGATATCCGAGGAAACTTAATCCCAAACTTTCATTAAATCGTTATATCCATTTCCGAGTAAATCCCATTTCTGTTAGTTGGTATAACCTCCGAAAAAATGGTTAACATCGAATGCGAATTTCAGGGTAAGTCTAATCAATTTATCATCTCAAAAGTTACTTAGCTCCAATCTTTCATTTAAATCGTTTTATAACTTTCGAGTAAACCCAATTTTTTTCATATGTTGCAACCAGTAAATACAGGATTATCATCCAACGGAAAGTTTCCTGAAGATCAGATGACTTATCGATTTTTCACACCGAAAAATTCCAAACCACAAACACGCATCAAAACCGTTAGAGCCATTTCCGAGATTCCAAAAATAGACACATTTATATAACACGTAATTAATTTGTTCAGTATAAATTAAAGGACATTTTATGGTGTTTTATAACGTTTAAAACGTTTTCCATTAGGTAAAAAATGTTCCAGTTTCAATTCATAAAATGTACATATATATAGATAGATATATTAATTCTCAATGAAATTAAACAAGTACTGTTAGTATGTTTAATACGTGTTTCAGTTCCTAAAAAAATACAAAACTAATACTCCATTTAATTTTTAAAAAATAATAAATTATCTGTGTAGCAAAATTTTAAGTAATATTTCATGATCCGTAGAATAATGAAATTGAACATTTACGTATTAAAACAAAACTTGCATTAAAATGTTTCTAGAAATGGAATTTATAAAAATATTTTATTATTTAGAAATCCCTTTGCATGAAGTATTTAAAAATATTACGGAACCTTTAGAAATGGTAAAATGTATGAAATCTTTAATCCACTTGTCATTGAAAAAGATGAAAATATTTAATAATCTTAAAGATATTTATTCATTTTGAGGCATGCAGGTTGGGAAAAATTTATGCTTAAGTTATATGCTAATTTAAAAATTTCAAACCAATATATCTTACGGACTGTAAAATAACATTGAAAATTTTTCTAGATTAATAACTTACAACATTTTTTTTTTATATTTCTAATTAGTATTAGTTTCATAATTTCCAAATGTTGATACATTCCTTAAACACTATATTTAAATATAGAATTTAAATAACAATAAAAAAAAAATGTGGTCGATTGAAATACTCATATTTCCCTTATGCTAAATCATTTTATTAGATATAAGTATAAGCCTTAAAAAAAAAAAAAAAAAAAAAAAAAAAATCTAAAAAATTTTTTATTGTAAATTGCAATATATAAAATTTCAGAGAAATGTTTTTGAGAATTTCAAGTATTTCAGAAATTTGACCCTAAAGAGGAGGAAATGCTATACAGTAATATTCTTGATACAAAATATAACAAACTACAATTTCTTTAAAGCAATTTTTAATACATGAGGAATTTTCTCTCAAGCGTGGGATGAGAGAATGGCATAAAGTTATTCATTTCTTCTGATATTTCTAAACTCTGTTTCTAAGAAATTGTGATTGAGCTAGTCGTGAGAGACTGCTAGTAACAGATGAAATTATTTGTTGTATGGAAGCTTCAGTTATTTAAAAAAATATCAATATATTCTTTTAATATAATTTATTCTACTAGAAAGTAATCTCAAATTTAATTATGGAATTGCTGCATAATTGAAGAAACATCAGTGGAGGCCTCTTTTTTTTTTTTTTTTGGTCTGTGTGCAATGCAATAACTCTCGAAAAAATCATCTGATTGGCATTTTTTTTTTCACTTATTTATATGGCAGGTGGAAGTAGCTCTATAATTTTGGGTGTATATTCTGTTTCTGGTTGATCTACTGAGGCACACCAAAGTTTTTATTTTCATTACGGCCTCTTGACAGAATTTCTCTGTACCACAATAAGGGGATGAAAAATCCACCGATTAGCATGGTAATTTTTACACATGTTAAAGCGCTATGCGGAAATAGCTGTATTGTTTCCGCATGTATATTATTTATCGTTAGAATACAGGGAGATACCAAATTTTTTCTTATCATTACGGCTTAATGGCAGAATTTTGTTTAAGTGCATTCAGATGCTTTAAAGCATGTTTCTGAGGAAAAGAATGTTTGTTATACACTGGACATTACAAAAGTGTTACAAAATACCTAACCATCCAAACGTCAAATTTCGAGTAATTTTTAATGAAGCTACATAAAATGAGTTGTATAGTTTTTACTGGTGTGTATAATGTTTATAGATCGATTACAATGGCACAGAAGAGAATTTCGCGATGTTACCGCATATAGATTTTTTTTTTTATTTAAACTCATTTTAACGCGTTTATGCTGCATTCAATGTGAAAGAACTAATATATATTATTAAGGTTTTATTAGTAGTGTAGCTCATGTACAGGGACACACAAAAAACTTCATGCCATTTTGGTCAATAGACAAGATTTCTTATAAAAGAATTTTAATGCAAATTTTATTAGAATATTTAGGAACATGGTTTCTGTGGAAAATGTTGGGTATAGAATTGGTAATTAGTTTATGATGCCACACAAAATAATTTCGATCAGTGATGACTTGGAATGAAATTTAGTACAAGTTTTATTAGGTACAAAGAATTAATGCAAGGTTATGCGTTACAAAGGAATATTTATATATACACATATATAGACTGGTTCTCATAATTATAGGGACACCCGTTTTCTATATTAACTAAACACTGAACACTATTATTTAAACAAATATATTTTTTTATTAATTTGAATTTCATTAATAGACTATATTTAAAAAGTTTTATCGTTTTCCTATTTTAAAAAACTTTAAATACGGACAAAAAGATGATTTTTCAGGTGTTCACAATCATAAGGACAGCTCGAATCTTGGTAATTTTTTTTTCAGCTATTCTTTAAATTAATATTTTATGGAGTCTCTTTTTAGGGAGAAACAGTCAGACATTCTCTCTGGTATATATATATATATCTATATATATACATTTTTTTTTTTTTTACTATTCAGTTTCAATACCATTTCAAACAGCATAGATATTCTGAATATATTTAAACAGTTTAAAACTGCTTTCCACTTGCAATACTTTTCTAATATGATAAGTTAAGATTTTTTCAACTTTTACGTCACGGGAAAGGAAATAATACAGAAGACTTTTTTCTTCAAACTATTTCCTTTTGCACTAGAAGTAAAAATGTAAGTCTTGTTGAAAAAAATATTATCACCCCCCAAAATCTAGCAAAAATCTGAGAATTACACGTTTAAAATTTGCAAATATTCTTCTGATGTTCATAATAATAGAAAAAATTACTAAATTCTTTCTGCCTTCAGAAGAAACAGCTCCCCAGAGCACCATAGATCCACCGTTAAAATGCCCGATTCATATCTGCCTTTAAAAAAATGCTGTGTCTTTCGCTATCTTCAGATCGTGACAGTAACTGTTAAAACCATTTGGTTAATCAAGAATAAAATGTTTTTCATAAGAAAGTGCAACATTTTACAATTTAATATGGTCTTTATTCAACTTTAACACAGACGTTCTTTCCCCCATTAAATGCTTATTGATTATTACAGGTTTTTGATTCATTTTAACATATTATTAATTATTTTAAACATGAATAAATGTGGACCCGAACCTTTCGTTAAAAATTACGAGCAAATTCAGCAGGTTTCATTATGAGTAGAACATTAAGAGGAATTATGAGTCTTCGATTTCTGTAAAACAACTCTGATTTTGCATCAGATCTCTCTCCTATCGAACCAGCAGTTCAACGTTTGATCACATTTCCTTCAGCAATTTTAGATCTTCGAATTTCACTAGAAATTCGGCGGATTGAAATCATCCTTTCACTTAAAAAACACATTTATCATACTTCATGAACTTTTTTTTTTTTTCGAGGAATTATCAGTAACGTCCATCCAAGAAAAATCGAAGGCTTATATAAAAATTAATCTAGTCCAGTAGTTAACAAATTCGCATGCCAACTGTAATTTATCCGCTAGTAAGTTAAATAAAACGAATCTTGATTGTCCCTATAATTATGAACATCTAAAAACGTGGAGAAAAAAACATTTTGCATTATTTTTTATTAATATCTTTTCATATTAAAAAAATATATAGCAGTTTTGGTTTTTAGAATACTGGATATATTAAGTGCACTTAGTTCTTGTTTACAATTATTTTTACATTAGTTATTTCATAACATAAAGTGTCCTTATTGCCGAAACGTCAGTGGAGGCCCTCTGTTGAGACTCAAAACGGTTTTGGGCTGTGTCTGTGTATCTGTCTGTCGCGCGATAGCGGCTGCAAGAATCCCGCTATTGACTTGTAATTTGGTACACATGTTAATGTGCCCCACGGAATCAGATGTATAGTTTTGGGTGTGTGTTCCATTTGTAGTTCGTGTAAAGGGACACGCCAAAGTTTTTCTTATCATTACGGCCTATGGGAGGAATTTGTATGTACCACGATAGCGGCCACAAAAATCACGCTATTGATTTACAATTTGGTACACATATTCATGAGCCCAACGAAATTAGCTGTATAGTTTTAGGTGTGTATTCCATTTGTAGTACGTGTACAGGGACACGCCAAAGTTTTTCCTATCATTACGGCCTATGGGAAGATTCTGTATGTACCGCGATAGCCACCGCAAAAATCAAACTATTGACTTCCAATTTTTGCCGAAAGGTCAGTTGAGGCTCTTTTTTGAGACTCAAAAGGATTTTGGGTTCCGTCTGTTTGTCTGTCTGTCGTGCAATAGCGGCCGCAAAAATCAGGACTTGAAATTTGTTACTCATGTTCATGATCCCCATGAAATTAGCTGTATAGTTTTGGGTGTGCATTCCATTTGTAGTTCGTGTACAGGGACACGGTATGTACCGCGATAGCGGCCCCCAAAATCACGCTATTGACTTGCAATTTGGTACAGATATTCATGAGCCGAACGGAATTAGTTGTATAGTGTTAGGTGTGTATTCCATTTGTCGTTCGGTACAAGGACACACTAAAGTGTTTCTTATCCTTACGGCCCATGGGAAGAATTTGTATGTACTGCAATAGCGGCCGCAAAAATCATTCGATTGACTTGCAAATTGGCTTACACGTTCCAGCTTTGCATATAAGTAGCTGTATAATTTTTATTGCTATATTCTTTATAAACTGTGTACAGGGACACGCCAAAATTCTTAACATTAGGGCGTATGGGGTAAATTTCGTTTAAACGCATTTTAATATCATTACTTTGCAATGAAGAAAATGAAACTAGCGTACGGGAGTAATATGCTTAAATTTATGTTGTTTGAAGAAAACATGTGCTCTTAAGCTTTCTAATTAATGTACAAGACCTCACAAAAGTGTTCTGACAATGTCACGTAGTTATCCAAACGATGTTAAATTTGGAACAATTATTTATTTTAAACGCAAAATAAAATGAAAAATTTTTAATGGTTTATACAATGTTTATGGTTTGTTTACAGAGACACAGGAAAGAATTTCGTAACATTAGAGCCTATGGACAAATTTTTATTTAAGCGCGCACTTTAATGCATTTATGCTGAATTGAACTTAATAAAATTAACATACATTATAAAGATGGTTGAAATCATGTTTACTTTTAAAAAAGGTTATGTATAAACTAAATAATTTATGGGACCACACAAAATAATTCCAAGTATGTATTGTAATCATCCAAATTATTTCAAATTAGTTTGAAAAAATAATGAGCTATAATTAATTAGGTTTATTCTTATTATTGGCGTGCATAATGACTGTGGCTAATTTTCCGGGATACATAAAATAATTTTGTACTATTACAGTCTATAGTCGATATTTCTTAATAGTTTATTTTAACATGGTTACACCCCATCAAATATAATGAAATTTTATTAGAATTTTAAAAGCATATTTTCCTGTTGATAATTGTGTGCATAGAATTGGAAATTACTTTAAAGGTTACGCAAAATATTTCCGATATGCTATTTAATTTTTTTTTTTTTTTTTTTTTTTTTTTTTTTAGGAAATTTGGTAGTTATGGAATTTGGTATTTATGAATTTCAGGGAAATAATACAAGACTGTCGTTTATCAAGAATGCATATCGTTGCGTACATGGGGGTTCGTAAGTTGTCCGAGAATGAAAGGCGAAACTTGCAAAAATTCAGTGATTTATTCACAGAAAGTTCCAGAAAAATACAGGTCTATAAAACAAGTATCTGCTTCAATTCAACTAGTAAAGACAGCTTAAACAACAGCCGTTAACAGCAAAACAACAGTATAAACTGTTTAGCAATAACACATAAAGGAAGTCTCATCCAAAGAAGCTCAAAGCAAAGCAAGCATTTGACGAAACTGACACAGACCTGAGACTGACCGCCTTGGCGAAAATAATGCTCCTTTTATACTTTTCTATCGAATACAGACTGTTCTGAAAAATTCTCGTATCACATCAGCCAATGAGATTAGAGTTTCAATATTTGGTATATCCCTAATAAGGATTTTCTCGCCAAGGTCGCCAAAAAAATCGCGAAGGAAGGAAATACTCGCCAAATTTGGCGCCAAATCCATTTCTTCCCTTATTGGAGCTTTTTAATGCGTTTTCAAGGAAAATTAGGCTATTTTAACGCTAAAACAACTAGAAATTCACAAATATAGCCTTTTATCAATTTACTAAACCTCTTTGCCCTCCTCAGGAATGTATCTGATTATGGTAACAAGTAGATCGAATCAATCTATACTATTATATAATAAGGAATAAATAAAAATGGTCTATTGAATAGAGTCTGATGCAAATAGGACGTTGAGGCTCCTGATCTGCAGATCCACTAGTAAATATGAGAAGGAGTGTATATATACAGATTGATATAGACAAACACTTACAACAGAATGTGATGGAGGGCAGTAGTCCCCACTGAGAAACTTGCCAGGGTTATATAGCGAGTTATTCATATACATGTGTGTGTATATATATATATATATACATATACCGGGTGTCCCATAAGTCTGTAGACATTTAAAAAATTCATAACTATTGAAGGAATTGGTAGATTTGAACGCGGTTTGTGGGAAAGTTATTCTCATGAAAAGCGGTTTTTTCCCTGTATAGACGAATAAACAGAAATATCCATATCAGAGTGCTATAAGTTGTATGGTTTTACAATAAACACATCTTACTTCCTACTTTGCTTCCTACTTGTGCACACATGAAATTTCAATTGCGATTTTGACTTGGTGGATAACGTGTTGTTGGTGAAGATTTTTCCGTGAGCTAAAAACCGCCGACTAAAGTTATAATCAGTGGTGTTGTAACTCGTTTGTAAATTGTAATTTGTAGTGAGAGCGAACACGTATAATAGGATCTATATGCCCTTAAACATTTGCATGGAAATAAATATACTTTTTCATGGAAATTTGTGATTTAATTGTGTACAGCGCCCTCTATCGGCGAAAACTTTAACTATATTTTTCTTTTTAAAAAAAAAAAGGTTTCCCTTCATGAGAATAACTCTTCCGCAAACCGCGTCCTAATCTATCAATTTCTTCAATTGGTATGAATTGTTAAAATGTCTACAGACTTATTGCCGAAATGTCAGTGGAGGCCCTCTGTTGAGACTCAAATTGGTTTTGGTCTGTGTCTGTGTGTCTGTCTGTCTATCTGTCTGTCTGTCTGTCGCGCGATAGCGTCCGCAGAAATAGCGGTATAGACTTGAAATTTGGTACACATATTCATGAGCCCCATGAAATCAGCTGTATAGTTTTTGGTATGTATTCCTTTTGTAGTTCGTATACAGGGACACGCCAAAGTTTTTCTTATCATTACGGGCTATGGGAGGAATTTGTATGTATCGCGATAGCGGCCTGAAAAATAGCGCTATTGACTTGACATTGGGTGCACATGCTCATGAGCCCCACGAAATCAGCTGTTTGGTTTTTGGTATGTATTCCATATGTAGTTCCTATACAAGGACACGCCAAAGTTTTTCTTATCATTACGACCTATGGGAGGAATTTTTATGTATCGTGATAGCGGCTTCAAAAATAGAGCTATTGACTTGAAATTTAGTACACATGCTCATGAGCCCCACGAAATCAGCTGTATAGTTTTTGGTATGTATTACATTTGTAGTTCCTATACAGGGGCACGCCAAACTTTTTCTTATCATTACGGCCTATGGCAGGAATTTGTATGTATCGCGATAGCGGCCGCAAAAATAGCGCTATTGACTTGAAATTTGGTACACATGTTCATGAGCCCCACAAAATCAGCTGTATAGTTTTTGGTATGTATTCCATTTGTAGTTCCTATACAGGGACACGCCAAAGTTTTTCTTATCATTACAGCCTAAGGGAGGAATTTGTATGTATTGCGATAGCGGCCACAAAAATCACGCTATTGACTTGCAATTTGGTACACATATTCATGAGCCCAACGGAATTAGCTGTATAGTTTTAGGTGTGTATTCCACTTGTAGTTCGTGTACAGGGACACACCAAAGTTTTTCTATCATTACGGCCTATGGTAAGAATCTGTATGTACCACGATAGCCCCCACAAAAATCAAGCTATTGACTTCCAGTTTTTGCCGAAACGTCAGTGGAGGCCATCTCTTGAGACTCAAAAGGATTATGTGTTCCGTCTGTCCGTCTGTCTGTCGTGCGATAGCGGCCGCAAATATCACGCTATTGACTCGAAATTTGGTACACATGTTCATGATTCCCACGAAAATAGCTGTATAGTTTTGAGTGTGCATTCCATTTGTAGTTCGTGTACAGGGATACGCCAAAGTTGTTTTTATCATTACGGCCTAGGGGAAGAATTTGTATGTACCGCAATAGCAGGCGCAAAAATTCTCCGATTGACTTGCAGATTGACACATAAAATTAGGCTCGGTATAGAAATAGCTATTTATTTTTTTAGGTCTATACTTTGTATGGATTGTATACAGGGACACAACAAAATACTTCACATTACGGCGTATGAGGTGAATTGCGTTTAAACGCATTTTAACATCTTTACTTTGCAATCAAGAAAATTAAACTAGCGTACGTGAGTAAGATGTTTAAACTTATGATGTTTGAAGAAAATATGTGCTCTTAAGCTTTCTAATTAATTTACAGGACCATACAAAAGTGTTCTGACAATGTCACGTAGTCATCCAAACGATGTTAAATTTGGAACAATTATTAATTTTAAATGCAGAGTAAGCTGAATAGTTTTTAATGGTGTACACAATGTTTATGGTTTGTTTACAGAGACACGCAAAATAATTTCGTAGCATTAGAGCCTATGGACAAACTTTTATTTAAGCGCGCACTTTAATGCGTTTATGCTGAATTCAACTTAATAAAATTAACATACATTATAAAGATGCTTAAAATTATGTTTACTCTTAAAAAAGGTTATGTATAGACGAAATAATTTATGGGACCACACAATATAATTCGAGTATGTACTGCAATCATCCAAATGATGTCAAATTAGTTTGAAAAATTAATGAGTTATAATTAATTAGGTTTATTCTTATTATTGGCGTTTATAATGGCTTTGGCTACTTTTCCGGGATACATAAAATAATTTCGTACTATTACGGTCTATAGTCGATATTTCTAAAAAGTTTATTTTAATATGGTTAATCCCCATCAAATATAATGAAATTTTATTAGAATTTTAAAAGCATGTGTTCCTGTTGATAATTGTGGCATAGAATTGGAAATTAGTTTAAAGGTTGTGCAAAATATTTCCGATATGCTATGTAATTTTTTTTGTATGAAATTTGGTAGTTATGAATTTCAGGGAAATAATACAAGACCGTCGTGTATTAAGAATACATATTGTTGCGTACTTGGGGGACCGTAAGTTGTCCGAGAATGAAAGGCGAAACTTGCGAAAATTCCGTGATGTATTCACAGGAAGTTCCAGAAAAATACAGGTCCATAAACAAAATATCAGCTTCAGTTCAACCAGTAAACACAGCTTGAACAACAGCCGTTAACAGCAAAACAACAGTACACACTGTTTAGTAATAACACATAAAGAAAGTCTCATCTAAAGAGGCTCAAAGCAAAGCAAGCATTTGACGAAACTGACACAGATCTGAGACTGACCACCTTGGCGAAAAAATGCTCCTTTTATACTTTTCTATCGAACACAGACTCTTTTGGAAAATTCTCGTATCTCATAATGAGATTGGAGCTTCCATATTTGGTATATCCCTAATAAGGATTTTCTCGCCAAGGTCGCAAAAAAAATCGCCAAGGAGGGACGCAATCGCCAAATTTGGCGCCAAATATATTTCTTTCCTTATTGGAGCTTTTTTAAGTGTTTTTAAGGGAAAATCGGGCTATTTTAAAGCTAAAACGACTAGAAATGCACAAAGTTAGCATTTTATTAACTTTACTAAACCTCTTTGAAAGAATAAATACAAAAATAAATGCAATTATTTACAATTCCGTAATACTTTATAAGATATGCAAATAGAGACACAGCGTGGGGTTGAGAGGGACTGCAGCCCCCCCTCAGGAATTTATCTGATTATGGTAACAAGTCGATCGAATCTACGATTATATAATAAGGAATAAATAAAAATGACCTATTGAACAATGTCTGATGTAAATAGGACGTTGAGGCTCCTGATCTGCAGATCCACTAGTTAGAAAGCTTAAGAGCACATATTTTCTTCAAACCACATGAGTTTAAGCATCTTACTCACGTACGCTAGTTACATTTTCTTCATTTCAAAGTAATGGTATTAAAATGCGTTTAAAAGAAATTCACCCCTTACACCGTAATGTTAAGAATATTTTTTTGTCCCTATAAACAGTTTATAAACAATATAGCAATAAAAATTATACAGCTACTTATATGCAAAGCTGGAACATGTGCGCCAGTTTGCAAGTCAATCGAAGGACTTTTGCGGCCGCTATTGCGGTACATACAAATTCTTCCCATATTCCGTAATGATAAAAAAAAAAAATGGCGTGTCCCCGTACACGAAGTACAAATGGAATGCACACCCAAGACTATACAGCTAATTTTGTGGGGATCATGAACATGTGTAACAAATTTCAAGTCAACAGCGTGATATTTGCGGCCGCTATCGCACGACAGACAGACAGACGAACAGACGGAACACAAAATCCTTTTGAGTCTCAACAGAGGGCCTCCACTGACTTTTCGGAAAAAATTGGAAGTCAATAGCTTGATTTTTGCAGTGGCTATCGCGACATACAGATTCTTCCCATAGGCCGTAATGATAGAAAAACTTTGGCGTATCCCTGTACACGAATTACAAATGGAATACACACCTGAAACTATACAGCTAATTCCTTTGGGCTCATGAATGTGTGTACCAAATTGCAAGTCAATAGCGTAATTTTTGTGGCCGCTATCGCGATACATACATATTCCTCCCTTAGGCCGTAATGATAAGAAAAAGTTTGGCGTCCCTGTATACGAACTACATATTGGAATACATACCAAACACTATACAGCTGATTTCGTGGAGCTCATGAACATGTGTACCAAATTTCAAGTCAATAGCGCTATTTTTGCGGCCGCTACCGCAATACATACCGCATGCCTCTCGGCAGAAGTCAACTCACTCTTATTTATACCTTATGGTGAACACGGACGGTTCTATGTTAGATAAGACTAGCGGTGCTGGAGCGAGTATTCATTGTGAAATTTTTCATTTTTACTTACCAGTAGGAACTTATACTACTGTATTCGATGGTGAAATCGAAGCTATTGTTGTGGCAATCCAGCAGTTGTCTATCCGCAAACACTGCTTTGAAATAGCGGCAATATTGTCAGATTTGAAAATTGCGCTTCAGACCCTACAGAACAAACAAATAATTGCCAAAAAAATTTAGAATGGAAGCCCTTACTAAGGTACTGGCACGCTGAATTTCATTCCAATGGATACCAGCATATTGTAGAATTTTGGTCAAAGCTGATGCTCTGGCTAAAAAAAGAGCTTTGATAGAGCAATGTATAAACCGTCCGCTCTCATTCCATTCGACTAAATTGAATGTTAACCTGATCCATCGAAAAATTGTTAAACGGAATGTGACTAAACGTGCAGGTGACAAGAGATGGAAGATTCTGAGAGATGAGAAAATAATTTCTAGTTTTCCAAGAAAGACTGCGGTGGCTCTTTTTAGAGGGTTAACTGGACATAATTGTTTACATAGCCATCTGTGTAGAATTGGCGTGACAGATTCCCCAGACTGTGTTTTGTGTGACTCATGTCAACCAATGACTTTTGAACATTTGAATTACTGTAATGTATTGTTTCAATGTGAGAACATTGTTAAAAATTATTGGAGAGTCCGTGAACTGATGGCTTAAGAGCTAATGTTTAGAAATTGTAGAATAAAGAAATGTATAAATACCTTATGGAGATGGGGTTTGGCGGTATTTAAATGCAGAAGATCATGGAAATATATAGGTCTCGACCCACGTGCATGAGACAGCTTAAAAACACTAAACTACTATTTTTCGCCAAATTTCTCACGAAGTCATCACATTCGTCGACAAACTGTCAAGTTTGTCATGAAGGCTGACTTCACTGAAAGTGAATGAACTGCTTCTTAAATTTCAATTAGCCTGTAAAACTACTTCCACTGGAATAGTTGCTGGGGAAAAGACTTAATCCATTGTAACGTTATCGTATATTAATGCTACATTTCTCACGCTCAAGAAAATAACTTATATTTGGTATTTTCGTTGAAATTGAAAGTTATAGAAGCGATCCTTGTGTAACATACAAATGGAATTTTAATTAGCACAGTCTTTTCAATAAAAACATATATAATTTTTAATTTTGCAGTATTATTTCTCAAATATAGAAATTTATAACTGTAATTATTATCGTCAAAAAATACAAGAGAGACACCACTTATTGAATATTATACGTAAAATGTTACTAAATTGTAATACAAGTATGCACAAATATGTGCGCAAAAAATAATATGTTGAATTAAAATTTATAAGAAATGGGTAAATATTTTTTATGAATATGAATAATAAATAAATAAATAAACAATTTTATGGGATAAAATGCGTCTAATAAACTTTCTTTTTTGTATGAAAATTACTACATTCAAGCATCAGCTCTTTCGTGATATTTTATGTTTGCCTCTTGTTAAGTTTGTCGATAATACTCTACATGAAATATGTAAATGAATGTGTAAAAATAGTAAGCGGTTGAAATACACTGAAGGCAAAATGTTGTTAAATAGTCAATTTTTTTTATAAAAAAAAAGGTTATCAAGAGAAAAAAAAAATCGTACTACGTGCAAAATCAAAATGGCAACATGCATTCAAAGCCCGCCCAGACGGTGTTGTGGTTAGCGTCCCTGATTCCTATGCGGTTGAGAATAGATACCAGTCTCGGACAAGGCATATAGATGTATTGTCCCTATTAAAGGCACTGCACATTGGATGCCTCTTCACATATGGTCCTCAATTCGGCGTACCTTGGCCAGCTCTTAGTTGCAAGGACCATGCCATTCATATATATATATATAAATATATCCATGCAGCCATCAAATATTTCAAAGATCGCAACATTCATACTTAAATCGTGCGTATTACTTCTACCTCATGAAGTGTTGTGCTATTATTTCAAACTAAAGCAAGTATAGCGAGTTTATTATTATTATTAATATCACTGTTGCTTGCTTGCAAAGTTTATTTACGCACACACACACACACACACACACACACACACATATATAATATTTATATTCTCATTCTGTTTTAAATTGCACATTGTCCCTGTTGATGCTACTTTTAATTATTTCTTCCTGGGCTATAAAAAAAATAAATAAATAAATAAATAAACTAGTGGATCTGCAGATCAGGAGCCTCAACGTCCTATTTGCATCAGACATTTTTCAATATGTCATTTTTATTTATTCCATATTATATAACAGTATATATTGATTCGATCGACTTATTACCATAATCAGATACATTCTTGAGGGGGGCTGCTGCCCCCTCAACCCCCCGCAGTATCTCTCTTTGTATACCTATTTGTATATCATATAAAGTGTTACGGAATTGTAAATAATTGCATTTATTTTGTATAAATTTTTTCAAAGAGGCTTAGTAAGTCGAAAAAATGCCAATTTTGTGCATTTCTAGTCGTTTTAGCGTTAAAATAGCCTAATTTTACTTTAAAAACGCATTAAAAAACACCATATAAGGGAAGAAATGGATTTGGCGCCAAATTTGGCGACTGTTTCCCTAATTGGCGATTTTTTGGCGACCTTGGCGAGAAAATCTTTATTATAGATATATAGCAAATATGGAAGCTCTAATCTCATTGGCTGATGAGATACGATAATTTTCCAGAACAGTCTGTGTACGATAGAATAATATAAAAGGAGCATTATTTTCGCCAAGGCGGTCAGCTTCAGATCTGTGTCAGTTTCGTCAAATGCTTGCTTTGCTTTGAGCCTCTTTGAATGAGACTTGCTTTATGTGTTATTGCTAAACAGTGTGTACTGATGTTTTGCTGTAAACGGCTGTAGTTTAAGCTATGTTTACTGGTTGAATTGAAGCTGGTACTTGGTTTATAGACCTGTATTTTTCTGAAACTTTCTGTGAATAAATCACTGAATTTTTGCAAATTTCATTCTCGGACAACTTACGAACCCCCAAGTACGCAACAATATGTATTCTTAATAAACGACGGTCTTGTATTATTTCCCTGAAATTCATAAATACCAAATTTCATACAAAAAAAAAAAAAAAAAAAAAAAAAAAATACATAGCATATCGGAAATATTTTGCGTAACCTTTAAACTAATTATCAATTCTATGCCCACAATTTTCAACAGGAAAACATGCTTTTAAAATTCTAATAAAATTTCATTATATTTGATGGGGTGTAACCATGTTAAAATACACTTTTAAAAAATACCGACTATAGACCGTAATAGTACGAAATTCCTTTATGTATCCCGGAAAAGTAGCCACAGTCATTATAAAGGCAAATAATAAGAATAAACCTAATTAATTATGACTAATTACTTTTTCAAACTAATTTGACATCATTTGGATGATTACAGTACATACTCGGAATTATTTTGTGTGATCCCATAAATTATTTAGTCTATACATAACCTTTTTTAAGAGAAAACATGATTTTAAGCATCTTTATAATGTATGTTAACTTTATTAAGTTCAATTCAGCATAAACGCATTAAAGTGCGCGCTTAAATTAAAAATTTGTCCATAGGCTCTAATGTTACGAAATTCTTTCGTGTGTCTAACCATAAACATTGTATACACCAGTAAAAACTATTCAGCTTATTTTGCGTTTAAAATTAATAATTGTTCCAAATTTAACATCGTTTGGATGACTAAGTGACATTGTCAGAACACTTTTGTAAGGTCCTGTACATTAATTAGAAAGCTTAAGAGCACCTTACTCACGTACTCTAGTTTCATTTTCTTCATTGCAAAGTAATGATATTAAAATGCGTTTAAACGAAATTCACCCCATACGCCGTAATGTTAAGAATTTTGGCGTGTCCCTGTACACAGTTTATAAAAAATATAGCAATAAAAATTATACAGCAACTTATAGACAAAACTGGAACGTGTGCGCCAATTTGCAAGTCAATCGAAGTATTTTTGCGGCCGCTATTGCGGTACATACAAATTCTTCCCATAGGCCGTAAGGATAAGAAAAATTTTGGCGTGTCGCTGTACACGAACAACAAATGGAATTCACACCTAACACAATACAGCTAATTCCGTTGGGCTCATGAATATGTGTAAAAATTGCAAGTCAATAGCGTTATTTTTGGGGCCGCTATCACGGTACATACAAATTCTTCCAATAGGCCGTAATGATAAAAAAAACTTTGGCGTGTCCCTGTACACGAACTACAAATGGAATGCACACCCAAAAATATACAGCTAATTGCGTGGGGATCATGAACATGTGTACAAAATTTCAAGTCAATAGCGTGATTTTTGCGGCCGCTATCGCACGACAGACAGACAGACAGACGGACGGACAGACGGAACCCAAAATCCTTTTGAGTCTCAACAGAGGGCCTCCATTGACGTTTCGGCAATAATTGGAAGTCAATAGCTTGATTTTTGCGGTGGCTATTGCGGTACATACAGATTCTTCCCATAGGCCGTAATGATAGAAAATCTTTGGCGTGTCCCTGTACATGAACTACAAACGGAATACACACCTAAAACTATACAGCTGATTTCGTTGGGCTCATGAGCATGTGTACCAAATTGCAAGTCAATAGCGTGATTTTTGTGGCCGCTATCGCGGTACATACAAATTCCTCCCATAGGCCGTAATGATAAGAAAAATTTTGGCGTGTCCCTGTACACGCATTACAAATGGGATACACACCCAAAACTATACAGCTCATTTCGTGGGGCAAATGAACACGTGTACCAAATTGCAAGTCAATAGCGTGATTTTTGTGGCTGCTATCGCGATACATACAAATGCCTCCCTTAGGCCGTAATGATAAGAAAAATTTTGGCGTGTCCCTGTATACAAACTACAAATGGAATACATACCAAAAACTATACAGCTGATTTCGTGGGGCTCATGAACATGTGTACCAAATTTCAAGTCAAAAGCGTGATTTTTGTGGCCGCTATCGCGGTACATACAAATTCCTCCCATAGGCCGTAATGATAAGAAAAACGTTGGCGTGTCCCTGTACACGAATTACAAATGAAATACACATCCAAAACTATACAGCTGATTTCGTGGGGCACATGAACACGTGTACTAAATTGCAAGTCAATAGCGTGATTTTTGTAGCCGCTATCGCGATACATACAAATTCCTCCCATAGGCCGTAATGATAAGAAAAACTTTGGCGTGTCCCTGTATACGAACTACAAATGGAATACATACCGAAAACTATACAGCCGATTTCGTGGGGCTCATGAACATGTGTACCAAATTTCAAGTCAATAGCGCTATTTTTGCGGCCGCTATCGCGCGACAGACAAACAGACAGACAGACAGACAGACAGACAGACACAGCCCAAAACCGTTTTGAGTCTCAACAGAGGGCCTCCACTGACGTTTCGGCAATAAATAAATAAAAAACTATTTTCAAATTTTATTTTTACTTGAGACCATTCATTAAATGTAGTGTTAAATGTAGTATTATATTCAGTAACCTCGAAATATTTGCTCTTTAAAGGAGAATATAAAAGCAGTTGTGATAAGAAACTTTAAAAAACGAGATTTATTACCCAAAGGTAAATCAAAGTATTGGAAATGTTTTATGACATCATATACTTTGACATTTGCTACATTAACATTTTCCTCCTTTTTAAATCTAAGGAGAAGTTTGAGGCAATATTTTGTGATAAATAAATATTGATATCGAAATTGTTGCGCAATAACCTTATGTAAAGATTTATCCTTTTTTTTTTTTTTTTTTTTTTTTTTTTTTTTTTTTAAATATTAAAAGGAAAGTTGTGCATGACTATAATAAAATGAATTTTCGTTTAAGAACAAAAGTATATGTTGAGTCGTATCTTCTTACAGGAAAAAATATTTCTTTTAAATCTTCTTATACTCCAAATCAAACAATTTAAAAAAAAAAAAAAAAATTCAGAATCCATGCAATAATTAAAGGCAGAACATAGAAAAATAACTGTAATTTTAATTAATATAAAACTAACTTTTATTTATTTTGGTAATTTTATCTGACTAAATGCAAGTCTCAATTTTGTCATCCATGTTTTAGAAAGTAAATTGAGAAAAACTTATAAGTATTTTTAAGAATTTTTGAATAACTGGATATTTACAAAATTTTAAATTTGGATTATTTTATAAAATGGAATTATTTACATTTTTGAGGTAAATTTCAATGGTTCAAATGACAACCCCCGTTTTACGTTAAAAGAAAAAGTAATGCAGTTTGTACGTTTATCGATGTCATTTCTTCGTCGAAATATTGAAGAAAAATTTTTTATTTCATAAATGCTACTCAACACTGATTTAATGTACTCTTGATAAAATGATTTTTTATTAATAAAAAAAATGTATAAAAATGAAATATCCATTTCACTATGGAAGTCTAAAGTATTTGTCGGAAATTATCCGAAATTTTATCTTAAATTTTTACTTTCTCTTACCTATGCACGTAAGAAAATGTATAGTTTTTGGGGTTAAATTTTTGAAACATCTCATTTTCGGTTGAGCGTTACACAATTCGAGATGTCCTAAATTCCGAAAATAGTGAATTTTGTGGTTGATCTCTGTCTTTCTTATATTGAATAATTTATATACAGTACATGTTTTCTCACTCTTTAATCTTAAATTTGTTTTTATAATAATGAAATGCAGGCTGTTAGGATTATCTGAAATTTTATCTTCATTATATTTAAACACCTTAATGCTAAAAAATGTAATGAATTTAACGTATATTGTATAAATTAACAAAAGTGTGTTTCAAATGGAATATGGAGCATCATTGGTTTAGAGAACAACACATAAAACACATATATGCAGCTTTGTTTTATTTGCGTTTAAATTAGATCCGTAATTGCGTACATTTTAATTAGTTACGTTACCCCCCTATTTCGTTCTTTAAGGGTCGTACACCATCTCTTTCAGAGCGTAAAGCATGCTTATTTTACAACGCATGCACCTATATTGCATTAAAAAGAAATTTTATTTTGGTCTAATTGTGACGGATCATGATACTTTGTTACACCCAGATATACATTTCAATTTCTTCTAATTTCTTTATCAGCTGACCCCTTATTTTAAACAATATACATATGTAAAAAAATGGAAAGGCATAACTGGGTAAATATTATCTATAGAAAGTTTTTTTTTTTTTTTTATGTATTAAAATTATTTTTCTAAGTACCACTATAAAGGCCTCAGGAAAATTATATATATGGAGGGAGCTCTATATATTTTTTTCAATTAAATTTGTAAATTTTTCCGAACTATACCATTGTTACCTACTTCTTATATTTTATTTATTATCATTAATATTATTAATATTATTATTTTACTGTAATTCAAAGTATGTCATTTTGATGAATGATTTCAAGAATTAAGTTCCGGCAATGACCAGATACATATTTATTTTTTAACCCGTATATATGCATGCATAACTTTTGTACTTATAATTTTTTTTAGATATTTTTCTATTTCAATGTAAATAATCTGGTGTATCACCTACATGACTGTCTCTCACCCTGAAATTTAATACTATAAATACAGATTGGAGATTAAGAGGTATTATAACGAGTACTGTTATGTAAACCTTTGTTAAACAATTCAAATTAGGCTTCGGAAGAGTTTTATATGATAATTAGTTCTGTGTTCTTCAACACTCCCGTTTCATTAATGCACCTACATTTATATAGAATTTAATTATGTTATTAAAAAATAATTCTGTTTTTAAAAAATAATTTATTAAAATTATTAATTAAACAAATTACATTTTATGATAATGCAGACGATTTCCATATTAGAGAAGTAGTATAACGCTAAATATCCAAAAAAATGTTGAATTTATTCTCAATATTACATTAATATATATATATATATATATATATAGTAGTACAATAATAAAATATAATTATATCAGTGCAAAATTTTATAAAATTCAAAGATGATTCAACCTCAGCATTAAAACAATTATTCAGATCATAATCGCAGACCACTCATATCAAATCAGAAAAGAATTAAAGATAAATCGAAATGAATTTTGGAGATGAGAAAAAAGCATAATTTGCATTCCAACGTTTTCAAGGGCCTGGTAGAATGCAAATATGCTAAGAAATGGATGTTTTTCTGTAACAAAGAAAGCAAAAGCTAAGAATTTCTTTGTTCACAGGCCCGAAACATCCATAGAAAATCCACAAAAAAGAAGATCAAAATCACAATATTACCTGAAATAATCCTAAGACATATTTATTGGAAATTGAAATAAACATACAAAATTACTTAATAAAATATATTTGATACTGACTCAAATACTACATACCCATGTGAAAAAACCAGAAAAAATTCAATCCAGAAAAACTAAGATACGATGCACATGTAAAAATTTAACAATCAGAACTCAGTTAAACACACAGTTAATCTGTTCAAAATTACAGTGACCATTGAGTAATAAAGGATGCGCAGTGTTATTCAGGTAAATTAAGGATTCATACGGATTCAGATCCTAAAAAAAGCAGATTATTATTCATAATTATTTTAGCATGAATAGTGCTGCCATCTAGAGTATTGAGATGAAAATAATAGTAAAATAAAATAAAATGAATTATTCATAATTATTTTAATGTGAATAGAGTTGCCATGAGTAATTAGATGAAAATAATAGAAAAATAAAATGAAATGAAATGAAATGAATAGAACAGAAGTAGATAATGTAAGAAAAAGAGAAATAAATTAAAAATAAGTCTTACAAAACAGCCAGGAAGCATGTAACAAGGTAAAAGGAGACCGAAACGTTCTATTTCTAAGGATTCAAATAACCAATATATGAATGAAAAGTGTTTCTATCTAGATTGCTACAAAGTTTGAAAGTTATTGTAGATAATACTAACCTTAAAATAATACCTAATGTATATACCTAAATTTAAATTGGAATAAAGATTGTGAGGAAAAAAAAAAAATAATAATAATAATAATAATAATTGTGAGGGAAAAAAATTAATAATAATAATAGTAATAAAAATAAAAATTATAAATAAATAATAAATAATAATATTTACAATAATAAAATAAATAAATAAATGATTAAAAGAATTTTTGAATCAAGTGTTTGGGATAGCCATTAATTAATGCTAAATTTTTAAAGAATCGAAATTGTACTTTTTGATGTTTATCAGACACTAAATTTTTGATTCGTAGATTAAAATTAAGAAGAATATTGACAAATACAGATTTATGTAAACATGTTTGAAAATTAGTAAAAAATTTTACCTTAAAGGGAAAATCTTTCTTTTTATCATATAAGTCAAATTCTAATTTGCCATTACAATTAAGAATAATTTTTAAATCCAAGAAACTAATGACATTAGATTCCAAATCAGTACTACTAAGAGACAGATTTTCAGGATAATTAACAGGTAAGTTTAGATTGGTGTGATGTGTATCCAAGTATAATATAATTATATCATCTATGTATCGTAGTAATTTAAAGTTAGTACACTCAATATCACGCTCATAATAATATAAGTATAGATCAGCTAATATACTAGAAGCAATGCCACCTTGTGGCAATCCTAAACGTTGTTTATATAAATAATTATTGAATAAAATCTAGTTATGGAAAAGTATAAACCTAGTCAGAGTTTTAAAGGTTGAAGGAGTAATGTTAACATTTAGATTTAAATACTGCAGATTTTCTACAAAAAGTTTATTTATAATATCAAACATATCTTTAATAACTATATTATTAAAAAGATCATTGAAATCAAAAGTTTTTATACCAGTAATATCAGTAAGATTTTTAATTTTATTTTTGAGTTGAAAACTATTTTTTAGAAAACAATTACACTTGTTAGAAACAATATGACTATGTAATTTTTTAAGGATATTTAATAATATAATATTAGCATTAGAAGTATAGGCATTACAGGCAACAGTAACAGTACGAAATTTAATTGGAACTTTATGAAATTTCGGAATTACAACTAAATAAGGATAATCATAGTTATTATTTTTAGTTTTTATCAACTTGTAATAATTAAATATATGCCTATTTTTAATTTCGATACTGTCATTAATCTTAGCAAAAATATTACTAGTATCCATAGTATCAAAAAGAAGTTGTTTATAATACTTTTTGCAAATAATTGCATAGTTATTAGCCGCCTTGTCAACATAAGTAATAATAAATTTAGACTGTAGGTCGAGAATTGCTGAATTAATTTCTTTGAAATTATAGTATTTGATATTAGAAAGATGGTGCATATTATAAACTAAATCAAGTTTAAATTTCTCAAGTAGCTTAAATTTCCACTCATTAAAATATTCCACTGGTTTATTATAATCAATAGCAATTTTGTATATAAAGAGATCCAAGTCTAAATTAAATTGAGTAATGATATCAATAAATTTGAATTTTGAAGGCATACGAAATTTAGTGCCATACTTCATCAAAGATCTTAAAGTAAGATTTTCCACAATATTGATATCGCCAGTAATAATATGACCATGAGATTGATTGAAAAAAGATTTATATTTGGAATCAGAACAATAGCATGGAGGCTGATCAATAGATGTAAGAAATTTAGCAAATTTATTGTAGTTAAATATTTTTCTGCCTAAAGTAATATTGTATTTAAAAGTTTTTTGAATGATGAAGTTTTTGATGGGAAAAGGATTGGATTGATCATTAAGTAAATTGTGGATATGAAGTTTATTAAACACAGGATGAGAAAAATTTGTCACCAAGAGAGAGTTATTTATTTTTTGACAAAATTTTAAGTCAAGTTTAATATTAAAACACTCAGACCTGTAGTGTAAAATATCAAAACATACATCACTGAAGTGTGAATCAAAAGAACGAGAATGGAATACTTTAAAATATTTAAGAAGATACTTCTTTTTTATCCCAAATATAAAATTACGTATATCTTTCCAATTATAAGACTTAAGAAAAATACGTTCTTAGGATTTGAGATTTTTTAATAGAGATGAAATGTCCAGAAGTGGGGAAGACGACCTAGAAGAACCCCTAGAAGTTCTAGTAGTCTTTTTAAATAAAGAGTGATTTAATGTTTTATAAATATAACTGTAAAATTCAATATTTGAAACCTTGGAATAAACAATATGTTGTTTATTATAAACATTAGAATTTAAACCAAAGGGATAAAGTGTATTCAGAGATTTAATATATTGTGATTCAAGTAAAAGACGTTCATTCAAATTCTTTATAAAATTCAGAATTTTCACAGTAATATTATTAAAGTCATGTTGATGGAAGTGCATATATTCAAAATTAGTAGTAAATTGTCGTGATTTTTTAATATCAGAACGATGTAAGTTAATCCGCTAGTGTAATGGATTACTAGTTTGTCCAATATAAATCATATTGCATAAATTGCATTTGATTGAGTAAATGATATTAAAAGCCTTACAAAATGTAACATGAGAGGAGCTATCTCTAAAATGAGAAGCATCAGCAAGAGGGCAAGTAAGGCACCTTGTAGAATTGCATTTTTTAAAAAATAAATTGCGAAGAGGAGGATGATATAGGTAGCAGGATGACGATCCAGAGTAATCCCTATACATTACTCTGTACCGAGCACAAGACAAACCATAAGATTTGCCTTTTTTGCCAGGCGCTAAGTATTTACTAAGAACAACCATGTAATGAATAAAGAAGATAAATATTAGAAATATAATAAATTGAGACAATAATTATAAATAGTATTAAAAATTTAACTAAGCTTGCATATAACTAAAGCCTGATAAATTCTTTAAAAAATGATAAATATTTATATCTATAAATAAATAATTCTTTTAAAAATCTTGATTAAAATAAATAATACATTTGAAATTCTTGATTAAAATTAATGGAGCACAATTTAGTATAAATACAGAAACAGCCTTGAGTAGAAAAATTTGGAAAATGTATTAATATTTACAATAAGTAGCCATAGCCATGATGAAAATTCATCAATGATATATACAAAAATATATACAAAAATAAGTTCTTTAAATTAGACCCCCCCCCACCCCACCCCCAAAAAAATGACAGACTAATAAATAATAATGTGGTAAATCAAACAATATTACTAGTAAAACCATTAGATCAAAGATTCATAAGTAACATGAATATGCAGCATAACAGAATATAAAAGTGTATTGAAAGCTTTAAATTAAAAAAAAAAAAAATAATAATAATAATACTAAGAAACTTTCTAAATAAATGATAAAAGTAGTTCAAAATGATCATTAAATTGCAAAACACTGAATGAATTGTAATACATCGAATAAGAATTGAAATATTGTTATAAATTAAATAATAATAATAATAATAATAATAATAATAATAATAATAATACATAAAATGCGCAGATAGCAGCTATAAAATGATGTATTTTGAAATTTTTTTGAAAGGTAAAAATTGCTTAAGTAATAGCAAAAAATGTGCAAACACATAGTGAATTAAAAATAATATTAATGAAAAGCTTCATTTCCAAATAAAGCGCTATATGCAGCATTACCTTAGAAATGAAATAAATATAGTAATACAATAATAAAATATAATTATATCAGTGCAAAATTTTATGAAATTCAAAGATGATTCAACCTCAGCATTAAAACAATTATTCAGATCATAATCGCAGACCACTCATATCAAATCAGAAAAGAATTAAAGATAAATCGAAATGAATTTTGGAGATGAGAAAAAAGCATAATTTGCATTCCAATGGTTTAACCATTCGTTTTAAAGGTATTGGTAAGCTCTTTTGAAAGATACCCATCATGGAAATTTACTCCCCTCGAGAGGGGACTTCCCCACCGGGGGGGGAAGAAAGGCTCCTCATACACAATTTTTTTTCCAGTTACCTATCTCTATTACAAAAAATATATATTCGTTTTACTTGGTTTAGTGCAGTCTGTAGATGTCAAACTGTACTTACCTGCAATTTCCCCCATAGACGTAATGTATTTGATTACTTTTGAGTGTCCCTGTACACGAACCATTTGCTTCACCTCAACGAAAAGCTTACCATAGCATCCCTATATGATACACGTTTAGAATACCGAGTATGGAATTTCTGATACTATTTGTTCTTGAGATATGCTGATAAAAGACACACAGCCAGATAGACACACAGACAGACATACACTCAGACAGACACACAGACCATTCGCTAAAAACATGATTTTCGTATTCAGGGGACCTCAGAACATGTAAATGTAACAAAAGCTCCCGTTCGAAAATTCGACCCTGATACAATACTTTCTCGACCCCATGGGTAAGAGAAAGTAAAAAGTCGTTAACAACATTTTAATAAATAGCATTGATAACAGACGTAGAGTAAAGATATGATTAAAACTACAAGGTGTTTTTAATGAAGTTATTTTGTTGATTTAAATCATTTTCATTGGAAGTAAAAAATCAGCTTTATTACGGCAATATTATTAACAAATAATTTATAAAATTTCTTTAAAGTTGCTAATATTAATAGAACGTGATATATTGGAGAAAAATCGTAACTTTATATATATATATATATATATATATATATATATAATTCTCTTGCTTTTCTATACATTTCATTGTTCTTTTCTGTACATTGCTTTCTGTACATTTCATTTTTCTGTGATGTTTGGATCACCCGGTATATTTTTTTATCTAAGTGAAATACCTGTTGGAATGTATGTAAACAGATATTTTTATGATATGTTAACTAAACTTAAGATATGTTAACTAAATTTTTGTCAAACGAAAAAAAAAAAAAAATCTAAGTGCGATATAGTATTGTTTTAATAGTATTGCATTTATAAAAAAATGACAAATATAAGAAATATTTTTCATGCATTTTTACATTTGTGTATGTTAAGAATACGAATAATTTCTATATTTTGAATTTGTACATTTGAAGTTTAATATAAATTTAATAGTTAATCCACCAGACATATATTTTAGCATTGTGTTAAGAAAGACTTCTAAAAATATTTATTCTATTAAATGTCTTGGATATGTTTTGTCAGATAAATTCCTATATTGCAACGATGCACACCCTGCAGAATTTATAATAAAACTTTATATGACATTTTTCAGAATACGCTTCCACGCGTAATGGAAGTAGAAATATAATGTGTGTAATATTTAATGCTCTTATCATAGTTTACTCCTGATATATTTTCGAAAGATATCCCATTAAGAAAAAGCAAAAAATTCATAACTACTAAACAGACCTTTTAAAACCTCTCGAATTCCCTTTGAAATATACATTATATATTAATATAATGTACACGTTACTTCCATGCTGTGTCAGATCATAATTAAGGGAATATTTATATATATCTATATCTATATCATTATATAAAGCGCAAAAAATTTTTTGTTTGTGGAGGGTAATCTCTGAAACTACTGAACCGATTTAAAAACTTCTTTCACTGACCGAAAGCTACAGTATGCCATATTGTTATAGGCTATATTTAATTTTGATAAAATAAATTTAAGTTTAAAATCTGAGCATTTTAATTAAAATCCCCATAGAAGCCGTAATAGAAATGGAAATAATGAAATATTAAAAAAATTAGCTGCTGCCAACATAAAAGAAACATTTACATATTCATTTCGTTTTTAAAATACCTTGACGTGAAAAGAAAAGAAATATATTTGCACGTGCATTAAATTGAAATTCATATAAAGCTTTTTTAATTGTTAAACTTACACGTTAAATCTGACGTCATTATAGAATTAAAAGTGTTTATTTTTCTAATAATTTAATTTGATATGATATGATATAATATCTAAGCATCAATGTTTAAACCACGGAGTCTTTATTACTCCGTGGTTTAAACTGATGTGTGTAAACGAAATTGGAATTTAAAAATAAATAAATAAATAAAATAAAATAAAATAAGAAATTCTATTTTATAATATTATTTACTAGCAGGCTACGCCCGCTTCGCTGGTCACTATATTTAAACGAATTTTCGAAAGAATCGAATTAATATTTATTTTTTTACACCGCATTATAGACAAAAAAAAATAAATAAATAAATAAAAATAAAATAAAATAAAATAAACTGAAATTGCTCCAAACCTCGCTTTGGGTACCCGCTGTCTACGGCATCTCTTTTTCCGCCCGCAATGCATCAGGTCTAGGTTTCCCATGCCTGCAGGAAGATCTTTCCCGGGCACTTCAATCTGGATATTTATCGACGACAGGTAGGATCTGCTATTATTTAAGAACTAAGATTTTAAAGATGACTGTATCTCAGCATCTATTAAATATTTTAGTTTTGAACCATGCATTTTATAGCCCATGCTATTTACACTATATTACGATTTGATTCCGACCAATGTAATAAAATAAAATAAAATAAAATGTAGATTAAATATATATATAAACAAATAAATTTTAATAAATTTAATCCTTTTTACTATGTATATACTATTATTTTTCCCGATAAATACAGTAAATAAAAAAAATGAATGAATAAAAGTTTTTTCTTTTAAAGGAATTTACTAAAAAATTAAAAATGAGAAGTTGTTCTACTATAAAATATTAAACATAACTGTTATAAATACGTTTTTAAATTTAAAACTAACTATACTTAATTTTTTCTTCTGCATTACGATTTTATTTTCAATAAATATAACAAAAAAAAAAAAAAAATCGCCTTCAAATGAATGAATTAAATAAAATAAGTTGCGTAATAGCCGTTGCTAAGATACGCAGACGATTGAAGCAAAATAATTAAATTTATGAAAAATGAAGCATTAAAGGCAATATTTAAAATCGAAAAAAAAATAATTTAAACAATTCAAATTCGAAATTTGAAAAAATCTCGATGCGGTGCACACATGCATGTTCTCAGGTACCTATATGCCAAATTTGGAAGCTCTGCGATCAATAGTGTGAGCACCAGAGCGCAGACAGACACACACACACACAGACAGATACACACACAGAGACACTTCTCTTTATTTATATAGATTTTAATTTATAATTGTTGCCAAAAAGATTTACGAATTAATTTATTTTTAGACATATAATAAAATATATTTTCACGCGAACAATAATATAGAAAGTGAACTGGATTTTTTGTAAAAAAATAATAAAGATCGAGGAAAATTATTTCCCCATTTTAATCCCCATATTTGGATATAGATATGTATTAGTTATCATGTGCATCCGTTAGATTAAATTGTTTTTGTTGAAAAATTGATAAAATTGGAATTTTAAATTTCAAAACTCTAGAAAAAAAAATGGCAAATTTCCATATTCGATTGAAAACATAAACATTTCATTTCAAAGGATGATATTTACACAATAAACATCCAACTAATAAACTAATTAAAAGGGAAAGGATAAATATTCTATCATAATTTGAAGTCAAATTTGTTTTCAAATGTCTAAATAAAGTATCTGATATAATATACTAATATGTTGCAGCGGAGTGGATTTGATATCCGTCATCCTTGGCAGAAAAAAAAAAATATCACCAAATTATCTGGCGAATATAATTTAATTCCTTTCAAAAATCATGGTTATTTTAAAAACTTACATTAAGAGTGTAACGAATAATATGAAACAATATTTCGTACAATACATATTACGAAAATATACATCTGGCATGTATATTTTCGTATTACGTTTTTGATTGCCAAATACAAAAAACGCCATGGGTGACAGTTTTGAAATTTAAAATTAAAATTTTGTCAATTTGACAGCAAAATAACTCAATCTAACGCATGCATACGATAACTAATACATATCTATACCCAAATATGAGGATTAAAATCGGGAAATAATTCTTCTAGAATTTTAATAAAAAAAAAAAAAAAAATCCAATGAGCGATTAACATGGAAAATCTTTTTCTTGCATCCACGGGCGGTCAGTGATGTCATACTTCGCTTGCGTATTTAGATGTTTAAATTTATTTGGCGACTATTTTTAGCAACTAACAGTTATGGCAAGTAACCCAATATACATAGCGCATACAGCCATTACTGAAATGTAAATAGCATTTAATTATTTGAGTTACATTATGTTGACTGGAAACCTATTTAATATACCTATGCTGTATAGCTGTACTAATATAAAAAAAAGAAAGGTTTATATGCATATGTAGAGAACGATCGCTAGAACTAAAAAGCCGATTGCTTTTTTTTTTTCCCTTTCAATAATCAAAAGTTACACTGAATCTCTCTAAGTGCTAGAAGCTATAATAAATTTTGGTAAAATAAATTTTTAATTAAAATTTTCAATATTTTAATTGAAAACAAAGCATAGATTTGATATCTATCGTCATTGGCGATTTTTGTATTTGGCGATCGAAAACGTAATACGAAAATCTGTATATTATCGTAGTAAATACGAGATGTATGTGTTTACTTCAATTACCCTACTACCGTAGGTAGTGGAAGTATTGTATAGGTTTTGGCAATTGGTCAGTGTGTGTGTATATGTGCACGTGTGTGTGTAATCTTCTGGCTGTCATATCTCCAAAGCTAATAAAAATAGAACTACTGAACTTCACAAGTGATTCAGGTCTGGTGTACAGATAAATTTTCCAAATTTTCGTAAAAATTGAAAAACCGGAATTGGGTCATCGAAAACCAGAAATGGGACCCTAAGCCCATATTCAAAAACACCTCTAATGATTTTCTTCAAAGTTGCTATATAAATAATATATTAGATGCCCTTTCGATTGAAAATTTGCTTATTTCAGGAAAATTGATATCTGTCCTCTATAAACAGCTCAATTTCAGACTTCGCAAGTGCGTTCCTTTAAAAACACCTGTACGGATTTTTTTCAAACTCGCCATGTTAACTTCCTATTAAATATCCTTTTGTATGTAATTATTGTTTTTAGGTCAATAATTGAGTATGTTAAGTTTTGGTAAAAGTTGGTATCACAAAAACGGCTCTAACGTATTCTTGAAAATTTTTTCTTTAATCCAATTTAGATAACCTTTCTCAAGTATTACGTGCTTATTACAGGAATATTAACGGTCATCCTGATTAGGTAGTTCAGTTTTAGATCTCGGAAATTCGAGTTTAAAAAAATAACTATCTATTTTTTCCCCCTTATTTTTTAACTCGCTATGCAAACTCTGTTGTATGTGTCTTTATACGTGTATCAAGTTTCTCTTACTCGAAAATCTCAAAAAATGCAAGTAATATCTCCAAAAAATTGTATATATTACGTGTAATAGTGGGTAATGGAAGTCGTGTGGTTGTTTCACACCAGATTCTGTAATAGTATATATTGTACGAATATTGTTTCATATTATTGATTTCTCCTTTAATATACATTATTAAAATAATAATCAATTATGGAAAAAATTAAATATATTTGCGAAATGAAAAAATAAATAATAATTAAAGCTATTATGACGTCAATTTTATCAAAAACATTTTCATGTCATAGGTTTATTTTTCAATATTTTTTATTCATGAGTAAAGAAATGTTTCTTTTTATGAAATAAATAAATAAATAAATAAATAAATAGTATTAAGTAAAAATTGCCAACATTTAACAACTAATTAAAAAAAATAATTGTAAAATTATATTTTGACTTTCCAGTTAATAATATTGCCTGACTATAACATATAAACTGATATATTTCTTGATTTTTTACATATCAATCCATCTTTAACTAAAATTTGTTCATCAGTGCGAAGCCGGACGGGTCAGCTAGTATATATATATATATATATATAAACAAAATTTCATTTCTACTAACTTGCATAGGGCATAAACTAATTGAAGCAAAATAACGAAACTATAATTTATTCAATAGATTTGTTCTTAAACATATTGCAGTGACATTGTTTTACTTTTTTTTTTTTTTTTTTTAAGTCATATAAAATAAAAATATATACTTTTTAATTTTTCCTGTAAAATAAACTGAATATATTTTTCGTATTTGCTTTTATATAATTTAGCATGGCAGATGAATGAATAAATAATATTATTCAATAAAAATATGCCGTATATACAATAAACTTTGATTTATTTTTTTAAACATAACTAGATTGTTTTATAAATATGGAAGACAGTTAGTTAAATTAATTGTTTAAGGATAGCACAGGTATAAAATAACATTATATTATTTATATATTTTAAAATGTAAAATTAATTATTAAGTTCATTATTATTAATTATAACATTATTATTAGTTATAACATTCGAATTTAGGTTCTAAATTTCACAATTGTTTTACTTTTAAATACCTCTGTATGATACTTCTTCAAGCAGGAAAAGCCATAAAGTTGGCCACAAATGCAGCAATATACATTCTTTTTTTTTTTTTTTTTTATGTGGAACTAAGATATTATATGTTTAAAAAAAATTGTGAGAAATATTGCATTATATACACGATTAAAATAGTAACGTACTCTGAACAAATTATAGGAGTCTTAGAAATATGAAAACATAAGACTAATGGCATGAAAACAACATGTTATGTAAATTGGTTGACATGTTAAATAATTAATGACACGAAAAAACATCGGAAACTCATAATTTGTCGGTGTACGTATATCTTAATTTCGTAGGTCGTAATAATACTGATATATTTTGTATTTCCTTTTGTAAATTGAATGTTGACGACTGCATGAAGAACAGTGGTTCTTCATTCATCAGAGTTTCTGATTCTTCACCGTTTATTCCAGCTCTTTTTATCTTTAGCCAGTACTTAAATTAACAGTTATAGATAATTTTATTTATTTTAGCACCGAAAAAGTTAAGCAAGTAGAAAACGCATGTTAAGATAACAGTCAAACAGCTTCATACGGTAAGGCAGTTTCCGTCACCTTTTCTTGATAACTGAGCTACACAATTTCACAAACAAAGCATTTGTTGGTAATCATCTTTTATGCATTTTCTCATACGTTCGTTGTTATTTACCACCGTATACTGTAAGGTGAAACTGATGCGGAAAGTATACCTACCCACAATCACAAAAATGTTTGATAAAATATACAAGAATAAATTCAATTAACAATGCGCAATTTTAAAGTAAGTTTATTAAAAAAGATATTGAAATTTGTATTAGTCGTTAATTTATAGCTTTTTTATCTCTATATGAAAGTTATAAATATACATTTTATAATGAAATAAAATATAGTGTTATATTAATGTCTCGTTTAATAGTAAGAAATGAATTCCACACATGCATATGGTTCGATTTATCCAAAATCTTATAAATGTTTAAAATATATATATATAGATAGATAGTAATAATTATTATTATTATTATTATTATTATAACTAAAACACTTAATAAGTAAGAACAGTGAGAAAATATTCTCACTTTGTAAGATAACCTTCCAGGGAAAAAAAATCTGTCTTTAAAGAATGTTGTTTAACTCTCCTGCTACCAGAATTGTTTTGTTACACTGAATACTAATGGGGTCAGATTTGACCCCAATACGATTTTACATTGTTTTTTTACACTTGTGTTAAAAATCAAATATAAACGAGTAATTCAATAAATTAATAATTCTATAAATTAGAAAAATGATATACACTGCTCGACATTGAAAATGCAACACCAAGAAGGAGTGATCAGAAATTTATGCAAATTTTAGAGTAGACGCACGTCACTGAGTTATGCGAGTGATGTGAAATGTGCAGCTCTCCGACGCACGTGAAGTAAGATATAAGGGAAAGAACTTGCAGAATGGGCAATATTCGTGTCGTTATTTCTGCCAGACGAATTATCGAAGAAATTTTGATTTTATCTCGGAGGATACGTGTAATAGGAGAGAATGCCAGTCCGCAGTCAACGAAGGCAGTTCCAGCAGATAGACGATTTTATGAAGGGTATGGTGATCGGACTGAGAAGTTGGGGGGGGGGGTTGGTCCCTACGTCAAATCGCAGCTGATACCCACATGGATGCGAGCACGGTGCATCGACTGTGGCGAACATGGTTGGAACAAGGAAATGTGGAAGATTGAGGGTTGCAGGTGCAGCCAGAGTGATGTCAGCACCCGTGGATAGACGCATCCGCCGACAAGCTGTGGCGGACCCGCAAGTCACTTGTACCTCGATTCTGCAGCATGTGCATGATATTCTGGATGTTCCCGTGTCTACCAGAACCATTTCCAGTCGATTAAATGCACGTGGACTGCACTCACGGCGTCCGCTGAGAAGACTGCCATTGACCCCACAGCATAGACGCCAACGTTTGAAACGTGCATGACAGAATGGCAAAACGTCGTGTTCTCAGATAAGTCACGCTTCTGTTTATCCAGTGACAGTCGCCGCATACGTGTGTGGCGTCGACGTGGAGACAGATCTAATCCGGCAGTAACTGTGGAACGCCCCACCGCCCGACAACGTGGCATAATGGTTCGGGGCGCTATTGCGTATAATTCCATGTCACCTCTAGTTCGTATTCAGGGCACTATAACGGCCCAACGATACTTGGATAATATATTGCGGCAATCCCCTCCCTTCAGGGGCTGCCTAATGTACTTTTTCAGCAGGATAAAGCCCGTCCACACAGTGCTCGCATCTGCCAACATACTTTGCAAGGTATACAGATGCTTCCCTGGCCACCGTACTCACCTGACCTGTCATCAATCGAACATGTGTGGGATGTGATTGGACGCCGTTTGCAGACTCTGCCCCTGCCTCGTTCAGAAGACGAACTGTGGCAAATGGTTGAAAAGAAATTGAGAACCATCCCTCAGGACACCATCTGCACTCTTATTGACTCTATGCCTAGAAGTGTTTCTTCGTGCATCGCTGTCAGCGTTGGTCCTACATCCTACTGACCCGACGCCGTTCTCGCTCTGTATTCTGACTACACTGTAAAAAAAAATGTAAAATCACGGTATTTGACCGTATAACTTTAGGGGAAATGAAAAAGAAGTCTTTTGGTGCGTATAACAAGATTTATTAACTAGCCAGTTCTGATGTTTACTTTATCTGTTTTTGCAAAGAAATATGTCTGTGATCCCAACGGCGCGGTTGGCAAAGCTCTGGCCTCTAACACAAGCGATTGTGAGTTCGAATCCCGGGCTACCCAAGACGGTTTGCTTCATATGAAAATTAATAAGTCAGCTTTTGCATGTAAAATAATAAATAACTTTTTTAGTGTTGTGGATTTCTCCCCGCACGCATGTGTAATAGTTGCAAGAAACTTTTTTAAAGCATTCGAGAAACTCAAACTTTAACTTTTAATTTTACGGTTAATGCTACTTTCTTTACAGGTTGGTTGTATGTTTCATCACAACGTAAAATTACTGGCGATACATCATTCATCGTCTAAATGTATTTTTATGGGCTTTGACTGGAATCTCCGCTGCCGGGCTTTGCCCGTAATTTCACTGCAGCATTTTTTACAGTGTATCATTTTGAAATAAAGATCACATATTGTTCCTTGCTGTCTCTGTCTTTTTTCCAAATTTCATCACTTTCTGACCACTCCTTCTTGATGTTACATTTTCAATGTCGGGCAGTGTATTTATGCTTTTAAAAAGTATTTTAGGCATGGAAAAATAGTTACATAAAATTTACTATGATTTTTTCCTTATTTATGTTGATAATATTATAGCCAAAAATACAGGTTTTGTATTATATGAATAACATTCATTGCACATCTTTATGAGGATTTATTTGTTTGAATGATTATTTAGAATAAATTTTATATTGGAACTACTTACGACTTTTGTTTTCTTTCATTAAACATACTGGAATGTGATAACTAAATATTTATATATAAAAAGTGTGATTGAATGAATTATACATATTATACATTTATTAATGTTTTAGATTCTAAAATTTGTAACAAAATTATTATTTGTGTCATAATTAATTACACGTTATCCACATATCTAATAAAAAGTAGAAATATACTTTAATAAATTTCATAAACAAAAACTGATTTCCACACAAATGTCATAGCATGTTTTATCTTATACGTTTTTATGTTATCTCTCTTTATACAAGAGTATATCTCCCACACTTTTTGCTTTTTAGTAATCCTACTAAAATGCCCTGCTTGCCACTGAATTTAAAGTATCGAAACGTTTCTCCGAATTTTTACAAACTAAATATTTATGTAGCTTCAAAACAAATGGTGCAAAATAATTTTATATTTGGACTAGTTTTATAATTGCATTTTTGTTCCCAATTAAAATGTAAGTATAATCAAAGAATTAAAATTTTAAATGTATTTCCATGCAGAATATTATTAAAGATAGTTATTGGAAATATTCTGCATTTCCTTATATATATGAATATGCATTATATTGACTATTATAAGGGCACTGATTTCGACTGCTGTAATATTTCATCATAACAGATAATGATGTTTCAGTGATTTCATTTTCCTTAGAAAAAGCTAAAAATTTAATGAGGTTGCATATTTTCCTTTATTTGTGCAATATAATACAATTTTTGTCGATTTATGAAACTTGAAAAATGATAAATATTTTTTATTTCTCCTAGTAGTAATAAACACTTGCTGTAAATTCTAAAGGAATTAGCATGCCCAAAATTAGTATCTTTTTTCTTCTACTTCTTTTGCGAGACTCAAATTTGTAAAAATATTACCTACAGTGATATTTCTTACATTTGTTTAGTTTTCTCACGATATCTAAATTTACTCTGTTCCAATGTTTCTCTTTCCAACGTACATTTTTCGTTTTCCTGTATACATTTGAATATGAAAAATATTAAATCATTGATATTACAAATAGCTCAGATTTTCGAACCACACTTTCTTAGTTTAGAGAGAATATATTGGCAAAACAAACATCGCCCTCTAAATGTCACTATTTGTTGATCAGTTGTAACATTTTGGTAAGCAAAGTATGAACCTTTATGTGTTTCTAGGAAGTGAAATTTTATCAATAAATTCCTGTTTAGACGTCTCAAATTAGCATCATCACATTGTATGCAACGCAATATTCGTAAGCATCTTTTTCTAGATTTATATTTGTTGAAAATTGGATGACCATTATTTTCCTTCTACAACTACACATTTATTCATTATATGATTTTGTAAATTCCGGCAACAATCAATAGTCTACAAAAACATAATATTCAAAAATTTTCATACTTTTTTTTTTATATATTTATTTAACCATTTTATTTAATTTATTAAGATTTTATAAAATATTCAAATGTGGATAGTATAGTATTCCCCTTTCTCATAATATAACTTGTAGACATTACACTTTGACTGGAATTTTTCATTAGTATTTCTTAATGCAATATTATAGCATAATTATTATTTAACTTTCGACCTACAAAACAAAAAATATGCTCAAATGTATTTTTAAATTATACTCAAACAATATAATAGTAGCGTTTTTAAGAGAAAATATAGAGGAACGTTCTATTTTTATGTTTTTATATTTTAGAACATAAATTATGCTATTTTACATCTTTGTCGAAAAGAGATAGTATTGTAAAAATAGATAGTTTAATAATACTTTATTATTAATTTACAAATAGCAATGTTTAAATAGGTTTTATAATTATTTAAATGAAATTTATTAAAAGAAAATATAGACATGTTTTTCTATGTTTTTCTTTTTTTTTTTCAACGAAATGTCACTTGGGTAATTTCTTACCCCATTGGTATTCAGTGGGATAAAAGAGAAAAAAACACCAAAAATATTTATATATATTTATAATTGTGTTGATTATCGTAAATAATACCATTAAATGAACAATGTCATTTGTTTCAACAATTTAGGTTAAATACTTTATGTACATTGAAACATCAAACTGGTGTTGGGGTCACATTTGACCACATGGGGGGGGGGGATAGTAGGTTGGGTTTAACGTCGCACTAGTGCTGCATAGGTGGGCAATTGGCGATGGTCTGGGACACACCCCTAGAGGTCCGGAGACATGCCATCACAATTTTAATCTTCCACCATATGGATTGCTCTCCCGCTTCGGTGACCCCCAAAAGTATAATTTTTGATGGGAAAATGGATCCCTATGGTAGTAGGAGGGTTAAATAAGTTTCCAAATAAAAATTCTTCTTTTCTTTTCATGTTTTAGAGTTTTAACAGTAATTTACCTTTCCTTCTTATTATTATTCAAATATTTTGTGACAAATATGATATATTCACATATTTGTGATGTTAATAATAGCAGTAAAAAGAAATTATTTTTTATACGGCAAAAAGTTTAAAAACTACTCGAATTATAGTAATTCACTTCGAATAAAACACAACTTATTAATTATATTATCTATATTTACAAGAAATATTATAAATTAGACTGTAATTAAAAATTATTGTTTCCCTAAATTAAACCATACAGTTATAGCTCTATCAATACAATATCACAAATATTTCATTTAAAGTGTTTCCATGAATTAAATCCGTTTCTTCTATATGGTCGATCGATTGTTTGATTTTATAAGGGTTGGTTGGTTGGGTTGTGATATTCTACATCACACTAGTGCTGCGCAGATGGGCAATTGGCGACGGTCCGGAACACACCCCTAGAGGTAGTCCGGAGACATGCCATCACACTTTTGATCATCCATGGAAGGGATGACTCTCCTGCTTCGGTGACCCCTAGAGGTATAATTTTTGATGGGATAATGGAGAACATTGCGACCACGACAGATTTTACGTGCACCAGCCACCATTAGTGTACACGACGGTCTTTGGCCGGCTCGAGTACTGAACCCGCAATCTTCCAATTATGAGGCCGGCGCTCTACCGACTAAGCTACCGTGGCCCTGATTTTATAAGGGACTTTCACGTTTAATAAAACAGAAAAATATTCAAAAGGTTGAGGTTATTTAGAGATTTAAGGGTAATTCAGAGAGACTCGTTTTACTTTTGGGGGAGATGATTTCTTTATGATTTTTATATTTCTTTAAATTAACTGTTATTTATTTTAATTAACATCCTCTTGACTCTGTAAGTTATATTTGCTTTGGCATACATTTTTTCGTTAAAATATCAACACTATTTAAAAGTATTAACAAACAACTTCAGCTGGTAAACTCTGAAACACAATTTTAATCTTTAAATTAAAATAAAAGAAATTGAGTGAAAAAAAAAAAAAAAAAATAGAAATAACCGTTTGAAAAGTCTATAAATATTTAACCAATTTCATTGAATATTTAAATGTACTTAAATTCAAAAGTTGTAAGGCAAAGTCAACGATTGATGCCTATGCTTAATAAATGTATTTGCCTTACTTAATGATTGCTCTATACATAAACTGGGTTTCGGCATTTTATGCTTGTTTTAATTTATTTGAAAATTCAAAGTAAAAATTCTTAAAAAAAAAGGAAAAAAAAAAAAAAACTTTAAATTACAATTATCTAAGTATGTACTGTATTAAAAGCTTACCATCTTATTCGTTAGAATTTTTTGGGTTTAATTGAAATGTCTTTGACAATAGCAATGAAATATTATTATTTTTTTTTTCTGTACTTAGTTATGAAAACTCCGAGGTGCATTGGAAGTACAGGGTAAGTCAAAATGAATATAGCGATTACAAACAGCTATAACTATTTAATGAAAAAGAATTTATCGATAAGATTAACACATAATGTAGACGGAACTTCGAATTTTGTATATATCCGTCACAGATGTTCTATGTGACTTCCCTTGTTCAAACAGACAATATCTAGGCGGTAGTCCATTTCACGCCATACATTCTGAAGCATTTGTTCAGTCACCGACGCAAGCACATTACAAATGCGTATTTTGAGTTCTTCAATTGTTTTGGGCATGGGAAGCACATACACCCTGTCTTTCACATAAACCCATAGATAAAAATCGCAGAGTCTCAAAGTACGCATATGGAATGCGCTTGCGTCGGTGACTGCAGGCGTGCTTCAGAATGTTTGGCGTGAAATGGACAACCGCCAAGATGTTGTCCGTGTGACCAAGGAAAGTCACAAAGAACATCGATGACGTATGTATACAATTTTGGAGTTCCGTCTACATTCTGCGTTAATCTTATCGAAAAATTATTTTTCATTAAATAGTTATAGCCGTTTGTAATCGCAATATTCATTTTGGCTTACGTTGGCTTACGTGGTATAATAATTTTGTTTTTCATTTTTATTACACAATTTGCAATACATATTCCATTCATTACTTCTTATTTCATTTATTTATTTATTTATAAATATGTTTAAGAAAAAATAGAACATATTTATAAAAATAATGTAATTTGAATATGTTCTTAAAACTTATTTTCATTTAACATTTACTGTTGAAAAAAGTTTTTGCTTTGGTATATATTTTTAAGCATGCATATATTATTCAGCAGAAATTAGGGACTACAAAATATCCCTATGCGAAGAGAATTTTATAAACAGGACAATTTTTACGGTTTGTATTATTTTTTTAATGATTACGATTATTATAACAAAATATACTTTATTTTAAAATAATGTTACTTGGTATAATAATTTATATTTTTATCTAAATTAAAATAGGATGTCTTTTAAAAAAATAATAAATATAAATCGCTTTCTCGCATGAAACTAAATATTTATTAAAAATAAAATTTGTGAATATAAATCCGTAAATAATTCGCCTGAAATGTAAATGCATTTACACAATATATAAATTTTAACTTTCTTTAAATTTTATCAGTAAAAAAGTGCATTCAGTTTTGTAAATCATTAATAAATAGCAAAACAAATGAGCAATGACAGTACATGCTAAATATCAACATGTACTTGCATTTTACATGCATTATGACCACTTTAGTATCGTCGGTTGCCCTTGGGATGCTAATAAGATCGAATAGAAATTTCATGTCTCCGGTATTTAAGAAAATCCAGATGGAATCCCTGTAAGACGTTTAAACAAACCGTGGACTTGCTTTCCACATTGAATTACAGTAGAAGCAACAAATTTTTTGTAATTCTGAGACATTTTGGAAGAACAGGGTGGACTCATAAAAAGCTGAGCCATAAGTAAAATCATTGCATTACAATTCAGTCTTTTAAACATTTATTTTCTACGTATTTAAAAAAAAAATACTCTTGTGGTCTCACAATACACTAACATTTTATGCATTGATGAGTACTGTACGGAAGCTTTTATTACAGTTTGGCAAGTATTTGTTTTTCTATTCAAAAAAAACAAACAAAAAACTGTGTCATTTTTTAGTATTAGTAAACCATTTAAAATTACGCCATTATACATTGTGATTATAAACAGAAAATTACCAACTAACAAGGAGAGGTCACGACACTTAAAATTCAGTTTGGAAAGAGCTTGCGCAGAATTATAGTATACCATGAAGGTAACAATATATTAAAGCTGTCATGAGCACTAGGCAAACAGTATCGAGATAAAAGTCTTTAAAGATTCAGTAATTGCTTAAATTTTAGTTATCTCTCAGAGATGTTAGCGCTCGTATCTGTGTCATTAGGTAGAGAGGTTAGGAGTGCATGTTAGGCAGTGGCGTATTTGGTAGCGTGCACAGCTACGCACTGGAGGTTGATAGTTAAATGCTACCTAATGGAACTTTTTTTTTATTATTAAAAATTATTTTTTTTTTTCTAAGTTTTATTTTGTTTTGTATTTAAATTAATTCTATATATTTTTTTCGCTTTACAGTTTTTGAAAATTACTCTAAATATGTGTTATAAATAGAAAAATAATAGTTATACTTGTATATATATAGAGATACATAAGTATTATTCAAACATATTAAATAACGTCTTACCAAACAATATATATAAATTCTTCTGAAAATATTGTAGAGGATTCCGATGCAATTAAATTAATTCGGGCAAACAAATGTTTTAAATACACAACAACATCCTTTAACTTAGTTTTCAATGCAATTCTAAAACTTTGAAAACATTTGAAAATACTGAATAATTTTTAAATCTTTTCACTACAAATTTCAACTATCAACAGACACTCCATAAGAAAGCTTTTCTATAGGAGCATAATAAAATGTTAATAAATTGTGGTTTATTTATACAATAGCAAAGAAAATTTATTATTTAAATATTAATCAACTGACTTTTTATTTGGCATTTATATGGTGTTTATCTTTCTTTGTGCTAAATAAAATTACAGCCTCTGTCTGTTATTCAAAAGTCAAAAGTGATTGCGTAATATAAACACATTAAAACCGAAATTGAAACATCAGTCAGAGATTTAAGAAATAGCACATCTGCTAACTATCTTTCTTACACTGTGGTTTATTTTACTTATTTTATTTTCTTGTTCTGTTTCCCTTTTATTTCTATAAGTGTTATTCAAAGTTTTATTTCTGTACATGTTTTTTGTTGCTTTTGAGACGAATGATTATAAAATTTAATCTTATAATTAGTTAAATCCTAATTTGGAAAATTTTATATATAATGTTTTGTTATTATTTATTATTATTATTTTTATTTTTATAAAAAGAACTTTGTAGTATAAAAGTTTCTTTTTTTTCACATTTATAATATTTATAATTTTCTATAATTAAAAAAAATAATTATGAAAAAGTAATATACAAAATAACTTTCGGCATATTAATCTTAAAAACTTTAATAAATTTTATTTCCAACGTTTCGGTTAAATTCCTTCATTAACCATCTTCAGGGAAGAAACGATGTTTAAAAAACTTAAACATAGATAATTTAGGTTGTTTCTTGATATCACAAATACAACTTCTAGGAAAATTAACAGATGATTACACAACTTATAAAAATATACTATACACATTTTAAAAATATGCTAAAACATTTAAATGAACTTGAAACATGAGACTACAAGAAAAGAAACTACTAAAGCAAATGGAATCAAAAGTATCAATACTTTTGATATATAAAAAAGTGGAATAGAATATATAAAAAAAATAAGTTGGAAAAAAAAAAAAAAATAAAGGAGTTGCCGTCAGGTAGAATTGAATTCAAAACTTCCAGACAGCAGCCGCGCACGCCAGAGAATGCCACAGCAACGTAACTAATTTTGGCGAAATAACCTATAGTTTACCAATAACTAAAACTTTAAAGGCTTTTATTCTCGAGATCGTTTGGATAGTTCGCGCGACTGCTTTAATATGTTGTTACCTTCATAATATACTATAATTTTGCACTAGCTTGTCCCGATCTATGTCGATTTCTATGTCGTGATCTCTCGTTAAGCCACAGTTACTTTAAAATTTGCGCTTCATAACAATATGAAACGAATAATCCAGCTAGCACAGGTAAGAGGACTAAGTTCAAAATTTTTGAAATATCAGCAATCAGTTATAATCACATAATAATCTTTACATCGCAAAATCATAATGGAAGTATTTCGCTGACTGCAGCTAGAGAAACAGCGGTTTAAAACGTAATCAATAGCAAAAGAATGAGTACAGATTAAAGGAGAAACATGTCGCAAAAAAAAATTATAAAAAATATAGATTATAGATCGAAAAAGCCATACGCTACTCTCAGAAAAGTACATATTTAATTAGAAATAAGAGCTTATAATGCAGTTTGAAAAATGGCGATATATGAAGAATATTTTTTAAGGAATTTATTAACCTTCTTCCCCGTTATAATAAATATTTTAATAAGCTTATTTTGCTTTTTTTCAGATAGCAGCTTAAGGAAACTAAATCTGTATTATTTATTAACCATTCATCAGTTCACACTTCCACTTCAAAATTAAAATTATTATAATTCTTCCTTATACAAGATAATTTGTCGTAATCCTTTTGCTTAAAAAAAAAAAAAAAATGCTTATCGAAAGTCATATGAAATTATTACATATAGGTTATTAGTTTCAGAATAAATCATGCACGCTTGAAAAATTTTATGCTGTAATCATAATTCATGAAATCCCATTTATGGATAAAATCCAATATTGAAATGGAAATGGGCTACTGAATAATTCCTGTTATGAGTAAATTTGTACTTTATTTTATTTTTATAAAATGCTACACAATATAACATGTAATTTTCATAATATCGCGAGACAATAAAACTTAAAAAAACACATTATTAAAAATAAAAATATCTTGATTACAAGTACAACATGAATGTTTTTATCACCATAGTTATCTTAAGTGAACTAATAATTGTGTGAACTAACTAATGATTAAGTGAATTAAAGTGCTAATAATTAAGTTAACTAACATTACATTTTAGTCATTAAAATGTAAAAAAAAATCATTATATTATTTCAAAATAGCTAAATCCTTATACTTCTAAAGCAATTTATGTGTTGTAAATTAGCACCTTAAAAATAAAATGTATTTTAGGAATGTTATAAACAATTACTAGCTGGAACCCGTCGAATTCGACGGTCATTTTATTGACTGTAATGTTTCGAAAATCGTCGCATCACTATTTAAATACATTTCAAGTTAAAACATCTAATATAATTTACGACAATTCACTTAAAAAAAAGAAATTCGGAAAAATCCTTATAAATAGAAATGAACCTTAAATTTGTTTTGACGTCTCAAATCAGTATCATCAAATTGTTTGCAACGCAATATTCGTAAGCATCTTCTTGATTTATACAGGTTGAAAAGTAGATGACCGTTATTTTTATTCTACAACTACACATTCATTCATTATAAGATTTTGTAAATTCCAGCAAAAATCAATAGTCTACAAAAACATAATCTTCAAAAATTTTCATACTTTTTTTTTTTATTTATTTATTTAACCATTTTATTTAATTTGTTAAGATTTTATAAAATATTCAAATACGGATAGTATAGTATTCCCGTATCTCATAATATAACTTGTAGACATCAAACTTTGACTGGAATGTTTCATTAGTATTTCTTAATGCAATATCATAGCATAATTATTATTTAACTTTCGACCTAGAAACAAAAAATATGCTCAAATTTATTTTTAAATTATACTCAAACAATATAATAGTAGCGTTTTTAGAGAACATATAGCGGAATGTTCTATTTTTAAGTATTTATATTTTTATAACATAAATTATGCTATTTTACATCTTTGTCGAAAAGAGATAGTACTATAAAAATTGATCGTTTAATAATACTTTAATATTAATTTACAAATAGCAATGTTTAAATAGGTTTCATAATTATTTAAATAAAATTTATTAAAAAAATATATAGAGATGTTTTTCTATGTTTTTTTTTTTTTTTTTTTTTTTTTTCCAACGAAATGTAACTTGGGTAATTTCTGACCCCATTGGTATTCAGTGGAATAAAAGAGAAAAAGCACCAAAAATGTTTATATATATTTATGATAGTGTTGATTATCGTAAATAATACGATTAAATGAACAATGTCATTTGTTTCAGAATTTTAGGTTAAATACTTTAAGTATAATGAAACATCAAACTGGTGTTGGGGTCATATTTGAACACATGAGGGGGGTAGTAAGTTGGTTCGTTGGTTGGGTTTTACGTCGCACTAGTTCTGAGCAGATGGGCAATTGGTGATGATCTGGGACACACCCTAGAGGTGGTCCGGAGACATGCCATCACAATTTTGATCCTCCACCGAAGGGATGGCTCTCCCGCTTCGGTGAAACCCAGAGGTATAATGTTTGATGGGAAAATGGATCCCCATGGTAGTAGGAGGGTTAAATAAGTTTCCAAATAAAAATTCTTCGTTTCTTTTTATGTTTTAGAGTTTTAACAGTAATTAACTTTTCCTTCTGATTGTTATTCAAATATTTTGTGACAAATATGATATATTCCCATATTTGTGATGTTAATAATAGCAGTAAAAAGAAATTATTTTTTATACGGCAAAAAGTTTAAAAACTACTCGAATTATAGTAATTCACTTCGAATAAAACACAACTTATTAATTATATTATCTATATTTACAAGAAATATTATAAATTAGACTGTAATTAAAAATTATTGTTTCCCTAAATTAAACCATACAGTTATAGCTCTATCAATACAATATCACAAATATTTCAGGTAAAATGTTTCCATGAATTAAATCCGTTTCTTCTATATGGTCGATCGATTGTTTGATTTTATAAGGGTTGGTTGGTTGGGTTGTGATATTCTACATCGCACTAGTGTAGCGCAGTTGGGCAATTGGTGACGGTCTGGGACACACCCCTAGAGGTGGTCCGGAGACATGCCATCACAATTTTGATTCTCCACGGAAGGGATGGCTCTTCCGCTTCGGTGACCCCCAAAGGTATAATTTTTTTATGGGAACACGGAGAACATTGCGACCACGACAGATTTTACGTGCACCAGCCACCATTAGGGTACACGACCGTCTTTGGCCGGCTCGAGTACTGAACCCGCAATCTTCCAATTATGAGGCTGGCGCTCTACCGACTGGGCTACCCTGGCCCTGATTTTATAAGGGACTTTCACGTTTAATAAAACAGAAAAATATTCAAAAGTTTAAGGTAATTTTAGAGATTTAAGGGTAATTCAGAGGGACTCGTTTCACTTTTGGGGGAGATGATGATTTCTTTATGATTTTTATATTTATTTAAATTAACTGTTATTTATTTTATTTAACATCTTCTTGACTCTGTAAGTTATATTTGCTTTGGCATACATTTTTCGTTAAAATATCAACACTATTTAAAAGTAATAGCAGGAGACTTGGCGTTGGAATATTAAAACAGGAATAAAATACTACGTCAGAAACGCCAAAGAAAAATTATTGAGGTGCATACAGCTGTTTCGGTAGCCTAAAGCGTACCGTCTTCAGTGCAAAAAGAAGTTTCTTTTTGCGCTGAACACGGTACGCTTTAGGCTACCGAAACAGCTGTATGCACCTCAATAATTTTTCTTTGGCGTTTCTGACGTAGTATTTTATTCCTGTTTTACTATTTAAAAGTATTAACAAACAACTTAAGCTGGTAAACTCTGAAACACAATTTTAATCTTTAAATTAAAATAAAAGGAATAGAGCGAAATTAAAAAGATAGCAATAACCGTTTGAAAAATATATAAATATTTAACCAATTTCATTGAATATTTAAATATACTTAAATTCAAAAGTCGTAAGGCAAAGTCAACGATTGATGCCTATGCTTAATAAATGTATTTGCCTTACTTAATGATTGCTCTATACATAAACTGGGTTTCGGCATTTTATGTTTGTTTTAATTCATTTGAAAATTCAGAGTAAAAATTCTTTAAAAAAAACTTAAATTACAATTATCTTATCTAAGTATGTACAGTATTAAAAAGCTTACCATCTTATTCATTAGAATTTTTTGGGTTTAATTCAAATGTCTTTAACGCGAGCAATAAAATATTATTTTATTACTTTTTCTGTACTTAGTAATTTCATGTTATGTGTTTTTATTATTTCTAATTATGTAAGTTATGTCAAAATATATGAGGCAAACTCCGAGGTGCAGTGGAAGTACAGGCTAAGTCAAAATGAATATAGCTATTACAAACGGCTATAACTATTTAATGAAAAAGAATTTTTAATAAGGTTGACACAGAATGTAGACGGAACTTCAAAATTTTGTATACATACGTCATAGTTGTTCTATGTGACACCCCTTGTTCACAAGGACAACATCTAGGCGGCAGTCCATTTCACGGCATACATTCTGAAGCATTTGTTCAGTCACCGACGCAAGCGCATTGCAAATGCGTACTTTGAGATCTTCAATTGTTTTGGGCATGGGAAGCACATAAACCCTGTCTTTCACATAAACCCATAGATAAAAATCGCACTGTTTTAAAGTACACATTTGTAATGCGCTTGCGTCGGTGACTGAACAAATGCTTCAGAATGTATGGCGTAAAATGGACAACCGTCTTGTTGTTGTCCGTGTGGCCAAGGGAAGTGACAAAGAACATTTATGACGTATGCATACAAAATTTTGGAGTTCCGTCTACATTTTGTGTTAATCTTATCGATAAATACTTTTCCATTAAATAGTTATAGCCGTTTGTAATTGCTATATTCATTATGACTTACCCTCTATAAGTTTTTTTTTTTTCATTTTTATTACACAATATGCAATATATATTTCATTCATTACTTCTTATTTTATTTATTTATTTATTTATAAATATGTTCAACAAAAAATAGGACATATTTATAAAAGAATGTAAATTTGAATATGTTCTTTAAAACTTATTTTGCATTTAACATTTACTGTTGAAAACATTTTTTTTTTTATTTGGTTTATATTTTTAAGTATGAATGCATTATTCAGCAAAAAATAGGGACAATAGAATGTTCCTATGCAAAGAAAATTTTATAAAAAGGACAACTTTTACGGTTGGTAATATTTTTTTAATGATTACGATTATTATAACAAAATATATTTTATTTTAAAATAATGTTACTTGGTATGATAAATTATATTCTTATCTAAAATAAAATATGATCTCTTTTAAGAAAATAATAAATATAAATCGCTTTCTCCCATGAAACTAAATATTTATTAAGAATAAAATTTATGAATATAAAACCGTAAATAATTCGACTGAAATGTAAATGCATTTACATAATGTATAAATTTTAACTTTCTTTTAATTTTATCAGCAAAGAAGTACATTCATTAAAAAATATTTAGACATTTTAAATAAATATGTATTATAGTTTTGTAAATCATGAATAAATAGCAAAACCAAGTAACAAATGAGGAATGACAATACATGCTAAATATCAACAAGTACTTGCATTTTACATGCGTATAGAGAGACAAACAAAACAAAACAGTACTTTTTTACTATTTTGGCATTTTATCGTTAATTGCAAATCTCATGCGTATGATTATATTTTGGAATAAAAAGAAATTTTATCATAACTCAAAAGTGTATCGGCTTATGCTCTATAAGATCGCAGGAAAAAAAAAAAAAAAAAAAAAAGAAGATTCCTAGATTTTTGTGTAGCGTCAGTATATTTTGCTATTTTATCGTTAATCGAAAATATTATTTGAAAAAAAAAAGTAAGTACTAATTTTTTAGTATCTAAAAAAAAAAAACTTCCCATAATTGACAGTTATATATGCATATTCTCTTCGAGATCACAGACATAAAGAAAAATTCATAAAATTCTCCATAGTATATGGACAAAATTTTTATTTTGCAAATTTATAGTTGTTCGAAAAATTTTATTTTAAAAAAGATAATAAGTATGTTTTTATTTATTAGTTTATAGAAATCTTACAGTAAATGAAAATTATACTCGTTAATGATATTCGAGATCACAGATTTAAAAACAGAAAAGTGAAAACACATAGATTTTTGGTAAAGCATGAATACACAAAACTTTCATTTTGGTAATAGTATATTTTGAACAGAAAATTTCATTTATATATTCAAAAAAAAAAAAAAAAAAAAAAAAGATTTATTTACGAATTGTAAAGAAATTTATAAGATATAACTATTTTTCCACTTCCAGATCACAGATTACGGAAAATTCATGGATTATTGCCTAGCATAGATGAAAGATATCATTATTTTCTTTGAATGATTCATAATAACAGTGAGAAATATATTTTGAGTAGATTACTTTAGAAATATATGGGATTAGAATAGCTCCTGAATGTTATCTTATTTCAGTTCCTTTCATGTCAGTACTAATTGCACGGAAATGCAATTTCGTTAGAAGTAAGTATGTTGTACATTATATTTCGCCTATGACACAATCAGAATAATTTAGCACATTCAATTCATAGTGAGGAAAATAAATGATATTGATTATTTGTGTAAATAAAGTATTCTTTGTTATATGTTTTTCAAGAGACACATTAGACAAATTTAATTAACCCTATAAAGCTCTTTTTTTTTTTTTCTTTCTTAGTACGCGACAAAAATATATAGGTTGTAATTAGTGATCAGAAGATAGGGAAAACTTATAAAACTAAAACTAAAACCATATTTTACGGAAAAATCAACTTTTTAGCTCAACGTATCGTATGTGGAGTATACATAGAAATATAATTTACTAATACGTTTACTATTGTAATATAAAAAAAACAACTTACCTTTGCAAAATATATACTTCGCTATAACACACAGTAATTTTTTTTATAGTCAAAACTGTGCAATAGCTATTCTTTTTTTTTATTTTTGAAATCAGATAAATGACTAGCGTATCACTTTCATTCAAATTTCACACTGAGTGCACTATAACAAAAACACGAATCACATCTTTAGGTAAAGTTTCGTATTACTACATTGCTAAATGTCAGTAGCTTCTATCAAGATGTCAAGAGATGTCGCTACTAATAGTTTTATAGCTATAGGAATGATTAAAGTTAGTGTTCCACATATGGAACTGGGTGTCTTGTAGGGTTAAGTTTGATTTTAAACACGAGTAAAAGTTTTTATTTATTTATTTTTATACTGAAGAAGTATATGATCTATAAATGTACAAATATATACTATTTCTCGTTATTATTATTACTTTTTAAGCACAACGTCTATTTAAAAATATAAATGGACACCGATAATAGCTGTTAAGTTTTAAATTTTATTGAAATTTAATTAACGGTTATAGATAGAGTGGGACTATATTTTTAACTTTATTATACTTAAATTTTTCCTCAACTGTTTATTTTGCACATTCATGAAAATTTAATTAACATTATGGATATTATATATAAAATAAAAATTGGAATTTTCAGTTTAATTTCATTATTCTAAAACATTGTTTTAAACATCTAAACACAAAACGTGAGAGTAATTTTACAGATTTTAAATTTAAGCACAATGTGGACAAAAGATGAAGATAAAAGTAAATTATATAAACTTATTTAACTTATTATACAAACTTATTATTATATAAACTTATTATTAAACTTCGCACTTTACGGATAACACGTGAATGTGAAGAGTTTAGGATTCAGTTGATTAATATAGTTAGTTCCTATGATAAATGATAAACGAAACTGTAATTCACATTATGCTAATATTTTGGAAAGTGAATGGTATAAAAGGAGAAGGAAGATTGTTTTGGGGTGTTATTAAGGGAGTTAAGAGAGTTAGAGGTTAGCTGTTAGCGGCTAGTGGTTAGCTGTTAGAGGCTAGCGGTTAGTAGGTAGCTGCTTGAAAGGAAGTTAGTGGTTAGCGGCTTTAGTAGGAGATAGTAAGTCGAGTAGTATAGCGGGTAAGGAAATCCTTCCGCTATCGAAAGATTACTAAGTCGTGAGAGTTAATGAATTTAAATGAAGTAGTTGAGATCATTCGTGGTTAATAAAGTAAATTTAAAAGTATTTATGAAGGCTGCCCTCTTAAGTTTATAAGTTATTAAATGTGATTATAGTCCAAAGCCCACCTTCCTATTAAGCTCAAAATAAAAGCTCTATATTTATTTTATAAATCTGACTTTGTCGTTATTTCATTATCTAATTCAGTAAAGTCAAATAAGCATAAATCAAGTCTCGTGCTCACTTCATAAAGTAATTAAGCTAAAATCCTAAGTTAAACAGCATAATAGCGTACACTCGCTCGTCACAGTGGCGCCCAAGCCAGTTCGAATCTCGCCCCGAGCCAGTATTCTTTGATGGCACTACTAGTGTGCTTCAATTTTTTGAGGAGCTTGAATATTTTTTTTTTGACTTTTATAAAATTGATGTATCCGAAAAATATGGTTGGTTAAAGTTTTCCTTAAGAGGAGAAACGAGACAGTGACATAAATTAATCGCCTGCCATTCACTTGGCTCAAATCCAACCTATGAGGACTTAAAAAGTCGAGTTATCAGCCTCTTTGCTACTCGGTATGATAGATTAAGATTGGGACATGACCGTTCCACCCCCCCCCCTCAAGAATGTCAATGGGAAGCGGTAATAAAGGCAGTGGAAACACCACAACAAGTTATGAAGTCGCAGGAAGCAAGCTCGAGTACATTAAATCAACCTAAAACTGGCGATGAAAACGTTATTTCTAGTGGCAAAAGCCAAACGCAAGTTAATGCAAACGAGCAAACTTCGCTTTCAAACAGCGATACAGATGAATCTAAGTCTGTTATTCAGCCTTTGGTTACGGATAAAAAAATTTCAATTTTTATTAGTTAGATTGTTGCTTTGATGATGCAGTAATGCCCAATAGCTTGTCTTCAACCCTTGTCGATAGTAGTGAAGAAACATATTCTTAATGTAAACGCATGAACGGTGGTCGTGCATTGGAAAGAATATTGTGTGCCTCTGCCAAATAAAGTGTCTGAGACATTTTTGAGATGTATTTGACTAAATATTGAACTCAAGCGTGTTATTATACAAATACATTCAGTTACCCGAAGATATATTTCGCGTAACCACATAAATGCACATCTTTTTATGTCCCAAGTGTATAATGTTTTCTTGGAGACAGCAGTGGAATTTTTAGAATTTTTTTTTCTTTGGATCCTAGGTATATGTATTCAGTAGTCAAACTGGAAAACCAATATGTTCACGATGGACTGAGTAAGGTCCTATTCGATGGCCCTTATCACCACTTCAGTATCGTCAGTTGTCCTTGGGATGCTAATAAGATCGAATAGAACTTTCATGTCTCCGGTATTTAAGAAACTGCAGATAGAATCCATGTAAGACGTTTAAATAAACCGTGTACTTACTTTCTATATTGGATTATAGTAGAAACAACCCCTTTTTTGTAATTCTGAGACATTCTGGCTGAACAGGATGGACTCATAAGAAGCTGAGCAAAAAGTAAAATCATTGCCTTGCAATTCGGTCTTTCAACAAATTTTAATTTCTATGTATTTAAAAAATATACCCTTGTGATGTCACAATACGCTAAAATTTTATGCACTGATGAGTTATGTACGGGAGCTTTTATTACAGTTTGGCAAGTATTTATTTTTCAATTAAAAAAAATAGTTTTTTTTTTTTTTTTTTTTTTTTTTTAGTGCTAGTAAACTAGTTAAAATTACGCCATTATACATTGAGATTATAAACAGAAAATTACCAACTACACTGTTAAAAACTTCAACAGAAAACTATGTGTAATCTATTATCTTAAGTTTTACGTAAATTTACAGAGAAAAATAAACGGAAATGTTAAAAAAACTTATTTTATACATTCATTTTAATAAATAATATTACTTTAATTAATTACTGGTGAGAATATATTTCGGACTTGGAATGCTTTATCTGAAGTAGAAACAATCATTTTTAATTTTAACTAAAATGTTAAATAAAAAATTAGGTAAAAATACAGAATAAAGATTGAGAATCTCGATTATTCACTTTTAACTAAGAATTACTGTAAATTTACAGAGATTCTGGATAAATATTTACATTAAATTTACAGAAATTTTTAACAGCGTAACAAGGAGAGGTCACGACAATTAAAATTCAGTTCGGAAGGAGCTTGCGCAGAAATATAACATACTATGATTATATCAACATAATAAAGCTGTCGGGAACACTAGCCAAACAGTCTCGAGAAAAAAGTCTTTAAAGATTCAGTAATTGCTTAAATTTTAGTTATTTCTCAGAGATGTTAGCGATCGTACCTATGTCCTTAGGTAGAGAGGTTAGGAATGAATGCGCCACTACGGTCTAGAGATTGACAATTCAATGGTACCTAATAGTAACATTTTTTTAAATTTTTTTTATTAAAAATTATTTTTTCTAATTTGTTTTTTGTTTCATATTTAAAGGAATTCTATTTTGTTTTCTCTTTTTTACTGTTTTAGAAAATTATACTAAAGAGGAAAATAATGGATATACCTGTATATATATAGACACATAAATATTATTCAAACATATTAAATAACTTCTAATCGAATCAAAATATATAAATACTTCTCAAAATATTGTTGAGAATTCGATGTAATTAAATTAATTCGGGTAAGCAAATGTTTAAAATACACAACAGCATCCTTTAACTTAGTTTTCAATGCATTTCTAAAACTTTGATAACTTTTGAAAATACTGAATAAATACTAAATCTTTTCACTACAAATTTCAACTATCAACAAACACTCTAAAGAAAAGATTTTCTAGAGGAGCATAATAAAGTAATAAGAAATTGTGGTTTATTTATATAAAAGGAAAGATTTTTTTTTTTAAATATTAATCAACTGACTTTTTATTTGGCGTTTATTTGGTTTTTATCGTTCTTTGTGCTAAATAAAATCACAGCTTCTGCTGCTATTGAAAAGTCAAAAGTGGTTGTGTAAAATAAACATATTAAAACCGAAATTGAAACACCAGTCAGATTTAAGAAATAGCACATCTGCTAACTAACTTTCTTACACTGGGGTTTATTATACTTATTTTATTTTCTTGTTCTGTTTCTCTTTTATTTCTATAACTGTTATTCAAATTTTTCTTTCTTTACTTATTTCTTTATTGCTTTCGAGACGAATGGTTATAAAATGTAATCTTATAATTAGCAAAATTCTAATTTAAAAAATACTATATATAATATTTTGTTATTCTTCTTCTTTTTATTTTTAAAAGAACTTTGTAGTATAAAAATTTAATTTTTTTTCATTTATAATATTTATAATTTTCTACAACTAAAAGAAGAAAAAAAAGTTTTAATTATAAAATAAAATAAAAAATAACTTAAAAAAATAAATAAAGGAGTTGCCGTCAGGTAGAATCGAAAACAAAAGTTCCAGACACGCCACAGAACGCCACAGTAACGTAACTAATTTTGGCGAAATAACCTATAGTTAACCAATAACTAAAGATTTAAAGGCCTTTTTTCTCGAGATTGTTTGGCTAGTGCGCACGACTGCTTTAATATGTTGTTGCCTTCATAATATACTATAATTTTGCGCTAGCTTGTCCCGAACTGTATTTATATGTCGTGATCTCTCGTTAAGGCATAGTTATTTTGAAATTTGCGCTTTATAACAATATGAAACAAATAATCCAGCTATCACAGGTGAAGTTACTCAGGTTAAATTTTGAAATTTTTGAAATATCAACAATCATTTGTAATCACAATTACTCTTTACATCGCAAGTTCATAATGGAAGTATTTCGCTGACTGCAGCTAGAGAAACAGAGGTTTAAAACACAATCAATAACAAAATAATGAGCACAGATTAAAGGAGAAACAAGACACAAGAGAATTAATAAAAAATATAGATATTGAATTATAGATCGGAAAAACCATACACTACTCACAGAAAGTTCATATTTAATTATAAGTAAGAGCTTATACTGCAGTTTGAAAAATGACGATGGATAAAGAATATTTTTTAAGGAATTTATTAACCTTCTTCTGCGTTATATTAAATATTTTAAATAGCTTATTTTGCTTCTTTCAGATAGCATTTTAAGGAACTAAATCTGTATTATTTAATAATCATTCATCAGTTCATATTTCCACTTGACAATTAAAACCATCATATATCTTCATTATACAAGATAATTTGTCGTAATCCTTTTGCTAAAAAAAACATGTATATATATATATATATGGAAAGCCTTATGAAATTTTTACATATAGGTTGTTATTTTCAGAATAAATCATGCACGCTGGAAAATTTTTATGCTGTAATCGTAATTCGTGATATCATTTGTGGATAAAATTGAATACTGAAATGGAAATGGGCTATCGAATAATTCCTGTTATGAGTAAATTTGTACTTTTATTTTCTTCTTATAAAATGCTACAAAATATAATATGTTGTAAGCTTTATAATATCGTCGGACAATAAAACTTAAAATACATATTATTAAAAATAAAAATGTGAACTAATAATTGTGTGGACTAACTAATGATTAAATGAACTAAAATGCTAAAATTAAGAGAAATAACATTGCATTTCAGTCATTAAAATGTAAAAAAAGAAAAAAAAATAATAATAATTATATTATTTCACAATTCATAAATACTTATAATTCTAAAGCCATTTTTGTGTTGTAAAACTGCAATTTAACAAAAAAATGTATTTTTGCAACGTTATAAGCAATTAATTTATTTTTTCATGAAAGAAAAATTGCTTATTTACTATTCTTCCAAATGTAAAAGAGCGACCAATCATAAAAATGTAATAGTCTAACAAAAATAAACTATAAAAATATACATAAAAGAACACAAATTATCAACCTTTATTAAATTTTAAAATCCGTTAAAATTTCTTTTTGAGATGAGTATATTATACCATTGTGAATATAGAAAATTTCAAAACAAAATTGTACGTTTTCAGTAAAATTGTTAGTACCAATGACATTAAATATTAGAAAATATATTTTTTAGAAATTTTATTATGATTTTTAATTATGTTTTATAATCAAAGATGAAAAAAAAAAAAAAAATCTTTCCAGAAGAATAAACTAACGTTTGCAAGTCAGTAAATTTCTAGTCGAATAACATTACATGTTAAAAATAGTATCGTTTTACACGTCGCAATTTTTATTGCTCAATCAACATTAATGTATTCTATAGATTAATAGATAAGCATGAAATTTTAGGTGCACTTCTAACATATTAATTATGGGAGTAGAGGACTGAAAGTGGTATCATTCGAAAGATATGATTAGCTAGATTTGTTCAATATAAAAATTATTTCCGTACGATGTCAAGAAGGTATTTAAAAATACTTTTATTTTTTATGCACTTTTTCATTTTATACACTTATTCTTTTGTATTAAAAAATTCTTAAAGAAGAAAAGTGTAAAATCTGACAATTTCTTTCAAATAAAACCACAGGCACAGTAATTTGTATAGACGTAGCATCACTATACTCTCGACTCTACTACAGATTTTTCATTCAAAGGAACAACAGCCATTAGTGTGGTAGAAATTGGAGAGACTGAGTGGCATATCGAAATTGAACATATACGCAAATTAAGAAAGGACTTTATTTGCGAAAGTTTTAATTCCTTTTTCTAATTCCTTTAAGATCTAATTTATTTATTTCTTTTTATCATTTACGTCAGTTTTAATTTGAAGACATATATTTAAACTAAAACATAATGCATTTCAATAAAGTGAAATTGACAAAATATTAAAAAAAAAAAAAATGATTTATTACTATATCTTTCGCACATATAAGAAAAAAGTATAAGATTCGGAAAAACCTTTGATTTTCGGTTTTCGAAGAACACATTTTGAGATTTTCTTGCATTTCAATTAACTGAAATTGACTATTTATTTTTTAAAAAGTGGACTTGTTACTAGTTTCTGCATATATAATAAGAAAGTAGACGATAAAGAAAAAATTTCGATTTGCTGTTTTTTAAGAATTTGTACGTTTTGAGATTTCTTTGAATTTCAAATAATTGAAATTGACTACTTATTTTAAAAAAAAAGTGGATTTATTGTTTTATTTTCTGCATATGAAAAAATAAAGAATAAGATTCAGAAAAATTTTAGATTTCCAAATTTTGATAAAGCTACGCGTTTTGAGATTTCCTGAACACATTTCGGCCATTTCAAAAAAAAAAAAAAAAAAAAAAAAAGGCTGTCTTTTTGAGTTCCGTCATCATACTTTATGAACCAATGAACTTCATTTAACCGTATTTGATGTTTGGTTGGGCGTTGATTTTAATTGGAGTCGATTAGCTTTTGGGCTATATCACCTAACATGGTTCCACGTTGTGATTTCCTCTCATTTTATGGAAGTTTCAGCATCTACATTGTACCAAACTTAGAGAGAGATATCAAGTAAAACTCTGCTGATTCAGTATGAATACATATCGGTCAACAAGTGGCACTGTTAAATTGCAATTTAATCCCAATTTAAAAGTGGTCGTGTTTCGACCGCTGCGCGATAATAGTTACAATTAAAAGGACTACGCTTAAATACACTTTTTGCCATCAAAAAATTGCGAAAAAAAAAAATATATATAAGAGAATGAAACGAAATATTACATACGTGAGTACAACGTTGATAAAAGTAAGTGATTACAAAATCAAAGCGTTATTCAAATTATCATTCATCGCAGGAAAAATTACAAATAAATAGAGGTTTTAGTATACTGTTGGGGCACATCTAGCTTGAATGCACGATCGATACAGAAGAGCGTTGAGGCATAAAATTCCCTTATGGATATCTTGCAACATCTCGTACCACAGTTCCTGTAAACGTAGGTCTTAATTCCACCAAACTCGTATGCTGCAAATTGCTCTCACAAGTGATCCCAAATTGCTCGATCGGTGATAAATCTGAATATCGAGCAGTCCAGACAAAAGTCGCAATGTGGCGAGGGCAGTCCTGTTACAGCCTTCTTGTGTGTGGCCGAGCATTATCCTGTTGAATAACGGTTACTGGGAGCCTGTTGTAAGTGAAACGATCTTACAAAATTCACCTCCAAGAGGGGTCAGAGGGGATCAGAACGTGAATATATATATATATATCGAGGAAAAAAACAGATATCCATGAATTTTTTACCTAAAAAAAAAAAAAAAAAACTAACGCATATATCTAAAAACCAATTTCTAAAACTTTTAAAAAGGTGGCCTAACGAGAAAGGGAAAAAGAAAGGTGTGGGTATTATACTTCTCCACGTAGTCGTTCGATAATTGTGCTTTGTAATTATTTCAACCTAAGAAAATTTATTTAAACTTTTTGATTTAATTATTTCAGTGTTATTTGTTTGTTTTAACTTAGCATAGTTCCATTTTAGTGTATCATATAGACTTGATCAAGAATGACTGTTGGCGCCATCTATCAGATATACAGGTCATGACTTGATTAAAAAAAAAAAAAAAAAAGCTTTTAACACAGTTATCGATAATAGATAAATATTTCAAAATGTGTAGTTTTAAATTTGTAAAAACAGCACATTTATTTAGCCTTAAACTTTTATATTCCACTGTATACTCATCAAGCAACAAATTTATTATCATCTCTAAGTGTTTTGTTTCTTAAAAAATAAAAGAGCGATCCAAATGTTCTAAGAACAGAGGGACATGTTACGATTTCATTCATTTGTATATTTATGAATAATGCAATCGTATTGCTTTAAATTTGTCAAAAATTTGTGTTCTTTAACCTTCTTAATTTCAATATTAAAAAAAAACTTTCAAATGAATAAATAAATTACCGAAATTCACTTATAGGTTTAATAAAATTATCCTAATTAATTTACATATCAAATGTCTTTAATAAGGAATCTTTAACAATATTTTTATATTCGAAAATCAATATAAACTTCAAATAGTTTCTAAATGTAAAGTAACAAAATAGACTACTTATTGGACAAAACTTTCCTGCTGCGTTTGCAGTATTATTTCTAAAAGTTCAAAGATAAAGTCTTGTTTAATAAAAAAAATACATTTTCAAATACATGTTTGAAATGCTCTTTAAAAACAATTTTTTTTAAGTTTTAATTTATAACGTTATATTTTTCAAATATATTAAAGGCATTTTGAAAGTAATGTTTTGAAAAATTCCTTGCATACTTGCCAGAAAAAGACTTAATTATGTGCATTATTAAAATGAATTTTAGTAATATGGTATCATTATTAAATTAATATTTAATGTTTTATATTTTATTAATTCTTAAATGAATTGCTGTGAATCTTTCTATAAATAGTTCCTTAAGTAATACATATTGTTTTTCTCTATCATTTTAAATTTCAAATTACTTCTAAATTATAAATACTTCTAAAGGTCGAATATTTTGGACGTAATTCTGTTATCTTACATAAAATATAGTTTTTAATTTAAATTTTATATCTGTGAAATGTAAAAAATAATTTTTATGCTATGATTTTGCCTAGTATTTTCGTCGTTATATATATATATATATATATATATTTAACTTTATATTTTATTGAAAATGCAAGGTGTTTTTATTATTATTCTTTATAAAGAGGTGTCTTCGGTTATATATATATATATATATATATATATATTTCTTTTAACATATAATTTTATTTAATAGTGCAATATGTGTCTAGAATATTTTCCCAAAGTTAAAATGAATCTCAGAAAAAATCTAGGTTAGGGAGCTTTTGAAGATTACTCATATTAGGTGCATTTTATACCTCCTTAAAGTTTAATTGCTTTTTTTTTTTAATTACACACTATTTTTTAATTTGATAGGCACGATTGAACTTTTTTTTTTTTTTTTTTTTTTTTTTTTTTTTTTTTTTTACAATAGAATTGACTAAGGCTCGAACAAAGGATTATTTATTTATTTATTTTTATTTTTATTGCAACTAGATTTACAAGTTTATACGGAGAGTTAAGTACATACTCTTTTTGCATATAACTCAGCCCAAAATTAACAGTTCACATTTTCAATCCTCCGTTCAAACGCTATCTATAGTTGTTTACTAAATAAATAATAATAAAAAAATGTATTTTATTTATTTCAGATAAAGCTATTATGCGTTATCATATACACCAGTTTCTAAACGGTGTCGGGAAACCAGTTCCCTACGGCTGAACTTCCAAATTTTTATCAAAGTGTAGCGGTTGGCGTCAGCTTCCATTTCCCGAGTTTCACCTTCCTTTTTCTCGTCAGAACAGCTGAGCTATAAATACGAAGATGAAAACTCGAGCAGTGACTTCAAAAGGATTAACATTTTTGTTATAATTTAATTTATTTCAGTAAGTTGCAAGAAGCAACATAATTTTAGTTATATGTTTTGTTAATATTAATAAATTATATTATTGTTTTAATATGAGTTAGTTTTACTATTATCACTAGGATATCTCACTCAAAAATGAAATTTTTTGAATCCTATATCTTGAATGTTATTCTTTAAACACGTTGCCTTTTGTAATTTTTTGAAAAATAAAAAATAAAATAAATAAATAAATAAATAATATATAAATAAATATTTCATTTCATTAAATAAATTGAGGACTCTAAGTTTGGATCGCTAAGCGATATGTGCATTTTTTTTTTTTTTTTCAAAAAATTGATTACTAATCTAAAAGGCGGCATAATCAAAGAGTAATATTAAAAAGCAGTATTCGGAAGACTTTATTTTTTAATGATGGATTCTTATAAAACGAAGCAACGAAAATACCATTGGATAAAATGGGAAGAAAGGAAGAGAGAATCCAACTTATGTACATCATTATTTTTAAAATATGGATATCTTTAAATAGTAATTAATCTAAAATATTTCAAAAAAAAAAAAAAAAAAAAACACATTTTCTAAGCATTTGTCTATAGAGCAAAAAATTGACGTTCTTTGGACATTTAGTGATATATTTCTTAAGAGTAAAGTCGTAAGCGTTCATATTTGAAAATAATGCCGGAATTAATAATAATTTTGATAAATAACACTGCTCGGTATGAAGAATTCTTCTGTCATCATTTCACCATATGCTTATGTAAAATGACCTCATGAATCCGAATATGACGCCCATTTTGCCTATTACGTTCTTTAGGAAAGGCCACTTATTTGTAACATTTTTCGGTGACTTTATTGCTGTAAATTTGATTTTTAGGAGGGGTGAGGATTATTTTAACCGTTAAATATCTTCTGAGGGACTACAGTTGAAATTGCGACAAGGAAAAAACTTTTTTTTTTTTTTTTTTTTTTTTGGGGGGGGGGGGGAATTTGCCACTGAAATTAAGCATTACATATCTTATATTTTTTTAATCTGTTATTAATGTTATTTTTAAACTTTACATTTTTCTTTTTTTAGATGTTAATTTAATTATTTTTCATTGTTTCAATCAAATTCATGGTCATAAAATTTTCGAACAGGATAAAAATTTAAGAGAGGGTGTGGGTGTTTCCGGAAAACAGCGGGTGATTGGGCAAAATGGTAGTCCTATTCGGAGTCAGGAGGTCATTTTACATAAGAATCAGTAAGAATAATATCAGACCTCGAAAAAAAAAATATATATATATATATATATATATATATATATATATATTTTTTTTTTTTTTTTTTTTTTTTTTTTTTCAGAACAGGGTAATTTGTAGCGTGCAAATTTGCATATGAAACTGCAAAAGCAAAATTTTGAGACAGCCACAACATAATAAATAGCTTGGCGACAATTTAAACTATATTGATGTGCCCAAATTTCAGAATTTTGGAATCAGTTTCTGTACTATATATTTACAGTAATATTTTCATCAAAATATGAAATTATTGATATTTTTTATGTAATTATAAATTTTTGTTTAATTTTTGAAAATTCAATAAAATTAAACATAATTTATACATCTCATTAAAATATTAAAACCAATGTAACATTTAAAGCGAGATAAAAGACACAAAAATTTAAAACTTTAAAATACAACTTAATTAAAAACATTAAAACGCAAGACAGACATTTCGGCTAGAACACTAGCCCTCCTCAGTGTCAAGCATACGAGCACAACATTTACAAAAATTCTTAATACATCATAGCAAGATTAAATATTCAGGAGGAACAGCTTTAGCCTCGTTCAAGGCAGAATGTTGCTAAAAAATGTTAAAACTACTATCCCTTATTATAAAAGTATTTCTGAAAATATCTCTAAATTACTTAGAACAGTTAATATCTCTGCTAGCTTTAAACCTCAACTCCGTATTAGTAACTTTCTCTCAAACTTTAAACCCGCTGCCCCCCCCCCCTCTTAAGCGTCTTGGTGTAATCTATAGTATTCCTTGTAAAATTGTGATTCTACATATATCGGTGAAAATGGCAGAACTGGTGAAATTAGGTTAAAGGATCATAAACGCTCATATAAAACAGGAGATTTAAAATTAAAACTCGTAATCCATTCTCTCAATAGTGATCATATTCCGGATTTTGAAAGCTTTAAAATTTTAGCTTCTAATGTAAATATTTATGAATCCCGTATTTTTCTAGAGGGCGCTTTTACTAAAATGCAACATTCTGCCTTGAACGAGGCTATAGCTATTCCTCATGAATATTTAATCATGCTATGACGTATTAAGAATTTTTGTAAATGTTGTGCTCGTATGTTTGACACTGAGGAAGGCTAGTGTTCTAGCCGAAACGTCTGTCTTGTGTTTTAATGGTTTTAATTAACTTGTATTTTAAAGTTTTAAATTTTTGTGTTTTTTATCTCATTTTAAATGTTACATTGGTTTTAAAAATTCATTTTATTTTCTTTTTTCTACATAAAAAGAGAGATTGTCTAATGTTATTATATTTTTAATTCCCCCCCCCCCCCCCCCTCCAACAGAGAAAAAAGAAATTATCTCAAAACTGGTATACAGAAGACTCCTGGAAAAAACTTATTGTTGTTGTTTTTTGTAAAACTTGCACAAATACAAGCTATGATACATTATGAGGAAACTAACGGGGAACATCGCAACCATACTTAGGTTCCTAAAATAATTAATATTCATTGAATTCTACCTCAACATCATCTTTTTTATATTTCGTTTTAAATAAAAACCTATATCACCCATTTACTTCCTGATACAAAGTATAAGGATTGAATGCGTGTCAAAAAGCAACCATAATGTTAATTACCTTTGCCGGATTTGTACAATATCATCAAGAGTGCAGGACATAACAGGTCGCACAACATACAAATCCCGGAAACTTAGTCTTTTTGGTACTCATCTAGTTTTGACACGCACTTTTTTTTTCTCTCAATTGTAGGGGTAATACTTTCCTTATTAAGCCTAGAACTATTTCCTGTCACATTTCTTTTTTGGTACTCACCTAATTTTGACCCGCACCAATTTTAATTTAAGTGCACCAATTTTACCAATTTAACCCACACCAATTTAACCTACTTTAATTAATTAATTTATTCTATTTATTTATTTTTTTATTCTATTTTTTTATTCTATTTTATTTTTATTTATTTTTATTATCATTTTATTTTATTTATTTTATTCTTTTTTTTTTACGAGGGTGTGGCGGTGTCTGGTCCTCGTTAATCTGTGCTGCACCGTCAAGTGCTCGATGGGGTCGTTTAGCAGTCGTCGAGCTACCAACGCGGGGAACCATCCCCCCGTGGTGGATCAAAATTGCGATGGTCCCTCTTTCTCTTCTCCATCCGGCCTCCCTGCGCATAGTAATTTCCCTCCCAATTATGATTAGGCCTTGCCACTTCAAAATCTTCAAAATTTTCGCTATGCGCCCAAAACTATCTTCCATCCCCCAGTGGCTTCACGTATTTTTATTTTTTATTTATTTATTTATTTTTTTTTTTTTTTTTTTATTATTATAATCTCATTGTTCCTCCCTCGTCTTTCTCAAATCATAAGTGTTGTCCCCTTCCCCTTTTCAAATGGCCTACTCTTTCGGCTTTAATTATTGTGTGCACAACTAACTTTAGCAGCTCCCCCAGCGTTTTCTTTTTTTTTTTTTCCTCCCTGCCTAAATTCAAAATTGTTTTAATTTTGTATAATTCCGGTTATTTCGACTCTCAGCTAGTTAGTGCACTTATTCCAAATTCCTTAACATCTGAGCGTGATGCAATTCCTGAGCTTTGGCATCTAGTTACATTGCTGCCCAGCAGCTTCCACGCGGTGATCTGGCGATTTATTCGCTCCGGCGGACGGCATCCAACCCGTTAAGCTTGGCCGAGCCCAGGCAGGCAGGGGCCGTCGAAAGGTTTCAAAGGAAGTATAGTAATCCCGATTTACGAAATGGATTTTGTATTTCGCATACCTCAAAAATGAATGACCGTAGAATGTTGCAAAATTATATGTGTGACTGTTATGAAGTCTAGTTGTACAACTGCAACTTTGGTTTTCATAGCAATTTAGGTTTCAGAGATATCAACGACTTTACACGAATTTCCGTGACGTTTGTATGTAAGTGTGTGTGTGTGTTCAAACAACTCAAAAACGATTGGACATAGAACGTTGCAAATTGGTATATATGTTTTTTATAACATCTAGTTGTGCAGCTCTTTTTTTGGATTTTCTGTGATTTTCCGTTTTGGATATATTTAGATAAATTAAATTCATAATGACCAAAAGACCAAAGTTTTTGTCCATTATATAGATGACGTACCATCATGGAGATTTCAAAATAAGCTAATAATAGAGCCAATAATGATATTGTTATGGAAGTTGAAGACATTTGCGTGTAGAAAGTTATGCTTAAGCAATAAAGAACTGCTTAAAGAAATAAGCAGATTCTCGTCAACGAATGCATTTTATTGAATGAATATTCAGCCCGTAGATAGAGCCCGTAATGTATCTTTCATAACTAAAAAACAGTTGGACGTAAAGCTTTGCAGTTTGGTATATAGGTTTCTTATAACATCTAGTAGAAAGTGATGCTTAAAGAAATAAGCAGGTTCTTTTCAGCGAATGCATTTTATTTAATAAATATTCAGCCCGTAGATAGAATCCGTAATTGTATTGTTGTGAAAGTTGTCGACATTTTAGCGTATAGAAATTGAATCTTTAAGACAGAAGTAGGTTCTAGTCGACGAATGTATTTCATGTAATGAATTTGCAGCCCATAGACAAAGCCTGTAACGATATTAATAAAAAACGTTGTCGATATTTTAACGTGTACAAAGTAATTTTTTAAGAAATGAGCAAGTTCTAGTCGACGAATGCACTTTATTTAATAATTATTCAGTGAACAATTGAGTAAATATCTTTATTTGTGCCACAAAAAATTAATATTCATGAAACAATCCAATAAAATGGTCATTTTTGCTACAGAAATCAAATAAATATTTTAAATGAACTGCAGAGCATAAATTTTGCTAAATCAGAAAAAAACCGAATATGTCGAAGTTTGAATGGAATTTAAATTCATTTAGAGTATTGTCAGTTGTTTATGGAATTTTTAAGGTAGTTCTGCGTGAGAAACCAATGCGTCATTACAAAATTTGCAGAACTAGACTCCTATGGAGGTGAAGTTTCCAAATTTTGTAAATCCCTTACTACCATTTTTCGTCACATTTGAATGCCTAGTTTGACACAAAGTCAAATCCTTTTTTTTTTTTTTTTTTTTTTTTTTTATGAAGCATTTATAGAATTTTCGAAGAATTTAGTTTTGCGCAATAAACCAATGAATTCTTCCAGAATATTCCAGAAATGTGTTATTATTGAAGTTAGAGATTCCAAAAATTGCCAACACTAATCTACAAATTTTCGCCAAATTCGTTCGCCAAGTCACCAAATTCGATGCCAAGACCAAAAATTTACGCTGTCTACTAATTCGCAATATGGCGAGATTAACAATAATTTTTTTCGGAAAATGCTGTTTCAGAATAGTCAGAAACCATTACTATTTAATTATTTTGGTAAAATTTATTCTTTCCCGCCACTATTTTTTTCCAAAGAGAATAAAACTGGGCAGCCTATACTCGAATGATATTCATTGTACTCTAAGCTGTGCATTTGCCAATCAGATATTCTGTAACAGGCCGTTGAGTACTATTCCTGAAAAAACTAGTATATTTGTCTCGGCAGCAGATAAAATCGTATTATCATAACTTCTTCGTTCGAGTAGCAGTTTTTTTTTTTTTTTTTTTTTTTTTTTTAATGCTGTTGGACTGGAACATGCCTGTTTATTAAACGAATCAGTTACCTCTCACAAAACTGTCAATGTATTTCATACAATATATATATATTCCTATGGTTGTATAAGGAAATCATGTGGTATCCACATCAGATTTTTTTATATAATTAAAATAAGATATTTTTCTTGATATGATTTCAGTATTTGGTATATTTTTATTTTTATTTTATAACTTAGTAATATATATATATATATATATATATATATATATATATATTAGTTAATATTGATTTTTTATTAAATTTTACAGATATTTGAATTTATTGATCCTTTTTACATAATTTCAAGCTACATATTTATGCTACCTTTATTAAATCCCTATAATATTTATTAGAAATAAAAAGCTATTTTATTAAAGGTAATAAATAGGGGGATAACGCTAATATATATTTATAATTTTTTCCCTTTTTTTTTTTTTTTTTAAATCTCTCTTCCTTTTTCATGATATGTTTTATGCCGCATTACTTCGGTAGAATAGGAATTATTGCTGCGAGTAAAAATATGCCATCATTTTTTCTACGCGAAAAATATATATTTTTACAGCCCTTGGCATATCTGTTATAGAACACAAATAATTTTCATCTGTAGGATATTTCAATATTTGTGATATTGCGGATAAAAGTTACAACTTACTTAAGAAAAACCTTATAATTTATTTACTGTTGTAATTTTTTTAACAAATCGATCGTCAGACTATTTTTAATATTTCAGAAAATATTCCAGATATAAATTCTGCGGGAAATGAGATTTTTTTTTATTATATCAGAACATACATATATACATATACACAGGGCGTACCATAAGTCTGCAGACATTTTAAAAATTCATAACTATTGAATGATTGATAAAAGTCAACGTGGTTTGCGAAAAAACCATTCTCGTAAAGGGGATTTTTTTTTTTTTTTTTTTTTTTTTTTGTTTGTGATAGACAAACAGTTTAGTGTTTCGCACGGATGTGAAAGTAAAATGTCCAAATGAAAGTCCTATAAATTGCACAATTTTGAAATTAGAATATTTTATTTCTTCTTTTTCATCGTACTTGTGCATACATGAAGTTTTAATTCCCATACTGACTTCGTGAATAAAGTGTTATTGGTGAAGATGTTTTCCTTCAGGTAAGAACCGTTGACTGAAATTGCGGTTAGCAGTGTTGTAACTCTTTTACAAACAGTAATTTGTGGTAACGACGGACACATACAATATGATTTACATACCTGTAAACATTTGCATGTGGCTTGGTGTAGTTTTGAACAAAATTTAATCAATATAATATATCTATATCTATTCTATATCTATTACTATGTATCTCTCTCTCTCTCTATATATATATATATATAGAGAGAGAGAGAGAGAGAGCTTGCTGACGTTATTATGAAATACACGCTAACGTATTTGTAAATGTTGGATCATTTTCTGCCTTTCCCATATAAGTTTTTGTCTTTTCCATTTTATTTATTCATTTTATTTTATCCATCTTTTATTTAGCCATATTTGTGCTTTTTTATTAAACTGTCTGCCTAGGGGGAGAGTTTGATCAATAAAAGCATGCATTAACCCCACACATATGTCTCAAGTCATATGGGGCATTTTTGATAGTTTAGTTCATTTATTTTAAGTTTTTGCTGTTAATTTTTCTTATGAATTGTTTCACATTAATTAATTTTCTCGTAAGTTTTTCTTTAGTTATTTTTGTTACTTATTTACAACTATTTTGACTGAAAACATATATTATATTTTCATATATTATCTTATTGCATTTTAGTAGCTTTGCACTAAATGCAATGTTAGATCATAAATTTTTGACCTTTTAAAACATATTTGAATTCATAATACAGCTTTGTCATAAGTTTTGGCTGGACATTCTGTTATTGTTTATTGTATAAATATTTTGATTAATTCATTTTGGTTATTTAGATAGTTTATTGTGTTTTGGACTGTGTTTTGTCTGTGTTCAATTTATAAAGTTTAATTATTGTGATTTTGTTTTTTTCATTTATTAAAAATTTAAAAATTTGTCCTATACTGCTGATCTTCCCTGTAAGTTTTAGTATTGCTGTATGATCTTTAAAATCATGCTATTTCAGATAAATATGATTGTATTAGAGATGGACTGCTGTTATAGATATTTTGATATATGGATTTTGATTCTGGACTGGTTTTTGGCTGATTGATTCTGGCTATGGAATGGATTAGATGCATGATTATTTTTCCTCTTATATATATTTAAGATTTTATGATATGGTTAGTATGAGTTATGGATAGAAGATTGGAGTTATTTGAGTTTAATGATGGGATTGACAGTGAGTGTAGGACTGATAAAAATTACAAAAATCATAAAAACAAAATAAAAATTATAAAACAGAAAAAAGATATAAAACAATTTACTAACAATTATTTGAATGCTCCAGCTAAGTACTACAAAACTAGAATTTTTTGGAATTCAAATTATAAACTCAATTTAAAAGGTTTTGACGTGGCTAAAAGTAGTGAAGTTGTAACCAAAAACATTGAGGGTATTGATAATTTGCATAAAAATAAAGTATTGACTTATAATTCTCATAGAGTTTATACTAGTGAAATTACAAATAAGGATGGGCTTCCTAAATATAGGTTATGTGGTGATAAAAGATGTTTGACATGTAAAAAAGCAAATCTCGATCAAATTGATGAGGATAGTGATAAAAGATTTTGTAAAACTTATAATTGTATATACATTTTAACTTGTGAGCTATGTGATATGAAATATATTGGTGAGACAAGTAACTCTTTAAATATTAGAATGAATAATCACAGAAATGATTCTAAACATTATAAGGTTAATGATGTCAAATATAGAGATAGAATTGAGATAAAGCATTTTCACTTTCATAGTTTTCAAAATGTAAAAATAGGCATAATTAAAGTTGTAATAAATCATAAACAAAGACTGTGGTATGAAAGTACTTACATGAAGAGTTATTTAACTATATATCCTTATGGTCTAAATTTAAAATACTTTAATAAATGTATAACATCTACTATAATGAAACAAAATGATAAATACATTTATAATAACTATAATAAACAATATGCAAACTTAAGACATCATAGAGCTGACAAAAAGAAAAAGAAAAAAAGTAAAGATGTCACAATTCTAGAAAAAGAAATTTCTGTTAAGTTAATAGAAGTAAACAAAACTTTTGAAAAAAGTTTTAAAATTAACTTGATAAAGAACTATATATTTAGTTTAAATAAGACAAACTTAGTATTGTTAAAATATTAATAAATAAAGATATGTTTGCAAATACACATGCTTTTGATTTAATTAGAGATTTGACAAAATATAGATGTATAAAACATAATATTAAGGATATTCAAATTGACTCAAAGAATAATGAATATCTAGTTATTTTATTTATGAATAAATCCTATGATAATATAGATTTTAATAAAGTTATAAATAAAAATGAAAAATATTTCCCTATTAAAAACATAATTATTAAAAAGGCTTATAAATATAGTACTCCTATTGGAAGATTGCTATTTAATTATAACATTAAAATGAGTGATGAAAAATTGGAAACTTGTATTTGTGAAAATTTTAAACAATTTATTGACACACATCATAAACATATTATAACTGGTAATATGGATTTTATAGATTTAGTTTTACACAATAATACACTTAAGAACTTCATGAAAATGGGTACTAAATATAGATTAAATGTTACTAATTATATCAAAACTATAAAAAATCACTTATATAAAGATATTGATAATTTTATTAAAAGTATTGCAGTTAAATATAATATGCCTATTGAGGCTTTTAATGAATGGATTTTCTATGTAAAAAAAGATATTGATAAATTAAAATTTGATGTTATGAAGGGTTATATTAACAGAGATATTAAAGATGATATTAAAAAACTTCAAGAAAGCTTTATCATAACATATGTAGATAAAGCTGTGAGTAATTTTGCTATTATATGTAAAAAATATTATTTGGAAATGGTGGATAAAATTATGACAAACAATATATTATATGAAGAGTCTCAAATTGAAGATGAAAGGGAACTTGTAAATAGAATTAAAGCTAAAAATCTACAAATTGGAATTAAACTTACTAATGTTAATTTTCCTTTTATTTTTCTTATCCCTAAATTTCATAAAAATCCAGTAAAATTTAGAACAGTAACTTCTGCTTATAAAACATATAACGTTAAAGCAAATAAAAAACTACAACTACTTATTCAAAATGCTTTAGATCATACTAAAAATTCTATCATCCTTAAAAATAGTTATGACTTGATTGTTTTTATGAAAAGTAAGAAGGTTAATAATGTTTTCACTTGGGATTTTGAAGATTTATTTAATAATATTAAAATAGATGATTTGATTAGTTCTTTGAATATTTTCTATTATGAAAGTAATATAAAAGATAATATAGATTATAATAAATATAAAAAATTATACAGTTTGGTTCTAAAAGAAAATTATATTAATTATCATGGCAAATTTTATGTTCAAAAACATGGCATTCCTAAGGTTCAGTATCAAGTAACAGTTTAGCAAATATATACTTACATACTTATGAAAATAATTTTAAATCTAATGAGGGTATTATAATTTACAGATATATTGATGATCTGATTGCATTTACTAGTAACAAATTATGACACTAAAGTAAAAACTAATTTTTATCCTTCTTATTTAAAACTCATTAGTACTAATTTTAATCCTTTAAAAGCAAATTTCTTGGACTTGGATATAGATATTGTGGATAATGAAATAATTACAACTATTTTTGATAAAAGAAATAATTTTAATTTTAATGTGATTAAATTGATTAATTGGAGCTCTAACATTAGTAAACTTATATACAGAAATATAATTTTAAACTATCTTAAACGCAATAAAACATTAATTTCTAATTATCATGACAAAATTAAAAATATTCAGGTTTTCTTTAATAGTGCTGTTGAAAGTGATTATCCTATAGATTTTTTACATAGTTATATTATAGAAAAATATTTAAAACATTTGAAATATAAATGATTTTTAATTTTCCTTTTAATTTTTCTATAATCCTTATTTTTCGATTATATTTAGCTATAATAACTTTATTTATTGTTTTAATTTCTTTAATTTAATATAGATGGCATTGTAATAAGTTTTTTCAAAGATTCGTATTCTGGTTAGCTGTCTTGCTGGCGTTATTATGAAATACATGCTAACGTATTTGTAAATGTTGGATCATTTTCTGCCTTTCCCATATAAGTTTTTGTCTTTTCCATTTTATTTATTCATTTTATTTTATCCATCTTTTATTTAGCCATATTTGTGCTTTTTTATTAAACTGTCTGCCTAGGGGGAGAAATTGATCAATAAAAGCATGCTTTAACCCCACACATATGTCTCAAGTCATATGGGGCATTTTTGATAGTTTAGTTCATTTATTTTAAGTTTTTGCTGTTAATTTTTCTTATGAATTGTTTCACATTAATTAATTTTCTCGTAAGTTTTTCTTTAGTTATTTTTGTTACTTATTTACAACTATCTTGACTGAAAACATATATTATATTTTCATATATATATATATATATATATATATATATATATATACAGGGTGTCCCATAAGTCTGTAGACATTTTAAAAGTTCATAAAAATTGAATGAGTAATGCGATGACGTCAGTCATGACGGCGTCTTACGACTAACTACGAAATTAGAACCCTGATTCAGTAGCCTTACATGAAATTAAGAATACCATGGTCCCCTCTTCTCATTTCGAAGCACAATCAGTATTCTTTTACTCGGAGCCGAAGCCTCAGTGCGAAATGTGACATCATGAAAGTTGTGAAAATAAAAGTCGTGCTCTGGTACGCATATCACTGTTGTTTTCTCTTTTTTTCTTAGTGTGCCTAGCGCTGGTTATTTTCGTGCTACAGGTACCGTTCTGACGCTATTTATGGTTTTTATGCTATGGAGATCCCATTCCAATAAAAAAAGCCGGTGTTGTCATTTGAAATTTTTGAAATTTTGTCACTGTAATCATAACTGTTCTGATGTTTTTTATATAATTCTTGAGCGTATTCCTCAAAATACCTTGCACCAAACATTTATTCAGTTTCTGTAAACGGTATAATAGCTACTGTCTCACATATCGGGATAGTTTTCTTTATAATCACCCTGTATATGAAGGGAAATGGAAAAAATTTCATCAGTAAGTTATATTTGACTAATTTATAAAAAATAAAATTTTGTTAATCACTTGCTTTGTTATTATTACTTTTTTCTATCTTCAATAGAAGAAAGTACTTGATTCGTAAAAATTTTCGATTTCGGGTTTTTGATAGATTTACACGTTTTGAGAGCTGTAGAACACGATTTGACCATTTTTAGAAAATGTCTGTCTGTCTGTGTGTGTGTGTGTGTTGTCAACTGTACCTCAGGAACTACTGGACATAATTTCATACAAATTGGTATGTTGTTGCACCTTGACATAAATTAGTGCCTATCAACTTTTGGTAAAAATCGTCTTACAGGTTGCGTTGCCATCCCGCTTTTTCTAAATTTTTAACATGGTGATATAGGGCAAAAATTTTTAAGATGGTTATCTTTCGAAAGGTCTCGTCAGTACCTTTAAAACGAATGGTTGAACTATAAATCTGTGATAATTTAAAACAAAGTTATCGATTTTTTTTACTTTTTACGAAAAAAAAAAAAAAACTTTAAAAAAAAAATCTTTTTTTTTTTTTTTTAAACGAAATTATCAGAACTTGGTATTTAGTTGGCTCCTGACATAAACTGGTGCTGATTAGATTTTGAGATCAATCGCACAACAGGAGGCGCTGTGATCGTATTTCTTCTAAATTTTTAACATGGTAGTATAGGACAAAATTTCGTATAAATGTACATAATGAGAGTTATTCTTTACCTGTGATTGTAAAATTAATATGAATTATTGCTAATTGTAGTAGTTAATTAGGAAAAAAAATTTTGCATGTGGGGGAATCGTTTCACCCCCTGGGGGGAAGTACCCTCTGGGCGGGTAAATTTTCAAGATGGGTATCTTTCGAAAGGTCTCGTCAATACCTTTAAAACGAATGGTTGAACTATAAATATGTGGTAATTTAAAACAAAGTTATCGATTTATTTTACTTTTAACAAAAAAAAAAAAAAAATTTTTTTAATTGTTACTGAGTGAATTTGTATAGGAAAATATAGAAGAAAGTCTCATGATGGCCACAACATACTAGTTTTCATATTAAAACTGATATGATATTGAATGATTTTTTTCTTTTAATATATATATTTTTAAATATTTAATTATTTTTTTAAAGATATTTGAATACTTTTGGTTGTCCCTATATACAAACCAATAGCGGTATTTGCACAGTTTTCAACAGGGAATATTCTAAACATGCATGCGTTATAAAGAATTCCATGAATATTTACAGGAGTCCATGATATTTACAGGACAGACAGACCGAAGTCATTCACACTTTTCAACATTGTAGGGTACGATTAAAATCTCCCAAATCTATTTTTTCAGAACATTATTTCTTTTATTATGAATTTCTAAAGGTTGCAAAAATATTTGACTCAAGTGGTATACATGTACATAGAGGAATTGTTTTCATCATAGTAACTTCCTAAATATTACAGGGAGAGATTTGTGTTAAAAATGAGAAAATGAAGAAACTTCCGATAAAATTTCAGAATTAAAAAAAAAAAAAAAGTAGAAGAATGAAAGCATGAAGCATGTACAATTATTTTTGTGTGTGTTAACTAGCATGAAGTTACTCTACCAATTAAAAATATTTTTTTGGTTTATTTTAAAATAGGAAATTTTTAAACTATTATATTATTGCAGATTATTTTCGAGGGTGCTTTCTCACTGCGCGCGAGGTATCTCAATTGCAATTCTTTTAACCCTTATAATTTTTACATTAAATGAAACAAACCATTCAAATTAAGAATCTCGATTAAAAAGTTTTAATTATTTTAATAATATGGAGTTTAATTAAAAATAAAATTTGAAATATGAAATTATCATTAATTTTTTTATATTTCCACTGTGGTATTTTATTTCTATTGAAGAGAACGTCTTGTTTTTAGTTCATTTTATTCATTATGTAAAAATGTATGGCTTATATATTTTAAGTTCATATTTCAAATACTTTTTGAAATACAATGAGAAAGTACCCTTGATTATTTTTTTTTTTTAAATATTCTCCAATAAAACTAATTTTGTATTTTAAAGTAAACCAAAATAATATTTTTAATCCATGGAGTAATGTCATACTAGTTACCACACACACAAAAAAAAAAAAAAAAAAATCGTCTGTACAATGTATTCAATCTTTTAAAAAAAATTCTGAAAGTTGATCGAAAATTTTTTCATCTTTACATTTTTAAAAGTAGCCAATCCCCTTAATTTCTTTATGCCAAAATTTGACCATGAGTTACAGAATTTTACATGATGAGTTTGTTGGCTACATTGATCCTCCATCTCGTTTCAAAACAGAGGCCAATTTAAATTTTCAAACTCGCCTAAACTTATTTTTGAACCGATTCACTTGAAATTCAATATAAACATTGACCATATCGGAATTTCAACGAGTTTAATTATTAAATCCCATACAGCACAGAATGTTTCAGTAATGTTGCAAAAAGCTTACATTCTTTCAAAAACGTAACGCATTTAAGTATGCTCTCTGATACCTTTATGAAACATTCACACTTTTTGATGTTATATCTGTTATGTAATTAAAACGTTTTTGTTACGTATCTGATTTTTTGTTACGATTGCGGACATTTCTACGTTTTTGGAACTAACTGGAAAGCAAACTAAAAGTTTCGAAACACTTCTGAATAATTTACAATGTTTCAATCATATATAGCTGTTACGTTTCTGGAACATTTTGTGCTGTTAGGGATCGATAAGCCATTTTGTTTCATTTGGCGGCCAATATAAATTTAAAACTCTGATATAAAAATGTAATTATGAACCGATTTGTTTGAAAGCTTATGTCAAGGTTTCAACCAAATTTATTAATATTTTCCATACGCATCTCGTTTTATAAAGACAGACACTTGAAATTTTCAAAATTACATGAAATTCACATTTAAATCGATTTCCATAAAACTCGGTATGTACATATCCAATATCAAGTTCTGAACCAAGTTTATTAATCAATTATATCGTCCATTTCTTACATACCGTCAGCCGTTGCAAAATAAAAACTGATATTAGGAGGTATTTTTGAATCGAATTCTAAGAAACTTGGAAACGTACATAGTACATTTGAAGGTCGCATCCAAGTTTCTTAATCAGCTCGATCCATGATTTTGCGTTAAACTCGTCGTCACTTCAAAATTTCAAACTCGCCTAAAGATCATGTGTTAGAACCAATTTGCATGAAGGTTGGTACCCAGTCTATACCAAGGTCTCGAACAACAACATTAATGAATTGGATTTGCCACAGTATTTTAAAGTTATGGCTAATTCCGCAGTTGTACTTGATTTTTAATAGGAGCATAAAAATGAAATTAAAAAAAAAAAAAAAAAAAAAAAAAAAAGCAAATACTTCAAAATAATTAATTTAAATATTTTAAAATATCTAAAATTTGAAATTTCATTGTAATGAATAATTTGACTTATACATTTCTTAGTATTTAATGGAAGGTAAATAAAAGTTTTATTTAGAAGTGCGCTGCAATACAATATGATGCATAAACAATGCACTATTTGTCTATACAATTTCTGAGTTGCTGTAGCTATTTCTCAAAACGTTAAACTAATCCTTAATTGTCATGATAGAAACTCGCTCCTTTTTTCTGGAGCCAAACTAGAACCAGACTGAATTGCACACTACTGACAGATGATAGAATGAGCAACACCAATAAATATTCTTAATTTTTGTACATTGTGTTCGACACTCACTTGTGATTGCTGAGAATATAATGTCTTCCAACACTGCATCTTGTCTGATGTACTCAACTTTCTTGGCCTTCTTCTGCCTTTTCGCCTCAGTTAAGACAGTGTGACAGTTTTAGAACTGCTGATATCATTGACTGATTGTGGTATTGGATGATGGCACTGCGGATATCATGATAGATCTCCATACTTATACGAAGTTTTGTCCAAGAATTCATGCTATTCCACGTACTTCAACTTCGGAGAAAGTGATATCTAGCTGACACGCCAATTTTCCTCATAATACACAACAACATTTCAGACTATTCGAATGAAATTTTGAAAGTCAGTTGTCGTATGCGCAAGCTTCGGTCTTGTTTCGCAATGTTTCCATCTACAGAGGAACGAGCTTATCTTACTTTTGAATATCCTACGTATTTAGAAAAATAATGCAGAAGTTGGATGTTTTTCAAAGTGTTCACACAGAAAAATCACATAATCAAATTATTTAATCGTCTTTTATTTTTACTTTAACGAAAAATTTTATTTAAATATGTCAGTAAGTAAATTATTTATTCAGAATAGATTATAACATTCGTCAGTAATTAGAAGTAATACAGTTTATATAAAAGCACAAACGGATTAAAATTGCAAAATTGTAAATACTTTTACATTTTGTTTTTATAAGTACGTCCAAACATATTCATAAAAATTAATTTAGCATCATGTTAATAACATACAACTTAGTATTAAATGCAAATTTATGTAATTGTTTAATTGCCATGCTTGAAATTTAAGTGACAAATAAATTATCAACGTATAGAAGATCTGTTTGAGTGAATTCCACTACTTATATCAAAATAATAATGCAGCCTAAATATATTGAATGTGATGGATTGAATAACTTAAAATCAGTAGAATCAAAGATACTGCTTTAAGGAATTACTGCATTTATTGTGTGATTTTGATACATCGATTGATTCGTCTTGGTTAGTGATATAATTATTCCTCAAGATTAGTATTGGAGAACTATTACACGAATCAGGAAATGAAAATGAGCTTGTACATAACTACGGAAATGATATTCCTTTAAGAGGAGGGATATTGCGAAGCATTTTGTTATGAACAATTTAATCACATACTAATCATATATGTATTTCAGTTTAGTTATACGAAAAAATATATATTTGATATATGGTTTTGCTTTCGAAAAATGGTGCATATATACGTTTTGAAGTCCATTGATTTCATTTTAACTATTTTTACAGTGATGTATGTGTATGAACTCGATAACGTCTATACGCTTTATTCGAATGAGCTGAAAATTGGTGCTATGTTATACGTCAACGTAGCACGAACCCTACTGATTTTGGTGAATCTAGAATTTATAGTTTTTATTACAGAGACACAAGATATTTCTTTACCATTATGACCTATGTGCTCAAATTACTTAAATTCCGATACCGACTAAATTCCTTATTGGATTTAGCTGAAAATTTATATACATGCGATAGGTCTTAGTCGCACAAACTGTATAGATTCTGGTGAATCTGGCACTTACAGGATGTGTGAATTAATTTTGGTGAATCTAGCACATATACAGGGACACAACGAAAATTCTTTATCATTATGATATATAGGCTCAAATTGTTTAAAGGATAACAATGTTAAATTAAATAACATAGTATTTGAAGAAAAATACTTAAACACCCTATTATAGTTTTCTCTTTTGTTTATTCAGTGACTTATCTTACTTTAATGTTTTGAAAGTCGAATAAAATCACTACAGACTTTTTTTTTTTTTTTAATATGAACATACGCATTTTGAAATTTTTTACTTAATTTAAATATTTTTTTTTACACTTATTGAATTAGAATTCTTTGAATTTTTATCTGTAAGCAAATTAATTGCAATCTATGTTGGTGTAATATATGTATTTATATATATTATAAATATCACACATGTTATGGCCCCGCTTTTTACATTGACTTTTCCACTACTGCCATTACACAGCAAATGATCCAACCCCTTCGAATATTTGCACCTTTTTTCTCAGTACACATTCTGTCAAAAGATCTTTTCCTTCATGTGTTCTCAATAAACAGAAAATTACCTTAATAATTATAAGAACTAGCAAACCGATATTTATGTGTGACACGCTTCTTCTAAAGATAGAAATTTGCTTCTTGTTTTATTTTCGCCATCGGCAATATTTCGAAAAAAAAAAAAAAAAAAAACTTTTATATGTAGTAAGTACTCCTTTTTATATGTAGTAAGTTTACTAATTTTTGTGGCATTTGCAGTATTCAATGAAACTACAAATAGCTCTAAATAGTGATACTTATTTTATGGTCACCCTGTAAACATAACGATAAGATTTTGTGAAGTCAATAACTAAATTAATTTCAGAAAATATTTTATAGGAGAAGTAAATGTTTTTTTTTTTTTTTTTTCAATTTTTATTTGTTTGTTTCACATATGTTGAATATTTTTCATAAATTTGTATTTATTGAAAACTTCCACGTCTAACGTTTTGTAACAGTATACAATACGTTGTAACTTATTAGGATGACAAGTCAATTCCGAAACGGATTTCAACCTCGATTAAAGTTCATATGATGATTTTTTTTCCTAACGTTTTCTAAGTAGGTAAAAAATATGCTTACAAAATTATTGAATACTAACAGGCTTTGCCCGCATCGCTACTCACTATATTTAAATGAATTAAAATAATCTGGTGTGTCACTCACACTACTTTCTCTTACCTTGAAATTTAATACTATAAATACAGGTTGGAGATTAAGAGGTAAGATAACGAGTAGTGTTATGTACAACTATGTTAGACAATTTAAATTAGATTTAGGAAGAGTTTTATATGATAATTAGTTCTGTGTGACGGGGGCTGCTGCCCCCCCTCACTCCCCCCCCCCCCCCCGTTTCATTAATGTACAAAAAAACAAGTGATCAAAATTTATCTTAAAACATACATTATTTACCATATCTCTATGAGGAACTTATTTCAATTCCCGAACAGCTTTCCTGGAAATGGTAAAACATTATTAACCCTTTCGACGTTACGCATTTCTTTCTATGGTTGCAATAAAAATACCTGAAATGTTTACCGTATACTGCAAAATAGACACCTGTCTTTAGAATTCGGAGTTGCACTTTAGGAGCTCTAGAGTTGAGAAGAAATATTTTTCCCCCACACACAGAGGGCTAATCTCTTTGTTGAAAGAGGCGTGTATCAATACAATGGAAATATCTTATCACAATAGAAGTTGACAATCCTTTACCTCTCAGCAAAGTTACGATGATGTTTGAGTGAAAAAGGAAACACTGCTTTATTTTTCAGAAAAAATAAGCGCATAGATATTTCTAAGTAGAGTTAAGACTGAAAATTTTAAAGTGTAATTTATGTATAATACTAATAAAACGCATCTATTTCCCTCAGATTTATGTGTTCCTGAAAAAGATGCAGCACATCAAATCTCTTTAAATACATCCCCTAAGAACTATCATTAAAAGTTACGATAATTATAAAAACAAATAAATAAATAAACTTTATATAATAGTTAAGACAAGTAGATTGAAACAAAATAAAAACATTTAAAATTAGTCGTTCGTATATATATATATATATATATATGGATAGAGTTTTTATTTATTTTGATTTGTGTGGAGGGGGTGTTGAAAGAGAAAAAAATTGATTGCATATTTTATAAATTATATGCTTTTTTTTGAAGTGTCATGCCGTTTTCAATAATATATGCACAAAAAACATTTTTTATATTAATATTGTAATTTTCTACGATTAGTTGTTTACTTATTTGTTATTATTATTATTTTCTTGTAAAGTTTCCTGAAATCAATCTTGTAGCTGTAACATGTCTAGAGCCCTCGAAGTTAAAAAAAGTTTTTTTTTTCTTTGTAAAGGAAAAAAGATACTTGATACAAAATTCTTAATAATAAAAGTTCAAGTTTACCGTAAGGAAAAGTTCCACTGAAAGCTGTGTCAAACAATGGATTGGAATACAGAAATTAAAATTTTTTCCATGATGCATTTCAAATGAAAAAACATATGTATATATATTAATAATGAAGGAAGATAACTTAACGGAAAAATCTCCTTAATATGTGGAATTTTAATGCGTCGTGGAAAATATCTCTCTATATCTATTAATGACTAAGAGATTTTTGAGTCTGTTTGTCTGTGTGTTGACGGAAGTTGCCACCAGCTTTCCATACTTTAGTTAATTTTAAAAAATCTAATTGTCCGATCGATAAGTTAATTAAAGAGACGGATTCAGAAAAAAATGCCCCTTTCACTTGGTACCTTATTTGTAACGAAATTTTTATTAGATTTTTTAAAATTAATTAAAATATGAAAATAATAACTTGGTAGAAGTTTTAAAAAGGGACGTAATTTTTAATTGTTGCCAAAAAAAGAAAGAATAATAATAATAATAATAATAATAATAATGATAATAATAACAAAATAAATAAATAAAATTACGAATTATTATTATTCTTTCCCACAGTATAAAATGCATACATATAGTATTTTATATAGATCTATCATCCCCATGTTATCGTGCAAAGATTTTTGATGCCGAAAAAGGTTTTGGCATCAGACAATAGGGAGTATAAAACTCGGAAATAATAATCGAGTAGAATGTTAAAGAATTTTTAAAATGCCGAAATATTGTACGGCTTTTAAGTGCTGTAATAAATATATGAAAAGAAACGGGATAAGTTTTCATAGATAAGTTATATTCAAGTAATTTATGAAAAATATCATTTTTATAATCAGCTCTTTATTATTATTATGAAACAATTACTGTCTTTATATTTGATTAAATACTCTCTTTAAATTTTAAGATGATTTTATATTAGTAAGTAATATGAAATTTTCAAAATTCTTTTAAATGTAGTTAGCAGCCGCGGAAGTTAAATAATATTTTGTGGACACCACAAGACTTTCTTCTATATATAATCTTATACAAATTTACGCAATACAAATTATTTATTAATTATAATTTATTAAAATTATTTTCCATGATGAATGCAGACGATTTTTATCTCAAAAAAAATATAATAATGAATGCCGAAAGAAAGTCAGTTATGTGTAGATATGAGTATACTAGAGTATAGTTAATAAAAAAAAAGGAAAAAGAAAAGGATGAAAAATTGGTATCTAGAGTTTTTCATTCTCTTTTAGTACATAAATTATTCATAAATTTTATTAGCTAAATTATCTATGTGTATTCCCGTGTATATTAACTCGAGGAAAATTATCCATAAGAAAGTAAAATGGCCGACTTTTCCCAAATGAAAAGCAATCCCTTTTTCACCCTCGATGATTACAATATGCTTTCACGTGGGGGGAAAAAAAGTTAAATAATAAATTCGCTCATGCATACGTAAACTACATGACGTTTTTATGGCTTTAAAATTAAATAATATTAATAATTTTAAATTTTAAATGTTACAAAGAAATAAAGTGCGAAAAATTCGCACGGGCTTGCTAGTTAATAATAAATTAAATATTTGAAATTAAATTACGTCGAGAGAAATGAATAATATGAATAAATAAACGAATACATGGTTATACAATAAAGAGTAAAAAATTTCAGCTCTATTTTTCTTGGAGACGTTTAAAATTTATATAAATATCACGTGGTGAGAGTTGAAGAAATTTGTATTAAATTTTATGCAGATCAGTGTTTAGTAATTTGAACTGGCAAGAAAAAATAAATTTTGAAATACATTTCTTATAATCGAGCGTGAAATTACTTTTTTAGTCCATGAAAATTATTTTTGTTGTTTTTCAACTAATTTCAACATATATTTCGATAAAAATTGCACATTTTTAAATAATCGAATAAAGATTATTTTCCTTATTATTAAAATTTTCTGCATTTATAAGATTAAATAAAACATTCTTGATTTAAATTGATTTTAAACCTTTGTATCCCACCGGTACTTTAAAGTCCCATCAAACAAAAGGAAAAAAATCCTCACTATAGCCTAAATTTACTGCGGGATTTCATCGGAACTTCAAACTCCCTATAGTTTAAGCTTTCCCTATAGTTAAGCTATAGTTAAGGTAAATTTAATAAGAGATGTTTCTCATGGAGAAAAAAAATATAATAAAAAAGTTTCAAACTATTTTTCGAAAAATAGGGTAATTTGGAATATAAAGGGTTAAGTAAATTAACTCGTTGAAATATTTTTTATTTAATTTTTTAATGTTTATAATTTATATTTTAATTAATTACAATATGTATTTCTTCCAAAATTTTGACATTTTTATTTATAGAAAATTTATGATTTTTAATGGCATCAGTGGTTATATTAACCATAAATAAACACCTCTCAGTTGATTTGTTAGCTATATTAATTCGTACTGCTCTACTATTACTCCTATGACTAAATATAAGTTTTATTGTTTTAGGGAGAGAAAAAATTGGGAATGAAAGGGTTAAGGTAATTTTCAGAAAACAACAGATTCATAATCGTAAAATGGCAACATGGATAAACAAATTATTTATTATTTTGAACGATAATGTTCGTTAGGTTCGTTAGGTCGGTTTTAAGAAATAACTTGTTCGAAACATGTATATGTTAAACTAATTACATTCAAATATCATTAACCTGATAAATAAATATCATTGCTAGGAAGCTTTATTAGTTACAAAACTTGCAACAGTTATTTCAAGTCAAAATAATAGTACATCACTTCATTAGGTGAAAAAGACAAGCACGAATTCATTAACAAAGCAGAAAGGCGCTATCGCGCTTACTAAGATATTTAAAATGACTTCTACATATGGCTTTCTTAGAAACATCATTTGATGAATTTCGGAGTAGTGCTGCTGTCTAACGAAAATTGTGTTGGAACATTAAATATAATTGAATGCGCTAGGTTCCCAGATGTATGCCTACCGTTGGGCCATTTTAAGGATCTTAGCCCGTATTTACGCAAGTTTTGTAAGAAATCGCTAAAAACTCTGAACAGGTAAGCCGACGAGCGTATCTGGGATCGAACGTAGAAATGATCTCTAACAAACAGAAAGAACAAATGTTTAAAAATCAATTGTGAAAAGTGTTTTTAAAATTGCTGCATAAAAGAATGTTGGATCTTTAATTTTACTCCGAAGCTAATGTAAGTTAAAAGATTAAACGATAATATATGTTTAGTAAAATGCATGGGCTGAAAATTATTTGAAAATAATTATGCTTTGCAGCTCAAGAAGTTAGATGTGATCATCTGCAGAAGAAATCATTTTAATCAGTAATTGAGACATTTTATAGCTAAATTACACTGCGCGGAAAAAAAACAAAACAAGATATAATACTATTCTTGCTGATTCTTATGTAAAGTGATCTCCTGAATCCGAATATGATTCTAATTTTGCCTAGTCACCCTCCGTTTTCTAGATACACCACCCCCTCCCACAATTTATTACCATGTCCGATAGTTTTATGACCATGAATTTGATTTAAAGAATAAAAAATAATTAATTTCACACCTGAAAACAAAAAAATATAAAGTTAAAAAAAAAAAAAAACATTAATAACAGATTTAAAAAATATAAGTTATGTAATGCATAATTTCAGTGGCAAATCCCTCCCACCCAAATTTTCCCTTGTCGCCCATGTCCATGTTTTAGAATTTTGCTGTAGCCCCTCAGAAGATATTTAACGATTAAAATACCCCCCTCCTCCTCCTCCTAAAAAAGAAATTTATAGCCATAAAATCACCGAAAAATGATAAAAATAGGGGGCCATTAATAAAACAACTGTGGGTGAATGGCTAAATTGGGCGTCCTATTCGGATTCAGGAGGTCATTTTACATAAGAATGTGCTGAAATGGTGTCAGAGAAAATTTTCATGCCGAGCAGTGTTATTCAACATTTAATACAAAACTGCTGTGTCAATAAAATTAATAAATGAGAAAGAAATTTTCATGATTTTAGACATATATTTGATTTTGTTTTTTACGGAAGCAAGAAATAAAATATTTTCACCCTCGCGTTTGTAAGAAGTATGTATGTTAGACATAGTATTTTAATTTTTTTTTTCGTATTTTATTGTATAACAGTTTTTATTTATTTATTGAAAAAAATATTTCTTTATAGAATTTTAAAATATTAACAAACAATGGATTAATTATGTGGCTTTCTATTTGCATCGCCCCAATCCTTTCGTATTTAAATTTAAATTATTTAATAGAATTAAAATTCATGATGATTGGATTACTCTATATATGTGAATGGAAAATAAATAAAATTTTGATGAAAGTTATCCTGATTAACGTTAATATAAATTAATTTTAAAAATAAAGAATGGAGGAAAAAAATACAAAGAAAGACTATTTTTTTCTATTGAAAGTAATTTGTGTATTTCACTTCTAAAGATAGCTGATTATATATAATTCTATATTATACATTTAAATTTTAAAAGTACTTTTGTAATTTAAACTGTATAACTAATAAAGTGTAATCGTTTTTATTTAAAATGAATTAAACTAATATGAAGCAATTATATTCAAAATGTTGTGTGTAAGACATTAATTTGGAGGAGGTGGTGGGGGAGGGGGGGGGGGAGGCACTGGGTTTTTCATACTGCTGAGTCTCGAGTGAGCCCTGCAATTAATCTTCGTTTTAATATTGCGGAAAAACACTGGAGATAAAATAACATTTATCTAAAGCATCTCATGCAATACAATAACATATTTTCCCAAGGAATATATATTCAATATTAGAGGTTATTATGATTGTCTACCGTGCATTCTAAAAGATACAAAAAAAAAAAAAAAAAAAAAAAAAAAAATCAAAATGGACAAATTTCCTTTTATGAACAGCATTTCCGTTTATGATGATCTCCAAACCATAAGGGATTCATCTGATAATTTAGTAATCTGTTATAGCCTTTTATAGATTATATGTATTTATATTCTTAAAAAAAAAAAAAAAAAAAAAAAAAGAAGAAGAATGGAAGAAAATAGCATTTGCTTGTGTGTATTATTAGTTTTCTTTCTTTCCTTCCTCTTTTTTCTTTTCTTCCCCCTCCCACGCCCATCCCACTGTTTTCATGCTTCTTGGATGCGTATGATCCTATATATTTTTCTAATATCTTGACAGTATGAATGACTACCGTGCATTCCAAAAGACGATCCATTTATGATTATGATCTGATCATCATTCAGTATAACTTTACCGAGTTGATAATATTTAAAAATATAATATATGTAAAGGATTTAATTTATATAAGTTTGGTTTATAAATATCAAAAACATTCAAGTAATAATTTGTTTTCACCAAATATAATTGAAATATATAAATTAATATAGTCTAGTATGAAGAATATTACGGACAGTTTTGACAAGCATTAATTTTCAGTATTATGTATGGCTATTTTAATTTATGCCCGCTTAATTTTAATTTTTTTTAAATATTTTTTTCTAAATTTATTTACGGTAATTACTATCTACATTTTAACTTTTTACTTTCTCTTATCCATATGTATGATAGATAAACTTTTGCTTTTCGGTCAACTTTTCGAAATTGTGTTTTTGTTATATTTACACGTTTTGAAGTTCCTTGAATCCGAAAGACATGTTTTTCGCCTATTTTAAATTGTTTTTAATGAACATTTATATAACAGTATTTGTTATTTTATTCTTTAATGTACAATCTGTCATTATGGTAATGAATTTCGGGTAAGAGAAAGTTATGCGAGTGCCACACCAGAATATTTCTTTTTTACCATATAGTCCTGCAGAAAATTTTAGGCGCCTAAAAAATAAGTTTAATCCTATATAACCGTCTTAAGCAGGATGGTGTATAATTATAAAAGTATTCAAAATATGCCATCTGAACTGCAGAATTTAGATGTAGTAAGTTTATTCCGCCTTTTATATATATATGTTCTAAAAATAAAGTAGTTTTTTTTTTTTTTAATTAAAAAAAAATCAAAGTGTTAAAAAACGTCATCATGAAATATTCATTTATTTTAATAAATGAATTATAATTAAAAGTATAATAACAAACAGTCATAAATTGATATCACAGGATAATATCAGATCCTAACAATTGAAAAAATAAATATCCATTGCGTAAATAATAGTAATCAAAATAATTTACTTGATAAAAGTTCATATTTAATTTTTTTTTTTTTTTTCTTGAATTATTATTCAAAGAAAGTATTTTATAAAGTGTTCTAAAATTCTAATAGTGAGATATTTTGAATCAAAGCTACTCAAAAATCGCGTGAAAAATATGAAAAAATGTAGTCATTTACTTATTGCTTCATAATATAACTCATCCCTTCAATATTATTCAGGCCAATAAATTTATGTGTATTAAATTTGCAAATCTATTAATTTGAATAATAAATAATATGGAAAGGCATTCACACTACTTTCCCTTACCCTGCAGTTGTATTAAAAGAGATCATTATATTTTATCTATCTATCTAATTTTTCATATTATACAGCATACTAAAAAAAAATCCGCACACTTCAAAGCCAAAAACTGTAAATTTTTTTTTTAATTTTGTGGATTTCAGTTTTTTTTTCTTACAATTCTGAATTAGAGTTTTTATGATATAATGATTATTTTAAAATAATAGTGATATAAATAAGTACGTAAAATATGCATAATAATAATAATTTTTTCAGTTTTTTTTTTCTTTTTTCAGTCTTTGAATAGTTAATAATTTATTTCAAACATAAATGACCTAGACCTCAAATAAAATTGCCTTTATCTGTCTCATTAGATTCGGCACCTAAAATATAACCATTAAATTAAGTACCATCTTCATTTTCTTTCCCTTGGAAACTTTACTTTTAAACAATACTAATTTTTTTTTCTTATTTTGCTCTCCACCTCTTATATTTATTTTTATTTATTTATTTTTTATTTATTTATTTATTTTCAAAAAAAGTTTTTTGGCACGTTCATTTCTTGTATTAGCCTGCAGCATACGTATTCTTAATATATATTACACCGAATTATAATTTATTAAATTGCAGAATTTTAAGGCAGAAATGACTCTGGCGTTAACTATAAACAATTTCATTTTAATTATAGTATAACTTATATTTTTTAATTAAAAAAAAAAGTTATAAAATTATAAATGATTTTACTCGGAAAATTATTAAAGCAGAGCTGAATAAGTGATTTTAAATCATAAGATTACATTGTATTATTAATATAATAGTAGCATTATTTAAATGTAGGTTTTCGCCCCTATAGAAAATTCAATTACACTTATAAATGTAACATTGAAATTTTATTTCCAGCATGGAGAAATATTTATTTCATTTCAAAAGAAATCTTGTGAACTTGTTTAAAAGCAAAGAAGTAAAAGTTATCTTTCAACTACAGGATTAATGTCAAAACATACATGAGTATTGTTAAAGATACAACCCCAAGGATCTGGTTGGGAATCAATTGTATTCGCTTGTAAACTATTCTTATCCGTTCAACCCACATGTCAATCAAAGAGTCTGCGTAAGGGGGAAGTGAAATCTAGAATAAAACGGGCTTGACCACTCAGCCCTGGAAATATGTATCTAAGAAAAGACGGGTTCAACGCTTCAGAGACGAAAATCTTTATCAAGAAAAAGACGGGCCTGACCATTTACGAGATACATTTCAAATCCGGAAAAAGACGGGCTTAACGCTTATAGGGTTAATAAAGCACATCCACTAACAACAAATAACTAGTGTGTTGTGGCCTTAGTGTAGCATCCCTATATGACACACATTTAGAATACCGAGTTTGGAATTTTTGCTGCTATTTGTTTTTGAGATATACTGATAACAGACACACAGACAGACACACAGACCATTCGCTAAAAACATGATTTTAGTATTCCGGGGAGCGTATCTCCGAACTGTTGGCGCACGCAGAACAAATTCACAATTTTTCGCCAGAGAATGCGATTTTCGCCAAATCTGGAAGTGCAAAGAGAAACTTCACGCCGCTTAACCTGTATAAATAAACATCCGGCGTTTTTCTTTCTTTTTTTGTTATTAGTTTTTTTTCTTCTGATTATTAATGTAGGATTTAAATCGCAAAACGAAACATATCTTGAAATTAAGAAATAGTTATCCGAATAGAGAAGTAGATAATAATAATGGTAATATATTAGCATTGAGATCCGATTTCATGTATAAGGCCAAAAAGTTTGTAAAAATTGTTCAAACAAATTACAAATTCTTAGTAAAATGCATGAAAAATGTTCATAAGTCCAAATCAGTAGTACGCCATTTTACATTTCAACTATTTTTATTGTCATTTTGTATTTAAATTTTTAAAATGTATGACTTTATAAAATATCTCTCTTACGATGCAGTGCTTGAATTTTCATAAATTATCACCTTATATTTATCTATTATGTATTTTTAAAGAGCATCTTAATCATAGTAAAATAGATATTTCGTGTTAAATTTTATGGTTGAAATTCATAAAATTTTCTAAGTATAATTTCCTCCTCGGACATGTCCATTTCTCATTCTTTACCCCCCCCCAACCCCAACATACAAAGTTATAAAATAAAACGTTAAACATTTTATTAATGCTATTCTATTTGTTTTTCAGTAATCATAAACAACCTAACTTAATATGTTATACAAATCAAAGTAATAATGATGCGCATAACCATTTTCATCCTATATTTATTGTTACTAATTTCTATTGAGAGCGAAATGTATTCATATTAAAAGGAATGAGTATGATAGAACACTCAACACAGTCGCAGACTGAAATGCCGCACCTCATAGGCTACCCTCTATCCGATTCGATAAATTTGATTTATCGTAATTAAATGACTAATTTTATTAGGATTGTTTTCGTACATTAATTTCCAACACAACTGATCCCCATATTGCAAGTTCGTGGGAAGTATTGGCCTAATTTGTCAAATGAAGGAAACACAATATTTAATTACTAAAGTTTCAAATTAAAATGTTCATATTTAATGAAGTGTATTAAAAAATATATTTTAAAATATTAGTCTGACATGTTTACGACAAAATATTGGCATAATGGACGTTTAAACGAAATTTTGCTCTATTTTGCCATGTTAAAAAGAAAACGTAAATTTTGAATAACATGTGAAGTTTACAACTTACATTGTTCCAAAGCAATATTGTCCTTATCAATGACATAAGTGATATTTAAAAACTGATGCATCCATTTTACAAACTCAATATCTGTAATACACACAGACAAGTCACATAAACCAACCACTAAAAACATAATTTTTGGATTCAGGAAACCTCAAAACATATAAATGTAACAAAAATTCAATTTCGAAAACGTGATCCGAAAACAATACTTTCGCGACCTTTTACGGATAAGATAAAGTAAATTAGAATAAGAGAATAATTTTAAATTAATTAAACTTTAATTGCATTTATTACATTGATTTTTATTTACAAAAAGAAATGCTTTTATTTAATTTGGGGTAGACCTGTATATTTACTATATATTTTACAAACACAATATAGTGTACTAATTTAGCACAGAATTTAAAACACATAGCACGACATGAAATGACCTTTCAGCAATTCCATTGTATGAATATATCTGAATTCTTTTGTGGGGTTCTGTGTAAACTTCTAATAAAGGATATACATTCTACATTGTATACGAAACATTCTTTCATGCACATAAAATAAATGTTCAATTTTTTTTTTTTTTTTTTTTTTTTTTTGTTTCATCCAAAAATATTAAATTGTATTTACCAGAAAATTCACACATAGACTTAATGAATTTGAATTCTTTTCTTAGTCACTGCACACGAATTACTTAATATTTCATCCGAGTCCCAATATCTATTCTTGAGGTATGGTGATAACAAACACACAGACACACACATTCAGGCAACCGCTAAAAACCTAATTTTTTGTTTCATGATATTTAAGCAAATGTAGCAAAAACTCAATTTCGAAAATCTGAATCAAAAATAAAACTTTTCTTACAATATATGGGTAAAATAAACTAAATAATGATGCGTAATAATGATAATCTGGTGTGTCACTCACACGACTTTCTTTTTCACCCTGCATTTCAATATTATAATGACAGATTGCACATTAAAGCTTAAGATCAATAGCGTAAGAATGTAAATTTTAATGTACTTTTCAAATAATCTAAAATAGGTTTAGAAACAATTTTATTTGACGAAGAGAAAGTAAATAATAATAATAATAAAAATAATAATAAAACAGAATAAAATAAAATAAAATAAATGTATTTCAAGGATAATTTTAAAAGCTTTAAAATCATAATATTACAAATATACTTCTTCATTAATCTTGATAAAATAAATTTAAAGGGTTTTCTAATAAATTTTGGCATTAAATTATATTATCTAAAAATAACGATACAAAGACTCCATTGACACATTTTTAACAATTATGATTCAGGGAGCCTCAAAACGTGTATATATAACAAAAATTCAATTTCGAAAATTTGACCCCAAAACAATACTTTCTCTACCATATATGTTGGTAAGAGAAAGTAAAATAAATAAATAAATAAATAAATGTATTTCAAGAACAGTTTTAAATGCTTTAAAATTAGAATATTACAATTTTATTTCTTCATTAATCTTGCTAAATTAAATTTAAAGGGTGGAGGATTTCTAATAAATTTTTGCATTAAATATATTATTTAAGAATTACGATACTAAAACTCCACTGACACATTTTTAATAGTTTATTCTCTTGGGAAAAAAAAAAAAAAAAAAAAAAAAAAAAAGATTGCTCGAATCCTTAACGAATCATGAATGAAGTGGAAAGAAGGGTTGCTTTGCGACAGAGAGGGTTTTGGCGCGAGCTACAAAAATTCGCCAGGTTGACCTGTATGCGCCAACATTTCGGAGATACGCTTCCGGCGACCTCAGAACATGAAATATAACAAAAACTCACGTTCGAAAGTTTGACACTAAAACAATACTTTCTCGACCCTATGGGTAAGAGAAAGTAAAAAGAACCAATATATTTTTTACCGTTCTGCAAGTTAAAATTAAAAAGAAAATAGATTAAATTGTTTTAAAAATTCGCTTCCGGCCCTCGCTGAATTCGGCGGATACTTCTTCACCGCAGCGCCTTGGTACTGGATAATTTTATTTAATTTAATTTACAGAAATGTCAATAATACCGGAAAAACTGCATTATTCATTTTCTTTTTGGTAATAAACAGAACGGAAAACGCGTAATATTTTACATAGAGATATTTTGTATAATTAGACCAATTAAAAAAAAAAAAAAAAAAAAAAAATTCTCTTTTCTCCCACTCTCATTACAAAAATATTTAAAATAAAATTGAGAAAAATTGTGCAAATACCAGCCGCCTTCGGCCACCAGCTGGTTCACGACCCTTGAAAAATCAGACTTTACGAAACTCCTGTTCAGTGGCGCCTACGGAATTTTCCCGTTTCAGGTCCTACAACAGCTTATTGACATATAGTGAAAATAAATTTATTGAAAAATTTAATCGCAGTAAATTCCCGCTCGGTAGCGCCGGCAGCGCCCTCTTCCCGTTTCAATATTTGAAACAATCTGTTCGCTCACCGTGTTATGATCTTTCAAAATTCTGACTTTAGCTAAGTCCCACTCGGTGACGGAACATGCAACAGCTTCCTTTCTCATACCGCAAATAGCTTTGAAAATTTTAACAGTAGCAAATTTCCGCTCTGTGGTGACTAAGGCGTCGCTTTACGTTTCGTGATTTGAAATAGCCTGATCGCTATCCATCTAAAGGACCTTTAAAAATTCTGATCGTGGCAAATCCGGAACTCGGTGGGGCCTAGGGTCTCCCAATCTTCTCCCTATAAGAAATTTAATAATAAAAAGTATTGGAGATATTAAATTATTAAAATATCAAAGCGCCCTCTGGCGACAGAGATTTGCAATATGCACTCTTCAATTTTAATTTAAATGACTTTTAAAATGATATTTTATCTATGAAATTATGTTAATTAGAAGCTGAGGTACAAAGGTAATATAAACATTGTTATAAAAATATTTGTGTCTGACTTATCAGTTGTTTTTTCTGAAACTTACGTAATTATGTGCTATATAACGTTAAAAATCCTTTGTACGAAATGGGAGCGGAAATTGGAATACGAAACTTTGCAAAATATAAAAGAATAAAGGCGTTTTGGGTTTTCCGCTGTTTTCTCTGGAACTTCCGTTCATTTTCTATATTTTTGCCTCTCCGTCCCCTTCCTTTCTGTCCATCTTGATAATTTTACACTCGAAAATATCCACAATCGATTTCTCTTAATTTAAAAACCTAATAATACCAATTTCAAACGCTGTAACCCTTTTTTTTTCCCTTCCCCTTCAAGCCCTTCCTAATAATTCTACACCTTCAAAAATATTCACAAAATAATTATCGGGCATTAAAACCAAATACTACGAATTTTAAACGTAGAGATATGTGTTAAAACAAAATTAATTTGAACAAAAATAAAAAGAGTGCATTTTTTGTTTATTAACCAAATTTCATGAAATTTTAACTGCAAGTTGGTCTTGTGTTGTACAGTCTGTTTATTAAGTTTTGTGTTCGTGAGAGAAAATTTGAAAATTGGTGTTTTTAATCCCACTTCAAAACATTTGACCTTAATAAATACCAGCTGTTTTCTTTTCGCTTCAGACGGTGGAGTCTATCGTCTGCTTCCGTTTAGATTCAAGTGTGATTTGTTGCCATCTAAAATTAATACTTTAGTTAATTTTAAAAAGTCTAATTGTCATGCTGAAGCTCTGTTTGCACTCCTAGATTCAGAAAAATCGCCCCTTTTATTTGGTATCAAATTTGTAACGATTGGATCGATATTTCTAATTTATTTAGCCATTTAACTTTCTTTAAACGCATCTTAAGCTAGAAATTGACTGGTTTATTAATTGACATAGGTCGACGTTTTAATTAATATCTCCAGAACTATTTAAAAATTTAAAATTCTGTTTTCAGGATCCCCTCGGGAAGGCTCCTGGGCATTCATATGCCGATTTTTGTACTTCTACATTCAATAGGGGCTGAACATATAGATGCACAGACAGACAGAGATACAGACAGCATGACAGACAGTCATATTCTTTTATTATTATAGATTCTCCGTTATACTTCGAAGTCATATTCTTTTATTATTACAGATTCTCGGTTATACTTCGAATAGACTTGCGATTTTATCTTCTAGTTGTAGAATATACATTTATTTTGCATATCGATTTGAGTCATATAAATATTTCTGTATGTTCCATATAACAAGTATCTTTTAAACTGTACTCCTCCATTTTCAGAACATTGCGTACATTTTTTTTTTTTTTTTTTTTTTTTTTTTTTGAGCATTGTCGGGATAGGTTGAAGAATTTTTAAAATATGATTTGGAATGAGATTTTGTATTGATACTGGGGAGTATACAGTCGGCTGCAAAATTATTCGAGCACTAGCAATAATCCTTGCCAAAAAAAAGTACACTTAATGCAGCTTTGTTAAATAAATCCTTGTCGAGTCATGTTCTTAATCAGTCTAAGAACATGATTTGACAAGGATTTACTTAGCAAAACAGTCTTAAGTGTACTTTTTAAATACAGGAATTATTGGCTAGTGCTCGAATAATTTTGCAGCCGACTGTACATATATTTTGCATGTTGATTTTATGAGAAATTCATTCTCTATCACCTTCATAAAAAGATTATTTATTAGATTAGGGAAGTGATATAAGAATGATGTAACATAAGAATATGTAAGTTGTACATTTGAGAACGATTGATCTGCCAAGTACTGGCGAGTACCAACTAGTAATATATAAAATTCACATTCGGATTGCGGGGATTTCATTCTGCCACTGTGTCAAGCTTTGGCTAAATTTATTTCTTTTAACATGATTATAATATGTCTCGCACTAGAAATTTATGAGAATATAAATATGATGGGTAACTGAGCAGAGTCCACCTAAGCCAACTAGTTTTATATTTCTTTAAATATTTTGAATTTTATTTTAGTTAATATCCTCGTCTAAAATGTCTGTAAGTTTAGTTTGCCTTCTTTAGTATATATACATACATATATATATATATATATATATATACAGGGTGGTCCGAAAAACCGGATACAAAGTAAGTGATCGTTGTGGAAAAGAGAGAACAGACAGTAACATTTTTAAAAATTCGTAACATTTTTAAAAAATATTTACGGTAATTGTTAGAAAGTACTCTTTAATTAAAAATAATATTACTTGATATAATAATTTATAGTATTATCTAAAATAAAACATGATTTCAAGTCTTATATATATATATATATATATATATATATATATATATATCTTTCTCACATGAAAGTAAAGACACTACTCGACATTGGAAATGTAACACGAAGAAGGAATGATAATAACGGAATGAAATTTGTTGGACACATACATTATAGTAGGAAGAACAATTGATTAAAATTTCAGGAAATTTGGAGTAATATGTACTGAGGAAACAATTCATAAAGCAGCAACCTCTGTGAGCAATAACAGCACATATCTGCCTAGGCATTGAATCGAACAGCGATTGGATGACATGTGCGGGTCACTTCATGAAGTTTTAACACGATGCCACAATTCATCGATCGAAGTTACTGGTGAGTGGAGAGGGGCAGTCCGCGTTTCAACGATTAAACAGTCATTTTCATTGGTGCGAGATCAGGAGAACGCTCTGGCCAGAGCAACAGTCGAACACTTTCGGCATCAATGAAGGTCCAGACAATATGGACAACTTGCGGTCGTGCATTGTTCTGCTTAAATGTTTTGCTTCGGAGGCCTCGAATATAGGGCAGAGCGATGGGTCTTAACACGTCAGAAATGTAATGGCTGGTATTCAGATTGGCGGGAATGAAAACAAGAGGTGACCGGGACGTGTATCCAATGGTACAACATACCATCAATCCAAGTGGTGACTCAGTATGCGGCTACAAAATTCTGATTACCCTCAAATCTGCATCACTGATATAGGCACCATTAGTATGTGATCAACGAGGAACCTGGATGCAGGATTGGCGTGAAGTCACTTTTCAGACAAATCACAATCGTTGAATAAAGAAGCACCACAAAACTGGCGTTGTAAAAATTATTACTTACAGACTTTGAATAAACACCATAAAATGCAATAAACTCGCAACAATTGTTTCGGGTCGAAAAAACACACGACCCTTCATCAGGCGAATAAAGTAAGCACGAGTGCTGCAGTCAAAGCGGCAACGCACAAAATCGTTTAAAGTGAAAAGAAGAACTTTATAAACTGGAAAGTAAATAAAGCTACTGGTGTAGGTAGAATTATACAAGAAAGCAAGAAAATAAATAAATGAGTGAGATTAAAAATATAACAATCTAAGGATATCAAAATTAAACGAAAATCTAAGTTACGTGAGTAATTTCCAAGCATCAGACAAGAAAGGAGTGGAAGAAATATCATTAACAAGATTTTTCGAATTTTTAAATATGTAAAATGCTTCATGAATATCCAAATGGGAGGAACAGACAGGAGATGAAAGTATGTTAGTTTTGGAAATATCAAAACGATGACATTGAGACCAGCAGTGGGAAGCAATAGAAGATTTGGTAATCTCAGCATTACGAACATTCCGACGGTGCTCATTTATTCTGTATTTCAAACGCCTCCTAGTTTGACCAATATAACCTAAGTTGCAGGACGAACACGGAATTAAATAAATTCCAGAACGGTTTTCGGTGGGAATGGAATCCTTAAGAGAAGATAATTTAATTTTATTGACGGGTTTGTAAAAAACTTTGAAACCAAACGGTGAAAGAATTTTAGAGATTTTAAAAGAGAGTGAAGAATAAAAAGGTAAAACAAATGGGATGAGACTGTGATCGTTTAATTTGGGAGCAGAACGTTTAGGATTCTTAAATTTATATAGAGCTTTATCGATGATAGATGGGTTATAGCCACGAGAGAGAGCAAGAGATTTTAAATAATTAATTTCTTTCGAAAGATTAGACGGATCAGAACAAATGTGTAAGGCACGGTAAACATAAGTGTAAAAAGCAGACATTTTTTGTTGAGGGGCGTGGTTAGAGAGAGCATGCGGCGGCAAAGAGACTGAGAATGGTTTTTAAAAAACAGTAGTTGAGAAACAATCCTTTTCTTTATTCACAAGAACGTCAAGGAAAGGCAAAGAGCAATCCTGTTCAACCTCAAAAGTGAATTGAATGCATGGGTCAATCGAATTGACCAAAGAAAGTAAATTGGACAAATCGACGTCAGGGGAGACAAGAACGAAAGTGTCATCCACATATCTAAACCAGTGAGGAAATTTATATACACCGAAGAGTTTTTCTTCAAAATAGTGCATATAAATATCGCAAAGTAAAGGAGAGAGAGGACTACCCATGGCCATACCATCATTTTGGGAATAATAAGTACCATTAAAAATGAAGGCAGTTTGCGTGATACACAAATGAACTAAATTTACAAGCTCCTCAATTTCAATAGAAGAATAATGGAATTCACGTAGTCTTCTCTCTAAACAAACCAGAGCACCTTGAACCGGAACATTTGTAAAAAGTGACTTTACATCTAAAGAAATCATAGTATAGTTAGACGGAGAGATGCATTTAATTTTGTCCACAAAATCATACGAGTTTTTTACAGTATTGGGAGAAATGAATTTGCTGCTTTAAATTGGAAGGAATAATATCCCAAAATTTATCTAGTTTCAATCTATTCAGAGCAACAATGTCAGTAATTTCAGGAAATGCTTTTTTTGTCAAAAAATTGATACGATGTACAAGATTTTTTATGTTTTCATTTTCTAGCATACATAAGGCATTAAAATTACGTCTATGTATTACACTATTCTCATCTTGATAATGTTCTAAAAGAAGATTAAATAATTTTTCTGATGAATGTATGGGATCATATTCATTATGCTGTGAAAACAATTGTTTTGCTGGATTATCTAATGATTGTGATGCCTCAAATAGAAGCTGTTTATCTGATAATTGATTAAGTGAAGCATAATTTTTGAATGTACTGATGAAGAGATTCAATTCGGATGGTTCACCAGAAAATCTGGGAAGTCTTGATAATGCTCTATGAGCAGTAAAATTTTGTGTATGTGAATCATGTGGAATTAAAGTTGGCATAATTGGAGGACTGATGTTATTTTCAGATACTGTAACATTAACCACACTAGAATCAGTAAGTACACTTTCATTGCCAGCAGAATGTGAATTACCAGTACTATTATTAATCACATTCCTATTCTTTTGACTATTTTTTGTTTTTCTAGCCATATTTAATATAACAGTTATTATAATAAAGAAATAATATTGTGGATGAAAATCATAAAAATTTGATTATATAATTGAACATGAGTTAAAAAAATATTTATACAAAAGGATTTCTTCAATAACTCTTCTCAGAATATTTCAATTCTTATTGTAAATTATATAGGACTTTTGATTTAAAGAAATATATTATTTTTAATGATATACATAAAACAGTGTAATTCACTATCATGATTCAAATATTCCCAAAAATTGCATCAGTTTATTAAATACACAGCATATCAATCAGAATTTTGTAGCATAATAATAGAAAAATAAAATATAACTCTGTATTTCTCTTTACTTCTCTATTATATATATATATATAGATAAAAAAATATATGTTACTATTATAATAATGATTAAATAAGGAAGGAACAAAACTAGTTATGAATAAACAAAATATGAAGAAATTCAATAAATCATGTTCTTTAAAAAATATTGAAATTATAAGTGGTTATATGTATTATAGAAATTCCAATTCAGAAGTAAAACCACCATTAATGCAATTTAATGTATTTTTCAGAATAAAATAATTAAAAAGTCTCTGAAAAAGAAATAAAGTGAAAATCATATTTAAGAGCAATCATTCTGAAACAAAATATGATAAAAATATTATTATCATTATTATTCTTTTTCTTTCTTTTTTTTTTTTATATATATATTATAGGTATTTTTATTTCATATTGTTATTATATTATGAAAAGGATACTATTCTTGACCAAATAGTACTTCATAGAATGTCCTGAATCATGTCTGTATCGTTCATTTCGGCCAACAACATTCCTGTCAGTTTTCCTTGACCATCAAGAAAAAAATATCCATAAATTTGAAAAATCACAGTGTGCGAAGTCCGCGATTCTCAAATGTTGATCTCTGTTTACGATATTCGATGTCGGAACAGTCACTTAAAAGATGAATGGATTGGGAAAAAAAATTCTATTATATTCAAAATATCCACGGTTTTTTTTTTTTTTTTTTTTTTTTTTAGAACAAAGTTTTGAAAATATTAATTAATAAAATCAGATGAACGGCGTCCAGCGAATGGTTACGGTACCATGTGTGATGGTATGGTTCTTAGTTAAATATTAGATGCTTTGAAGATTTGGCCGTTTATCCTGAGATATGCTCTTTTTATTATAAATACCTTGAAAGGTTGGTGAGATTGAATAAAATTTCGTATAGTGTTAAAAAGTTATTTCTATGGTATTGAGATTCAAGTGTTCGTAAGAATTAAATAAAAGTTATTATTTATTGCGCGTATTACAATAACCACTAAATTTTGTAGAGCTTCGTCAAGACGCCTTTTAGAAAAGATTCCCGGATCGAAAAATACAAATGAAACATCTTACTTGAGAAGTCCAAGAAAAGATGAGACCAACTTGGAGTGGAATACTTCTTTATTTAAAATTCCAATTTTCCTGAAAAGGTTTCGGAACAGCAGGAGTTGATTCCAGTCAGGAATTCTTGAACATTGTAGATACAAAAAAAAGGCTTGAATAATATTCATATTATCTATTTATAGATTATTTTACTGTTATTTATTATGATCGGTTTTGATTTGGATTAAAATCTTTATCTATTTAAAAAAACAAACTTTCAAGAACGAGAACGCGGCCGTCATTCGAATGAACGACTTCTCCCCGCGTGATTAATTACTTCCTCACATTACAGCAGCCGTAGTTTTTAGTGCAGTTCATCCGCGCCGCATCAGCTAGAGAGAATTCTTAACTCGATCACGTGACAAGCGGCGCTCTCATTTGAACGCACGCACGCGCCGAAAGACAATCAGAAACATGACGCAATATGGCTGAGAGAGAAAAATTACGATCTGGTTTAGCAAAATGGAACCAAAGAGATCGCGCGCTTCGGAAATCTTTTCGCGGTTAATTAAATACCGAAAAGCGTTTAAGATGCTAAGAATGACAAGTTTAAGGATTAAATTAATAACCAATTACGGCAATTAAATAAATAATTTCGTACTTAATTAAATTTTAAAGTTATTCCCAAGCTAAACTAATTAAAAAAGGAAATAAAAACAAACAGTTATTTTAATTGAATTAATGAGAACAAAAACATTGTCGTGCTACATGACATTCTCCCCTACAAATAGGTAAATGAAAATTGTCAAAATCGGGTGAGAATAGCCAAAAATTTATGTTAATTTTAAGATTGCGCTGGAATCAACGCCTCTGTTCCTTTGCCATATACAGGGAATTACATGCAGGCAGACATCATGCCAATTTTGAAATCAAGTGAATACAATATGAGTTACATCATTAAGGCACGTTCCATCATCATAGATAATTGCAAAACAGTATTTGCACCAGTGCCATTTTCTTTTTACACAATTATAATAATATTTCTTTTCAGTTTGAAGTGACAAATAATAATGAATCAATCGTACAAGTACAATAGCTGCATTAATGCAAGTGTAATTTTGTTGAATAAAATATTCTTATAACATATGTCTTATTTTCTTTTTATACCATTTATAACACATAAGTATCTTGACAGAATGTAAGAACTACCATGTAGGTAAGTATGAAATTTGTACCAGAGAAGAAGAGATATAATGTTGCAATATCATGAGAAACTGTGTTCAATTTACATAAAAATTTTAATATAAAACGTTAAAGTAAGTAAAATTGATAAAATTAAAAAAAATTGTATATTATCACTTTATTCTATGAGCTAAAAAATGTAATAGAGCAAAAAAATTTGAATAAAAAAAAATTCAACAAACAAAAAAAAAAATTTGAACAAGGCATACCCCCAAAATAGGAAAAGGGACTAGTATATTTCCATGTTGAAGATAGTACCAAGTACAATAAATTAAAAATTTCCGAATCACATTTCTGCAGCAATGCAACTCAGAAGGAAAAAAAATTTATTCTACTATTTATTTTATTTTAAAAATCAAATTGATTACAATGTGTAAGCAAAATCAAGTCTTCAGGATGAAAAAAATATATGAACAACACACTAAAAGAAAATACTTGATTTTTTTTTTTTTTTTTTTTTGCAACGTCTCTTTGTATGTGCGACAGTAAGTATGTATAAAATTACCATTTGCACATACCTTTTTATTTTCATTTATTCTATCATTTTCTTTATAAATGGTGCAAAACAAATGGTCACCTTCATATACTTGTAACTCATATATATATATATATACCTCTCCAAAAATATTTTCAAATATAACTGAAAAAAATTTGTTCATGGATATTAACAATATCTTTTTTTTTTTACAAAAAGTTAATAAATCAAATTCACGGTCAAATTGGATAAATTAATCTCAGATAACTTCATTATTCTAAAACTGGGAAAAAAAAAATATGTACCTATTTATTTCTTTTTGAATGTGTTTTGATTACATATTAAATAATGCACTTGAGAAAAACAAAAACTGTATGAGTGTACCCAGTACATATATAATAAGTCTATGTGAATTTAACAGAGTGCACAAAGAACATAATACAGTGTAAGGATGTTTGGTACATATAACAAAATAAAGGCAAAGTAAAAAAAATTCAAAACAAATAAGTTTGAAATGTGCAAAAAAAAAATTGTATTATTAAACATAACCTAATTCTTGTAAAGCAATTATGCAGCGTGCAAATTTGTTTTTGATATTACATAAAAATGATACATTATACAATATTGAAAATATATATATATAATGCTGAAACATTATAATTGTTTAAAAAAAATATACACACAACCAGTATTGTCATGACATGAGCTCAAAAAAATATAAAAATTGGAATTCCAAAAAAAAATAAATTGTGTCTGTATGCCTACAGAAATTATTTTTATTAAGTTTAAAATATATATACCATGGTTAAAAAGTGTCACATTGTGACATGTAAGGAAAAGTTATATTATGTATAAATGTGATCATAAAATACTTATTTGAAATCAGACATGAAAGATGGGTGAAATGTGAAATAAAAAAATTTATACAATAAGTTATGTTGGATTTAGATAAATACACCCGATATATGTATACAATAATATTGCTCAGCATCATCAGCGGGAAAGACATCATGTGATATTCCTACTTGGTTGATGATAAAAAATTTGGAAAGTTCTGAAAAAAAAAATACAAAAAATTAGACAAATTAATGACGACAAAAAAAATCACAAGAAAAGTCTGCTTGTCCCCTATAGTAGGACAGCAAACAGATGGAGCAGCGCAGTGGCCAGCCACGAAACTCCGCTTCCTATGACCTTCGTGTCCTGGGACGCAAATTATATCTGCGTTTCTGCAGTTGATTATTGATGATTGTAGTAGTTGATGAATCGGTGTCACCTACAGTTGGACTAACATCTGGAAAAGCAGTGGTATTCCCATTGTTGTCAGCGTTGATGATTGATGCATCAGGAGGTGATTGTATATTTTCTAATTCTTCATGCTGGACATCATTAGGTAAGTTACTTTTAGAATTTGTATCTGAATTTTGATCCTGGTTATTGTTTGTGCTATTGGTACTAGAATTTAAGTTCGTAGTTGCAGTTGTATCTGTATTTGTATCTGCCCATCTATGATTATCTCTTCTTGGAGAGATTCTTAATTTATTGATATGGACTTGTAAGATAGGTGCATTCTGGTCATTATATATTCTAATTTTTATTATTACGTCACTTATTTTACTAATGACCTCATATGGTCCTGATGTTTTCTTATGAAATTTGCTGTCATTAGTCATGTATACAATATCTCCAACATTGAATTTTCTAAGCTTGCAATTTTTCTGTTTAGAATTTTGAAGTTTCTGGAAGTTTAATAAATTTTGATGTATTTCTTTGTATAATTTATGGAGATTGTCACATATCATATAGTAATCTGTATTGACATCTAGTCTATTATTGTATTGTATTGGGTTGAAGGTGTCCATAATATTTGCAAGAGGACGACCAAAATGTATAATGTTAGGAGTAGTTTTGATAGTTGAATGATTAGAAGAGTTGTACATCATCTGATGAATTCTAACTGCATTCACAAATGAATATCCATCTTCCATTAATGCATATATTGTTGACTTTATTGCTTTGTTGATGCGTTCTGAGACACCATTTGCCTGCGGATGTCTGACTGTCGTGAACCTTAAATTTATTCCAAGCATATGGTTAAATTCTTTAAATATTTGAGATTTTAGTTGTTTACCATTATCTGTAAGAATCATTTCCGGTCTTCCATGCACTGAAATATAATCAAACATTGCTTTTACAGTGTTCATTGCTGTGATATTTCTCATAGGGTAAAGCTGTAGGAACTTGGAGAAATGATCGATTACTGTCAAAATGTGCATGTTGTTTGGAAATGGTCCTACGAAATCGAGGGAAAGAAATTCACCTGGTCTCGAAGGAATGAAGGTGTTTTGTAATGGAGCCTTAGGGATATTGACAATTTTGTTTTTAATGCAGGTGCTGCATGAGTTAACATATTTTGAAACATCAGCAAATAAACCTGACCAATAGAATTTTTCAGATATAAGCTTGAAAGTTTTATCTATACCAAGATGACTGAAATGATAAATTTTTAGGCATTTTTGTCTTAAAGTGTGTGGGAGAACAATTTTAAATACAACTGATTTACATACTTGGTTTGTTGATTCTGCAGTATATAAAATTAAATTAGTTGAAGGACAAATTAAAAATTTCTTAAATTTTGGATTATTTTTTATGATTTTTTGTTTGATATTTTGAATTTCTTTATCACAATCTTGATGAAATTTAATGGATTCTATTGAAATTTCCATTGGTGGATCATTAGGAGGATTGTTGTTTACAGTGTTTGTATGAATAACTTCATTCTGGTCATCTTGATTAGTTGGGATGTTGTCAACATTGGGAACTATGGGAAGAATGTCGCTTGAATAGATTAATTTAGGATCTGTAGTTAAGGAAGTTGAATTATTTTGAAGAGGAGTACGTGATAGAAAATCAGCCAACACATTAAGTTTGCCTGGCAGGTGCTGAAAAGTGTATGAATACTCGCTTAGTTCTAGCAACCATCTCGTGATCATTTTGGCAGGTGAATCAATTTTACGAAAATGTGACAACGGTTTACTATCACTCAAAATTACAAAATGTCTTCCATATAAAATGTATTTAAATGCACGAACACCATAAACAATGGCCATTAGTTCTTGTTGTATAGGAGCATATTTTTTTCTGCCCCTCTAAGACCTTTGGAAAAATAAGAAATTGGCAGTAAAGTGCCATTTGCTTCTTGCATCAGGACTGCACTTATCGCAAATCCTGAGGCGTCAGTGTTGAGAAAAAATACTTTGTTGAAATCTGGTTGGATGATGAAAGGTTTTTGAAAAAAAACTGTTTGTAAATTTTGGAAAGCCTCATTTTCCTTGTCTGTCCACTTAAACGGGGATTTTGGAGACGTGAGTGCTACAAGAGGCTCTGTTAATTGTGCAAATGAAGGTATCAATGTTCGATAAAAACCACATAAGCCTAGGAAGCGTTTAACATGCTTTTTGGTTGTGGGAATGGGAAACGAGTTTACTTTTATAATATTAGCTGAAAGTGGAAAAATTTTATTATTTTGAAGATGAAATCCCAAAAAGTCTATTTCAGTTTGATGAAATGAGCACTTAGCAAGATTGAGGGTTAAATTGGCTTTGGAGAATATTTGTAGAAATTTATTGAGTTTAACTAGAGTTTCATCAAATGAGTTTGAACATATCACAAAATCATCTTGGTAGGATTCAATACCGGGCATGTTAATTTCTTCAATTACAGAGTCTGAGAGTGCCTGGAAATAACTTGCAGCATTTTTTAAAACGAATGGCAATCTTTTATACTTGTGGGTACCCCACGGACATGTAAAGGATAACCTATCTTGGTAGCACAATCTGTGTGCAAATTATCATTCTTATATGTTGGTATGAAAATCAAATCAGTATTGAGAAATGACTCATCTGGTAAAAAACACTTAAATTGAATGTAAGCTGAATCCTCAGAATCTAGAATAAGTTTCTTAACTAGTGATACATCAACAACATCTTGTGATGTATGTTGCTTGAAACTAGAAGGAAAAAATGGTTTTACATACAAAAGCTGAGAGAAATCAATACTTTTTCCAGGAGGTAAGTTTTCATTTTTATTGTTTTCACTTGTAATTGTAATGGAATTTGATTGAGCAATGTTAAAATTAGAACGTCTATTAACAAAAGTGATATATTCGTTATTGATTTTGCAGCATTCGATGTCAGGAATTATTACAACATTAAATTTATGAATAAAATCAAAACCTAAAAGGCCTTGGAATGAAGAATCAGTACTGAATTCACTAATGAACATGGGATGACGGTAATGTGCATGATTAATTCTAAAAGAGATTTCGACACATCCTATGAACTTGACTTCGGAATTTAAGGTTGAAATTTTAACCGATCTTGATAAATATTTATACTTAAGATTGTGCTTATGAGCATTAAAGAACTCATTGGAAATTAAGGACACTGAACTGCCAGTGTCGACAAGGACTGGAACTGAAACATTAGGAAAATCTAAATTTATGATAGGAATTTTTGGATAGTTTATATTAACATTAGCTATAAGTTCCTGTGTTACGGGCAAGTTAATGGATTCAGGTTGAACAAAGTTCTGCTGTGCCGGTTGAGATGAGATCTGACGACTAGCACCAGCACCTAGTGCGTCAGAAGTTAGTTTGGGGGAAATGTTATAGATGGTGTTATTGTATCCTTTAGACCAAACCAAATTTTTGCACTGAAACAGTCTCTTGCAGAATGACCACTTTTCATACAAATTTGGCAAATGACAGAATCCTTGTTAGTATTGGAAGGCATTGGTAATTGATTACTTGTTGTAGAAACCTGTGGTGCAGGGAAATTGTTGTAATTTGAGGGATAGTCTGAATTATCATAATATCTCCTAGAAAAATTAGAGCGATTTCTTCCATGAAAAGAACGGAAAGGTCTGAATTGAAAATTTCTGTTAGACTTGTGACCTCTATATGGTTGACTTTGTTGCGGTTTGAAACCTCTGTAAAAAGAATACTGATTATCCTTGAAAGCACGACCTCTGATTTTGTATTTGTTTTTATGAAAGATGTTAGATTTAGATTTATTGACAGTTGGTGTGTTTTCTTTAATGTTCGCTCTTTCTGAAAGTTCATCTATTTTATGAGCTTTCACAACCGATTTAATAGCATTAATTTGACAACTATCATTTACATTAGATTCATTAGGATTCTGAAGTTCAGTTAAAAATTTTTCGGCTTCAATTGCAACTGTAACGACTTCATCAAATGTTTTATTTCTTAAGGAGAAATGAATTTGCTGCTTTAAATTGGAAGGAATAATATCCCAAAATTTATCTAGTTTCAATCTATTCAGAGCAACAATGTCAGTAATTTCAGGAAATGCTTTTTTTGTCAAAAAATTGATACGATGTACAAGATTTTTTATGTTTTCATTTTCTAGCATACATAAGGCATTATAATTACGTCTATGTATTACACTATTCTCATCTTGATAATGTTCTAAAAGAAGATTAAATAATTTTTCTGATGAATGTATGGGATCATATTCATTATGCTGTGAAAACAATTGTTTTGCTGGATTATCTAATGATTGTGATGCCTCAAATAGAAGCTGTTTATCTGATAATTGATTAAGTGAAGCATAATTTTTGAATGTACTGATGAAGAGATTCAATTCGGATGGTTCACCAGAAAATCTGGGAAGTCTTGATAATGCTCTATGAGCAGTAAAATTTTGTGTATGTGAATCATGTGGAATTAAAGTTGGCATAATTGGAGGACTGATGTTATTTTCAGATACTGTAACATTAACCACACTAGAATCAGTAAGTACACTTTCATTGCCAGCAGAATGTGAATTACCAGTACTATTATTAATCACATTCCTATTCTTTTGACTATTTTTTGTTTTTCTAGCCATATTTAATATAACAGTTATTATAATAAAGAAATAATATTGTGGATGAAAATCATAAAAATTTGATTATATAATTGAACATGAGTTAAAAAAATATTTATACAAAAGGATTTCTTCAATAACTCTTCTCAGAATATTTCAATTCTTATTGTAAATTATATAGGACTTTTGATTTAAAGAAATATATTATTTTTAATGATATACATAAAACAGTGTAATTCACTATCATGATTCAAATATTCCCAAAAATTGCATCAGTTTATTAAATACACAGCATATCAATCAGAATTTTGTAGCATAATAATAGAAAAATAAAATATATCTCTGTATTTCTCTTTACTTCTCTATTATATATATATATATATATACCCAGCAAAACCACAGATGACGGCCAACATGAGGCCAAGTGCTGGTTGCCAGCAGTAGCTGCAGCTGGGCCGTCGGTGGCAAAAGTTACGGTGCCGCAGGGAATATGTTACGCCGGCCGTCAGTAGGCCATATTCAATCGATCCACTGTTGGCAGCCTGCAGTAAGTTAAAAATAAGTTAGTGGGCCAGTGAATGGATCGCTGCTGGCAGTTAGCAGTATGATGAAAATAGGTAATGGGCCACTGTCGGTAACCGACATTAGGTTGGAAATTGTTAGTGGGCCAGTGTTGGATTACCTGGTGGCAAACATAATTTTTCTATGTTATTGCTGGCAGCCTGCAGTGGGCCAGCTGTGGCAAACATAAAAAATTATATTACTGCCGGCAGTCTTCATTGGTCCTTTATATTTTTCCATTAAAGGCCCGCTTCACTCACCGTCGCCGGAAGCCGAAGACAATGTTATTCTATGGGAAATTTTCTTTGCAAATAACTTATTAACTAATACATATTTTTAAATTCTGTTTTCATATTCTGAAAATTCCCAACTGTTAAATTCACGGACCTTTTTTTAAAAATTATTTTTTTATATTTTATTTTGAAGCTGCAAAATACGATTTTTCAATATGTGAAATTTTTCATTTTGCAAGTTCAAAATAAAATATTAAAAATTAAAAAAATACATTTTCAAAAAAGGTCCATCAATTTAACAGTTGGGAATTTTCTGAATGTGAAAACAGAATTTAAAAATTTGTATTAGTTATTAAGTTATTTGAAAAGAAAATTTCCCATAGAATAACATTGCCTTGGACTTCCGGAGACGGTAAGTGAAGAGGGCCGTTAATAGGTCAGCAGTGATTTAGTTATATCTAGTATATTTATTTTATTGGTGATACCTTTAATTTTATTAGTGCTTTTTTCTTTTTCTTTCTTTCTTTTTTTTTTTCTCTCTCTCTCTCTCTCTCTCTTTTTTCTGATGAAGTAGCAGCCAGTTTTTTCTATGCATCCAATATTTAATTTGATTTTGTACATATTCATTTTTAAATACTATTTGCAAGTATTTGATTCATACACTATGGTTGTAAATTCAGGATTTCTAGTGCAGCATATAGGAAATATTCAGTTGATCCATTTTCCTTATGATAAAAGTTTAATTTGTTGCTTTCAGTGCAAATGTTTCTCTATATAACATTTTTTGGAATAAAGGAGATTATGTTTTTTTTTTTTTTTTTTTTTTTAATTGTTCAAATTTCAATATGTTTAACTTTGTTACGCTATTTGATATAAATAAATGTAACTTTACATGTGAAAATTATAGAATATTGAAACAAAAATTGTTATAAAGAGAACATCGTAAAAAACACCATAAACTAAAAATAAATAAATAAATAAATAATTAAAAAATGCAGCAATTGTTTCCGGTTGAAATAGCACGAAGACCCTTCATCAGGCGAAACAAAGTGGGCACGAGTGCAGCAAAAGTAATTTGCTGCAATCGTGCTTTTTGTTAAACTCACGAAAGGATGTGTTATTATTTCAACCTAAAAGAACTGATGCATTTTTTTTTTTTTTTTTTTTTTTTGGGGGGGGGGGGGAGGGGGGCAATGTTTATGTTTATTTACAAATTTTTCTATTTATTACTACAGTACAAAATCTGAAATCCGGAATCATCCGGACCATGGCCTTTCCGGATTTCGGACTTTTCCGGATTTTAGGTCACTTTCTGATTTACGGCAATAAAAAAAACGGACATTTCCATTCCGAACGCCCTTTTAGTTAATAACTAGCTTACGCCGCCCGAGGGTGCGATTTCTTAAGAAATTGGAGTATACTCTCAAGTAACATGTACAATACTTTGAATAAACACCATAAAATTTTGCAAACAAAACGCAAGCAGCTACGCTTGCGCTTTGTTTGCCGCACTCGTGCCTACTTCGTTTGCCTGATGAAGGATCATGTTTTCTTTCCATCCGAAACGATTGTCGCGAGCTCTTACATTTTATGGTGTTTACTCTTATTACTTTTAAACACCAATTCTGTGGTGCTTTTTATTATAACTCTTAAGTGTCCAGAAAATCTTGAATATTTTTCTTTTCCCCTACATCAAATGGTACCCAACTGATAATTTTTTTCCCTTATTTTTAAACAGCAGGCAGATGATCAAGTCAGAAAAATCCCAGAAATATACTGACATATATGCAGTACAGACACACAGACCACTTGCCAAAAAACCCCTTTTTTGACTCAGGAGACCTTAAAATATGTAAATTAGGTGAAAACTCGATGTCGAAATTTTTGATCGAATACAATGCTTCCATTATCTACAGTACTCTGATTATGGTTACTAATACTACTACTACTACTAATAATACTAATAACTAGTAGGCTACGCCCATTTGGCTGGTCACTATGTTTAAATGAATTTTCAAAATAATTGGACCAGTATTTATGTTTTACATCACATTATTAAAAGAAAAAAAAAAGAGAAAACTAAAATTATTTTTTTGAAATTGCTCTAAACCTCGCTTCGGGTACCCGCTACCTACGGCAACTCTTTTTCCATCCGCATAGTAGTGTGAGCACCAGAACACAGACAGACGCATAGATACTTCTCTTTATTTATATAGATTAGTTGACACAAATCCTGGCATAATTTCAGATAGAAATTGTTATTTTATTGAAGTATTTGTACTTTAAATAATTTAATCTATACGCTGTTAATAAATAAATATCCTCCTTTATAGTTCCTTAAAAAATAGAGGTCCCATATTCCCGCTCTTCGTTGTAATTTCTAGTCAATTTTGTCCTTTTATTACTTCCGGTGTGAAACTTTTTTTCTTTTACACACTTAACATTGTACTTTTCGTTTTCATCCCATGCTAAATCTATGGATTTTTAGCATACCCCCCTCTATTTATACATTTAAAATACGAGAGGTTCCAAAATAGAGGTCACTTCATGAATCTTTATACTATTCATGCAATGATGACATATATTACACCGACAAACTTTTAGCTGTATACTTACAATAATTTTCATTTAAAAATAATTGATGAATTGACTTTTCTTCTCTTTTATTTTGTGAACACTGTTGCTCATCATCTTGATAAACAAATTTCCTTCCTGCCCAATAGACCAACAAAAATAACGCTGATGCGACAACTCTCAGTTAAAGTTTGTTGTTTTTAAGTGCAGCTGGCTTTCTGATTTAATGAGTAGTCAGAGATATAAGTGTGGGAGCGTGTGAAGCATGCAAAAATTCAAGAAAAAGAATTTCACTTGTTAATATAATGTATAATTTTACTTCAAATATATTTTTGAGTGTGTTTATTTACATTTTTCAACAAAATAGGAAATTGCTTAGACTTCTGTCCATCTATCCGCTAATTTCCTTCTTTAAAAATGTTTTTAGAATCCCATAAAACTCATATATGTCATTACAGAATTTCCAGATTTATTGTAGGAAGCTTGTCACAAAAATTTGTAGAGGTAGCACAAATGGTTTGAGTATAAAAATTCATAAAATAATTTTGATACATTACAGTCTAAGAGAAGTTTCTTATCAGCGCACGCAAAAATTTTTGCACAACGTTAATAATATAGATGAACATAGGTTTTAAAGATGCAATAAAAAAAAATTTCCAATCAAAAATAACAAAATAAATATTTGCGTTTCATTTATTAGCGATGCACAAAAACATTCTTATCCTTTACGGGAAATTGATGGGGGAACTATTTCAGTTTCGTAAAAGCGAAATTATTTTTCTTATTTGCATTCAAATAATAACTATTATTATTATAAATAAAATAAAATAAAATAGTTTGTTATGGTTACCACTTTTTTTTTTTTTTTTTCAATAATAGTTTATAGAAATTACATATTAAAATTATTATTTATTAAATTTATTTTCTACGATGAAGGCAGGCGATTTGATTTTCATTTCAAAGAAGCATAATATATTAAATTTCGAAAAAAAAATCAATTTTTTACCAATATCCGAGAAATTTTTTAAATATTTTACTTTCTTATATGTATATATATATGTGTGTGTATATATATATATATAAGAAGAAAAATTTCGACTTCCGGTTTTCGATGTATTTCCATGTTTTGAGATTCCTGAACACGATTTGACCATTTTTAGAAAGTTTCTCTCTGTGAGTGTGCATAAAAAAAATTGTAGACGCTGTATCTCACGAACCAATGGACGAAATTAACCAAACTTGATTGGTCAGACCATGATTAAAATCGTTCCCGATTACATTTGTGGATCATTCACTCAAGACATAGCTCTATATTTCTACTTCTTCGTAATTTTCAGTATGACACAGTGTAGGAAGAAATTTTATATAAATGTACTAATTATATTATTTTTTTATTTTTAAATGAATTAAAAAAAATAAATGTTTAAGTAACTAACAACCAAGGAGGATTTCTTTTCTTTTTTCCCATGATGGAGTAAATTTTCAATGCTGGTATTTTTCAAAAGAACTCGTCAGTACCTTTTAAGTAAATAACTGAATGAAATTTGTGGTAAATTAAAACAAAGTTAAAAATTATTAAAAAAAAAAAAGCTTTTTTTCAGATGTTGGCAATTTTTTTTTTTTAAATTGAGAAACACTTTCCTAAGATGAAATTCGTTTGCATGCATTCGGGAAAATAATCTTAACAAATTATCTGCATTGCGCAAATTTGCATAATAAAAAGTATAGAAGAAAGTTTTGTGGTGCTACAACATACTAGATTTGTCAAAAATTAAAAAAATAAAAAAATAAATAAAAAAATAAAAATAAATTTTCCTTAAAATATCACAGATATATAATTCAACCTTTCGTTTTAAAAATACTGGCGAAATCTTTTCAAGGATACTCATATTGGAAATATACTTTATCTGGTATATTTCTCCCTCAGGGGTGGGGAGGCAACGTTTGTACATTTACAAAAAAAAAAAAAAAAAAAAAAAAAGGTGGAAGTAAACTTTTTGGATTTCTATCACTTTAAAAAATTTTTGAGCTCACACCGAGGGACAGACAGACAATTTCTCAAATTAAGTTCATCAAAACAACCCAAAAAGTGCAAAATCTGTCGAAAACCGGATGCCGAAAATTTCCCGAACCTAATGCTTTCTTCTTAAATACACTGAAGGAAGAAAAAATAAAAATAAAACATTAACTATAAATATTTATATATATTCTAATAACATTCTCCCGTCCATATAATATAAATATATAAATTAAGATTCATAATTTTTATTTTATGAAATTTATTAAATTAATAATAAAAATAACAAATGTAACTAGAACGTTAACGACTATCATAACTTACTTAAAACGGATCAACTGAATATTTGCTTTCTAGAAATCCTTTTATTATAATAATGACTTTAGATTCAAACACCTTTAAAAAATAGTATTTAAAAAATAATAGAAAATCAAATTAATAATTGAATTACTTACTCATATAATATAATTACTTTATTGTGATTTAACATCTTTCAGTCTAGAACCTATATCCGCAGACTACAATAACGAACAAACTTCGTATGAAATGGCAGATGGCGAGCGAATTTCAAATCAACAGAAAATAAATCACAGCGCCCTCTAAGCATACAAATTGGTTATGGCCTAATAATTTGTGGCCACAACATGAAAAATATTATGTTGGCCTTGTGGTGATAGCCTGCATAAGGCCAACTGTGTATATGCCACTTCTGGACAACCGACCATTTTTCTTTAGGCCTCCAATACTGCAGGCAGCCATAAACGGCCCACTGGTGGAGTTATGTGAGGCAACCGGCAACTGATGGCAAGTGCAGGATGCCGGCTGTAGGCCATAATGAGCCCATCAATATAAGTTTTGCTGGGTATATATAGATAAAAAAATATATGTTACTATTATAATAATGATTAAATAAGGAAGGAACAAAACTAGTTATGAATAAACAAAATATGAAGAAATTCAATAAATCATGTTCTTTAAAAAATATTGAAATTATAAGTGGTTATATGTATTATAGAAATTCCAATTCAGAAGTAAAACCACCATTAATGCAATTTAATGTATTTTTCAGAATAAAATAATTAAAAAGTCTCTGAAAAAGAAATAAAGTGAAAATCATATTTAAGAGCAATCATTCTGAAACAAAATATGATAAAAATATTATTATCATTATTATTCTTTTTCTTTCTTTTTTTTTTTTATATATATATTATAGGTATTTTTATTTCATATTGTTATTATATTATGAAAAGGATACTATTCTTGACCAAATAGTACTTCATAGAATGTCCTGAATCATGTCTGTATCGTTCATTTCGGCCAACAACATTCCTGTCAGTTTTCCTTGACCATCAAGAAAAAAATATCCATAAATTTGAAAAATCACAGTGTGCGAAGTCCGCGATTCTCAAATGTTGATCTCTGTTTACGATATTCGATGTCGGAACAGTCACTTAAAAGATGAATGGATTGGGAAAAAAAATTCTATTATATTCAAAATATCCACGGTTTTTTTTTTTTTTTTTTTTTTTTTTAGAACAAAGTTTTGAAAATATTAATTAATAAAATCAGATGAACGGCGTCCAGCGAATGGTTACGGTACCATGTGTGATGGTATGGTTCTTAGTTAAATATTAGATGCTTTGAAGATTTGGCCGTTTATCCTGAGATATGCTCTTTTTATTATAAATATCTTGAAAGGTTGGTGAGATTGAATAAAATTTCGTATAGTGTTAAAAAGTTATTTCTATGGTATTGAGATTCAAGTGTTCGTAAGAATTAAATAAAAGTTATTATTTATTGCGCGTATTACAATAACCACTAAATTTTGTAGAGCTTCGTCAAGACGCCTTTTAGAAAAGATTCCCGGATCGAAAAATACAAATGAAACATCTTACTTGAGAAGTCCAAGAAAAGATGAGACCAACTTGGAGTGGAATACTTCTTTATTTAAAATTCCAATTTTCCTGAAAAGGTTTCGGAACAGCAGGAGTTGATTCCAGTCAGGAATTCTTGAACATTGTAGATACAAAAAAAAGGCTTGAATAATATTTATATTATCTATTTATAGATTATTTTACTGTTATTTATTATGATCGGTTTTGATTTGGATTAAAATATTTATCTATTTAAAAAAAAAAACTTTCAAGAACAAGAACGCGGCCGTCATTCGAATGAACGACTTCTCCCCGCGTGATTAATTACTTCCTCACATTACAGCAGCCGTAGTTTTTAGTGCAGTTCATCCGCGCCGCATCAGCTAGAGAGAATTCTTAACTCGATCACGTGACAAGCGGCGCTCTCATTTGAACGCACGCACGCGCCGAAAGACAATCAGAAACATGACGCAATATGGCTGAGAGAGAAAAATTACGATCTGGTTTAGCAAAATGGAACCAAAGAGATCGCACGCTTCGGAAATCTTTTCGCGGTTAATTAAATACCGAAAAGCGTTTAAGATGCTAAGAATGACAAGTTTAAGGATTAAATTAATAACCAATTACGGCAATTAAATAAATAATTTCGTACTTAATTAAATTTTAAAGTTATTCCCAAGCTAAACTAATTAAAAAAGGAAATAAAAACAAACAGTTATTTTAATTGAATTAATGAGAACAAAAACATTGTCATGCTACATGACATTCTCCCCTACAAATAGGTAAATGAAAATTGTCAAAATCGGGTGAGAATAGCCAAAAATTTATGTTAATTTTAAGATTGCGCTGGAATCAACGCCTCTGTTCCTTTGCCATATACAGGGAATTACATGCAGGCAAACATCATGCCAATTTTGAAATCAAGTGAATACAATATGAGTTACATAATTAAGGCACGTTCCATCATCATAGATAATTGCCAAACAGTATTTGCACCAGTGCCATTTTCTTTTTACATAATTATAATAATATTTCTTTTCAGTTTGAAGTGACAAATAATAATGAATCAATCGTACAAGTACAATAGCTGCATTAATGCAAGTGTAATTTTGTTGAATAAAATATTCTTATAACATATGTCTTATTTTCTTTTTATACCATTTATAACACATAAGTATCTTGACAGAATGTAAGAACTACCATGTAGGTAAGTATGAAATTTGTACCAGAGAAGAAGAGATATAATGTTGCAATATCATGAGAAACTGTGTTCAATTTACATAAAAATTTTAATATAAAACGTTAAAGTATGTAAAATTGATAAAATTAAAAAAAAATTGTATATTATCACTTTATTCTATGAGCTAAAAAATGTAATAGAGCAAAAAAATTTGAATAAAAAAAAATTCAACAAACAAAAAAAAAAATTTGAACAAGGCATACCCCCAAAATAGGAAAAGGGACTAGTATATTTCCATGTTGAAGATAGTACCAAGTACAATAAATTAAAAATTTCCGAATCACATTTCTGCAGCAATGCAACTCAGAAGGAAAAAAAATTTATTCTACTATTTATTTTATTTTAAAAAACAAATTGATTACAATGTGTAAGCAAAATCAAGTCTTCAGGATGAAAAAAATATATGAACAACACACTAAAAGAAAATACTTGATTTTTTTTTTTTTTTTTTTTGCAACGTCTCTTTGTATGTGCGACAGTAAGTATGTATAAAATTACCATTTGCACATACCTTTTTATTTTCATTTATTCTATCATTTTCTTTATAAATGGTGCAAAACAAATGGTCACCTTCATATACTTGTAACTCATATATATATATATATACCTCTCCAAAAATATTTTCAAATATAACTGAAAAAAATTTGTTCATGGATATTAACAATATCTTTTTTTTTTTACAAAAAGTTAATAAATCAAATTCACGGTCAAATTGGATAAATTAATCTCAGATAACTTCATTATTCTAAAACTGGGAAAAAAATATGTACCTATTTATTTCTTTTTGAATGTGTTTTGATTACATATTAAATAATGCACTTGAGAAAAACAAAAACTGTATGAGTGTACCCAGTACATATATAATAAGTCTATGTGAATTTAACAGAGTGCACAAAGAACATAATACAGTGTAAGGATGTTTGGTACATATAACAAAATAAAGGCAAAGTAAAAAAAAATTCAAAACAAATAAGTTTGAAATGTGCAAAAAAAAATTGTATTATTAAACATAACATAATTCTTGTAAAGCAATTATGCAGCGTGCAAATTTGTTTTTGATATTACATAAAAATGATACATTATACAATATTGAAAATATATATATATATAATGCTGAAACATTATAATTGTTTAAAAAATATATACACACAACCAGTATTGTCATGACATGAGCTCAAAAAAATATAAAAATTGGAATTCCAAAAAAAAATAAATTGTGTCTGTATGCCTACAGAAATTATTTTTATTTAGTTTAAAATATATATACCGTGGTTAAAAAATGTCACATTGTGACATGTAAGGAAAAGTTATATTATGTATAAATGTGATCATAAAATACTTATTTGAAATCAGACATGAAAGATGGGTGAAATGTGAAATAAAAAAAATTATACAATAAGTTATGTTGGATTTAGATAAATACACCCGATATATGTATACAATAATATTGCTCAGCATCATCAGCGGGAAAGACATCATGTGATATTCCTACTTGGTTGATGATAAAAAATTTGGAAAGTTCTGAAAAAAAAAATACAAAAAATTAGACAAATTAATGACGACAAAAAAAAATCACAAGAAAAGTCTGCTTGTCCCCTATAGTAGGACAGCAAACAGATGGAGCAGCGCAGTGGCCAGCCACGAAACTCCGCTTCCTATGACCTTCGTGTCCTGGGACGCAAATTATATCTGCGTTTCTGCAGTTGATTATTGATGATTGTAGTAGTTGATGAATCGGTGTCACCTACAGTTGGACTAACATCTGGAAAAGCAGCGGTATTCCCATTGTTGTCAGCGTTGATGATTGATGCATCAGGAGCCCAGCAAAACTTATACTGATGGGCTCGTTCTGGCCTACAGCTGGCATCTTGCACTTGCCATCAGCTGCAGGTTGCCACATGTAGCTGAAGCAGTGGGCCGCTTACGGCTGCCAGCATTGAAGCCAGCCTACAGTGAAAAGGCCGGTGGCTCAGAAGCGGCATAATAACAGCTGGCCTTTTGCAGGATACCAGCACACGGCCAACATTATGTTTGCCATATTGCGGCCACAATTTATAAGGCCGGTACCGGACCATCACTTGCAATTCGAATGCATAGAGGGCGCTGCGATTCACCTGCTGTTGATTTGAAATTCCCTCTCATTTCGCTTCGCCATTTCGTGCCAAGTCTGCGGCGTACAAGATACTAAAAGGTTAAATGATCTCATAAAAAGTGTAAGAGTAAGTGATTCATTTTTTAATTTGGTTTTGTGTTTTTTATTTAATCATTTTTAGAAGCCTTTGATTTTAGAATTATTATTAAAATATTAGGATTTCTAGAAAAGTACAGCAAATATCTGGTTGGTCCGTTTAAAATGAGCTATGATAGTCATTAATTTTCTAATTATATTCTTATTATTTTTTATTCTTATTATTTTAATAGCGCTAATATGTTTATGGATCCAACTTTATATTTGTATAATATAACTGTGGGAAAGTTATTAGGACAATTATAAATTTGTAACCTTTTTATTTTTACTTTGTTCTGCATGTATAAGAAAGAAGTATTTGATACGTAAAAATTTTCGACTCCCGTTTTTTGGTTGTTTTACACGTTTTGATATGTTCTGAACACGATTTGACTTCATTAAAAAACTATCTGTCTATCTTTGTGTGTATCAGTAATTTTTTGAACGCTGTATTCTATAAACAATTTAATACAATTTAACTTAACTAGATATTTAGTTGGACTTTGACTTAAATTGGTGCTAATTACATTTGAGGATCAATCCTTCAAAATATGCCGCTTTCATCCCATTTTTTCCCAGTTTTCAACATGGCAGTATGAGAGGAAAATTTGCATAATTACACATAATGAGAATTAATTTTTAGATGTGAAATAAAATAAATAAATGTTTATGTTAATAACAGTCAGTCAAGATTTTTTTTTCTTTTTAATCCAGAGAGCATCGCTTGAAAAAAAATAAATAAATAAACAAATAAATAAATCTTAAAAATTATCCCTTCTATATATATTTGACTAGATCCTTATATGTATAAAGTATTTAAAAAAATGTACTTGTAAAATAGTAAACAGCATTTAAAAATTCCCATATGTTAGAAATATAAATAGAAAATGAAGTATTGCCATAAATTAATTAAAAGAGAAATAGCAAAAAGTATAATCAAAATAAGTATTAGACTTTCTATTATATCCCAAAGAAACGTCGCCCAAGCAAAGAAAGAGTTCTGCTTTTTCTGCCAAAAGTGTTTCAATACAGAAATTTGTATCATATTTCTTATATTATTTTTGTGATTTTATAGAACAGAAATTTTTTATGGAAATTAGTGGTGGCAAAAAAGCGGAACTCTTTCATTCCTGACCACCAGTATGATTCAAAATGTCAAGAATCGTGAAGATGGTCCTAAATCTGAATCAATTTATTCATATTTCATTAATAACAAGTGCATATTATTACCTTTTAAATTCCGAAATTATTATTATTAACACAGATAACACTCACAAACTAATAAAGTTTTCGCCACATAAAGATGTGAGACAGAATAAATAAAAAACAAATAAATAAAAATAAGTTCAATTAAATAAATAAAGACAAGAAGATAAAATAAAAAAAAAATTATTTTGATTAGAATAATTTTCTCTCAAATATTATATACTTATCACAGACGTTAATCTTTGAACTGCATTATTATTATCACTATACTGCATCATAAAATTATATATCCTGTTTATATTTGTAATTTAAATGATCACTTTTGATTGCTAAACTTTAAGTGAGTAAGACACACTGAGTAAACTTTAAATGAATATGACTATAAATTTTTTAAAATGTTTATCCAGTATCTCTGTAATTCTACAATGGTTTTCAACTAAAAGTAAATAATAAATTCAAAAAACTGGAGTACAGACAATAGCAAGAAATTAAAACTTCTTCACACACCATAAATTTTAAATCAGCACAACCGGTTTCGAAAGGATGTAGCCTTTCTTCATCAGGTGCAAACACGTGCAACTGCCTTGGAGGCAAAAGCAAGACTCTTGTTTTTGCCTCCAAGGCAGTTGCACGTGTTTGCACCTGATGAAGAAAGGCTACGTCCTTTCGAAACCGGTTGTGCTGATTTAAAATTTATGGTGTGTGAAGAAGTTTTAATTTCTTGCTAAAAGTAAATAATCGAAATTCTTTACCTTCATCCCGTATTTTTATTTTTTCAAATTGTTTTATTTCTCAACAAATAATAATAATAATTAAGGAAAATTAAGGTTTCTTTAGAAGGAAATATAAATCGTTGATGTACACCCACTACTAAATAATTAAAATAATAGTCATTCTCATTAAATCTGTGTATAAAACAGATTTTTTAACATCCTGTTTCATTTTCGCTATGTAAGATTTGAAATAAGTAATTCCCTATAGTTATGATGAAATCTTTCAGAGCAACTGAAAACGTCTTACGTCTTTATTTAATAAATTCATTTTAAAGTAAACCAAACCAACGTCTATCAATCAGTGCAGTACGGATGTGTTAGTTTTGAATTGGAATATTTTTCTTAGTCAGCAATTATAACCAGATGGCCCCAAATGCTTACGGTCTAAGCATCTTTGAAGGTTAGCAACAGCGCTTATCAGTTCAAAAAATGTCGAAATGCATTAAGTAATTTTTACTTTCTTCTATATTCAATAGAAGAAAGTATTGGATTCGTAAAAATTTTCGACCTCGGGTTTTTGATGGATTTACACGTTTTGAGAGCTGTAGAACACGATTTGACTATTTTTAGAAAATGTCTGTCTGTCTGTGTGTGTGACAAAATTTTGTGGCAACTGTATCTCCGGAACTACTGCACAGAATTTCATACAAACTGGAATGTAGTTGCACCTTGACATAAATTAGTGCCTATCAACTTTTGGTAAAAATCGTCTCACAGGTTGCGTTGCCATCCCGCTTTTTCTAAATTTTTAACATGGTGATATAGGGCAAAATTTTGTATAAATGTGCATAAGGCGAATTATTTTTTAGCAATCATTATGAAATTTACAAGAAATATTTATAATAAAGATAGTCAACTGGGAAAATTTTTTTGCATGTGTAGGAGCCTCGTGAACCCCCCTGGGGGGGAAGTCCCCCCTCGAAGGGAGTAAATTTTCAAGATGGGTTTCTTTCGAAAGGTCTCGTCAATACCTTTAAAACGAATGGTTGAACTATAAATCTGTGATAATTTAAAACAAAGTTATCGATTTTTTTTACTTTTTACGGAAAAAAACGCAAAAAAAAAAAAAAAAAAAAAAAAAAAATCTTATTTATTTATTTATTTTTTAACGAAATTTAACTTGGTATTTAGTTGGCTCCTAACATAAACTGGTGCTAATTAGATTTGGGGATCAATCGCACAACAGGAGGCGCTGTGATCGTATTTCGTCTAAATTTTTAACATGGTAGTATAGGACAAAATTTCGTATAAATGTACATATTGAGAGTTATTCTTAACCTGTGATTGTAAAATTAATATGAATTATTGCTAATAGTAGTAGTCAATTAGGAAAAAAATTTTGTGCATGTGGGGGCATCGCTCTCCCCCCCCCCATCCTGGGGGGAAGTACCCCCCGGGGTGGTGTAAATTTTGAAGATGGGTATCTTTCGAAAGGTCTCGTCAATACCTTTAAAACGAGTGGTTGAACTATAAATATGTGATAATTTAAAACAAAGATATCGATTTTTTTTTACTTTTAACGAAAAAAAAAAACTTGAATTTTTTTTTTTTCTTTTTTCTTTTTTTTAATATTGTTACTGAGTGAATTTGTATAGGAAAATATAGAAGAAAGTTTAAATGAAGAAATGAAAGTCAAGAATAGTTTAAATGTGAATTTGAATCTCAAATTGTAATCTGCGCTTTAAATAATAAACTTGGCAGTTAGTTTGTTTTCTGATTAAAAAAAAGTAATCCATAACATTAGCTGAATTAGTTATTTAAATAAATTAATAAGGAAAAAAAAAAAAGAAATGGTTTTCAATTGGTTTCCAGGATCATGCATGCATGTTTAATTTAAATTTTTATGGCAGCAAATATATGAAAAAAAAAAAAAAAAAAAAAAAGAAATGCGTACTTATATAATTTAATTGTAAAAAAATAAAAATAATTAAAATTAAAATTAAATTAAAAAATAAATAAATAAAAATAAATTTTAAAGCACATATTTATTACAGTAATAAATGCACTAAAGAACCGGTATTAATAATAAAATTCTTTGTAAAGAAACGCAATAATTGAATTAAAAAAAAACTGGCAACATTTGTTTCTGGTGATACACGGCTCTTCATTTGCTGAACAAAGTAGGCACGAGTGTAGCAAAACACTTCTGTTACACTCTTGTCCACTTTTGTTCGCCTGACTAAGGATAATAGTGGTGATATCTGTTGCCTTTTTATTTTATTTTAATATCTTATTATTTATTTATTTATTTTTACAGTAATAAACGATTCAAAGAACCGTTATTAATAATAAAAATCTTTGTAAGAAAACCCAATAATTAAAAAAAAAAATACTAGCAACATTTGTTTCGAGTAGAAATATTACCATGGCTCTTCGTTGGGTGAACAAAGTAGGCACGAGTGCGGCAAAGTACATTTGCTACGCTCGTGTCCACTTTTGTTCGCCTGACTAAGGGTGACTGTTGCTTTTTTTTTCCGATTTATGGTAACTTATTATTTTACTCTTCAGAGTCAGAACTCCGTACTGTAGTAGTTTTTAAACCCCTTCTAAGCGGATGACGAAATTGAAAATCGTATTTTGAAATTAGCGTCTTAGATTTCTTAAAGTTTACATACATATGCTTTGAAATGTATCAATACTAAGCATATTAAAATTTCTGGAAAACCATTTAAATATGTTAAAAAAAAAAATCAAAAAATTTTCAAAAGATTTTAAGTGTTTTATACGATTAATATTTTTAATAAATTCTCCCCTTACCCTGATTTCATTGTATTGTAATGTATCAATATATTCGAAATAAATTAGGTTTTTACTTTGTGCATTGGTTGGTGAGTTTTTTTTTTTTTTTGTTAAAAATACTTTTATTTTTGACTCTAAAATTTAGCACACAAGTACAAAATACTTTTCAAAAAGTAACTTCTCAATCAATCCACAAAGTTATACTCAAATATGTTTAGAAATTTTGATAAATTACAATGATGTAAAATCGAGTGTAAAATTTAAAAATTATGTTGCATGGAGTATTTATTTATTTATTTTATTTCAATAGTTTATGAGAAATTTTAATGTACTTAATACTGATACATTTCAATACTTATGTATTAAATCACGACATTAAGGAAGAAATTTCAAAGAACGGTTTTCAATATTTATCATCTCCTTAACTCTGATTTAAATATTTTTTTATTGAATGTTCTCTATATTGCATACTTAAATCAGAAACTTTTTATTTCAATATTTTATCTAGTCACTTGCAACGTTACATTTATTTATATAAAAAAAACTTAACACAGTTAAATAAACGTTTTGAAATTTAACATTTTGAAACAAAATTTACAAAGAATATAATATTACATAGAACAAAATATATATTTATCTTATCAAAATCTTATATTTGCATAGAACAAAAGTAATAAAAAGCTTATCATAGATTTATTTTTAATGAAAACGGATCGGCTGAGTGTTTATCACGCTGTACTAGAAATCCTAAATTTATAAACATAGTCTAAGAATCAAATGCTTGTAAAAATTTAATTGAACTATAAATACAGTGGGTAATTTATTATTATTATTATTATTATTATTTTAAAACAAATACTGGATGAAATGGTCTTGAACTTCTAATATACAAAGAACATTTAAAAACTCATATTTTCCACTATCGATTTAGTCAAGAGTGCAATTAAAGAAGCAACCACAAATTGGAGAAAAGCACAAATACTTTGGATCACCCTATATCATGAAAAGCTACCGATGACTTGTAACCTTAACACGCTGCATATATTATAAACAATATGTGTATTTTTTTTTTTTTTGGCAAGGGGGGGGGCAAGTTTCTTTTCTTTCTTTCTTTTTTCTTTTTCTTTCTTTCTTTCTTTTTTTTTTTTTTTTTTTTTTTCTTATAGCAAGAATGAAATTCAATAAAATTTTACAAAACTTACAGAAAATTGACAAAATTTTAACAAAACACAAAACACAAGAAATATATTATTCTAAGGCACACATTTATACGTGTAATATTCGGTGAGATATGAGCATTTATAATAAATATTTTATTTACTGCTTTTGTAGGAAAGATAAAAATTTTCATCACATTAGTTAAAAGCTAGATATATTGAGCAATTTATATCGAAAGTTCATTTCAATACAGGAAAAATTAAGCAAGTTGTTGCGAAAAAATGGGGCAGATTTTAGGTATATACAGGTTTGAAAATTCATAAGGGGTTTTTCACATGTCAAGCATTTAATTGGAAGATTAAATTTTTTCAACCATGTTTCAAAATTTCTTCTTTGTGAAAAAATCCTTTTGGATTTGTAACTCTAACATACTTTTATTTATTTAGTACGATCTGTGAGCTCATAAGGAGATTTTCACAAAAATGACCTTTTGTAACATGGTTTAACATATCTAAAATCTGGCTCGTTCTTTTACCAATAATTTACTTAATTTTTATTCCATTGAAATAAACTTTTGTATGAGTTACCCAAGATATCTGGTTTTCGACTTACGTAATAAAAAAATTTCTATCTTACGCGCTCGCTCAGAAAAAATAAAATAAATAAATAAATAAATAAATAAAAATTAATGTAAATGCTCAAATCTCCTGGAAAATTACACATATGAATTTTATGTTTCAGAATAATGTTTCTTTAATGTTTTATCAATTTTTCTGCAAGTTTCGTAAAATTTTGTGAAAATTCCTTCTTGTTATAAGCAAACAAATTGCCAAAAATGTAATAATAAAGTATATATATATATATATATATATCTATATATATGCCTAAAAAATTGTGTATTTCCCATACAAAAAACTTACAAACATTGTATATAGTAAGAGCAATAATGTGTTCAAGTTACAAGTCATTTGTAGCTTTTTATGACACAGGGTGATCCAAAATGTTTGTGCTTTTCTTTAATTTATAGCTGGTCCCTTAATTGAACTTTGGACTAAATCAATAGTAGAAAATGTGAGTTCTTAAACGTTTTTACATGTCTGCATTTCAAAATCATTTAGTCAAGCATTTTTTTTTTTTTTTTTTTTTTTTTTTTTTTTATCAAGATAAAAAAAGTGTATAAAAAATAATAATAATAATAATAGTTTGATCACCCTCTGTTGCTACAAAACCAAATTAAATATTGGATGCATAGAAATTAGCATTAATAAAATGTAAGGTATCACAATAAATAAATAAATAAATAAATAAAATAAAATAAAATAAAATAAAATAAAATAATAGTCATAGCCAAATCACTATTGGCCCATTAAGGGCCCTCTTCACTCACCGCCGCTGGAAACCGAAGCTAATGTTATTCTATGGGAATTTTTTCTTTACAAATAACTTATTAACTAATACATATTTTTTAATTCTGTTTTTCACATTCTGAAAATTTCCAGCTGTTAAATTGACGGACCTTTTTAAAAAAATTATTTAATTTTTTATATTTTATTTTGAAGCTGCAAAATACGAATTTTCGATATGTGAAATTTTTTCATTTTGCAATTTCAAAATAAAATATTAAAAATTAAAAAATACATTTTTAAAAAAGGTCGGTCAATTTAACAGTTGGGAATTTTTTGAATGTGAAAACAGAATTTAAAAATATGTATTAGTTAATGAGTTATTTGTAAAGAAAATTTCCCCATAGAATAACATTGGCTCGGGCTTCCGGCGACGGTAAATGAAGAGGGCCGTTAATGGGAAAATATAAAGGGCCAACAAAAACACCCGGAGTAATATAATTATTTATATTTGCCACAACTGGCCCACTGAAGGCTTCCAGCAACAATACGAAAAAATTATGTTTGCTATCAGGTGGCCCGACACTGGCCCACTAACGATTTTTAACCTATTGTTGGTTGCCATCAGTGGCCCACAACCTTTTTTTAACCGATAGCTCGCTGCCAGCAATGACCCATCAGTGGCCCACTGACTTATTCCGATCGTACTGCAGGCTGCCAGCAGTGGATCGGCCGAATGCGGCCATCTGATGGCCGGCGTAACATATTCCCTTCGGCACCTTAACTTTTGCCACCAACGGGCCAGCAGCTGTTACTGTTGGCAGCCAACACTTGGCCTCGTGTTGGCCATCATCCCAGGTTTTGCTGGGAGGTGATTGTATATTTTCTAATTCTTCATGCTGGACATCATTAGGTAAGTTACTTTTAGAATTTGTATCTGAATTTTGATCCTGGTTATTGTTTGTGCTATTGGTACTAGAATTTAAGTTCGTAGTTGCAGTTGTATCTGTATTTGTAACTGCCCATCTATGATTATCTCTTCTTGGAGCAATTCTTAATTTATTGATATGGACTTGTAAGATAGGTGCATTCTGGTCATTATATATTCTAATTTTTATTATTACGTCACTTATTTTACTAATGACCTCATATGGTCCTGATGTTTTCTTATGAAATTTGCTGTCATTAGTCATGTATACAATATCTCCAACATTGAATTTTCTAAGCTTGCAATTTTTCTGTTTAGAATTTTGAAGTTTCTGGAAGTTTAATAAATTTTGATGTATTTCTTTGTATAATTTATGGAGATTGTCACATATCATATAGTAATCTGTATTGACATCTAGTCTATTATTGTATTGTATTGGGTTGAAGGTGTCCATAATATTTGCAAGAGGACGACCAAAATGTATAATGTTAGGAGTAGTTTTGATAGTTGAATGATTAGAAGAGTTGTACATCATCTGATGAATTCTAACTGCATTCACAAATGAATATCCATCTTCCATTAATGCATATATTGTTGACTTTATTGCTTTGTTGATGCGTTCTGAGACACCATTTGCCTGCGGATGTCTGTCTGTCGTGAACCTTAAATTTATTCCAAGCATATGGTTAAATTCTTTAAATATTTGAGATTTTAGTTGTTTACCATTATCTGTAAGAATCATTTCCGGTCTTTCATGCACTGAAATATAATCAAACATTGCTTTTACAGTGTTCATTGCTGTGATATTTCTCATAGGGTAAAGCTGTAGGAACTTGGAGAAATGATCGATTACTGTCAAAATGTGCATGTTGTTTGGCAATGGTCCTACGAAATCGAGGGAAAGAAATTCACCTGGTCTCGAAGCAATGAAGGTGTTTTGTAATGGAGCCTTAGGGATATTGACAATTTTGTTTTTAATGCAGGTGCTGCATGAGTTAACATATTTTGAAACATCAGCAAATAAACCTGACCAATAGAATTTTTCAGATATAAGCTTGAAAGTTTTATCTTACCAAGATGACTGAAATGATAAATTTTTAGGCATTTTTGTCTTAAAGTGTGTGGGAGAACAATTTTAAATACAACTGATTTACATACTTGGTTTGTTGATTCTGCAGTATATAAAATTAAATTAGTTGAAGGACAAATTAAAAATTTCTTAAATTTTGGATTATTTTTTATGATTTTTTGTTTGATATTTTGAATTTCTTTATCACAATCTTGATGAAATTTAATGGATTCTATTGAAATTTCCATTGGTGGATCATTAGGAGGATTGTTGTTTACAGTGTTTGTATGAATAACTTCATTCTGGTCATCTTGATTAGTTGGGATGTTGTCAACATTGGGAACTATGGGAAGAATGTCACTTGAATAGATTAATTTAGGATCTGTAGTTAAGGAAGTTGAATTATTTTGAAGAGGAGTACGTGATAGAAAATCAGCCAACACATTAAGTTTGCCTGGCAGGTGCTGAAAAGTGTATGAATACTCGCTTAGTTCTAGCAACCATCTCGTGATCATTTTGGCAGGTGAATCAATTTTACGAAAATGTGACAACGGTTTACTATCACTCAAAATTACAAAATGTCTTCCATATAAAATGTATTTAAATGCACGAACACCATAAACAATGGCCATTAGTTCTTGTTGTATAGGAGCATATTTTTTTTCTGCCCCTCTAAGACCTTTGGAAAAATAAGAAATTGGCAGTAAAGTGCCATTTGCTTCTTGCATCAGGACTGCACTTATCGCAAATCCTGAGGCGTCAGTGTTGAGAAAAAATACTTTGTTGAAATCTGGTTGGATGATGAAAGGTTTTTGAAAAAAAACTGTTTGTAAATTTTGGAAAGCCTCATTTTCCTTGTCTGTCCACTTAAACGGGGATTTTGGAGACGTGAGTGCTACAAGAGGCTCTGTTAATTGTGCAAATGAAGGTATCAATGTTCGATAAAAACCACATAAGCCTAGGAAGCGTTTAACATGCTTTTTGGTTGTGGGAATGGGAAACGAGTTTACTTTTATAATATTAGCTGAAAGTGGAAAAATTTTATTATTTTGAAGATGAAATCCCAAAAAGTCTATTTCAGTTTGATGAAATGAGCACTTAGCAAGATTGAGGGTTAAATTGGCTTTGGAGAATACTTGTAGAAATTTATTGAGTTTAACTAGAGTTTCATCAAAAGAGTTTGAACATATCACAAAATCATCTTGGTAGGATTCAATACCGGGCATGTTAATTTCTTCAATTACAGAGTCTGAGAGTGCCTGGAAATAACTTGCAGCATTTTTTAAACCGAATGGCAATCTTTTATACTTGTGGGTACCCCACGGACATGTAAAGGATAACCTATCTTGGTATTTTTCTGGCAGATGGAGTTGCCAATATGCTGAAGGCATATCAAGTAGTGTAAAATATTTGTATTTTGCCATATTGGTTATGATGGTTTGAATTCGAGGAAGGGGATATGATGAATGTTGAATAATGGCATTAAGAAGTCGTAAATCTAATGCTAGCCTGTATTTTGTTTTAGTGCCATCACCCTTTTTTTTAACTAAAAGCATCGGGCAAGCCCAAGATGCAATATTCTTTTCAATAATGTTAGCTTCAATCATTTGATCAATTTGTTGCTTTGCCTCACTCTGTAATGACTGAGGAATTGGAAAAGGCAGAGCCTTAATGGGATAGTTTGTAGTAAAATTTAGTTCAGGTAATACTCTGTCGGAATGTCCCAATGTGTTTAAAGATGATGAAAATGCTGAATAATTGTTGTTTAAGACAGAATAGAGTTGACTTTGTTGAGTTACATCTAAGTGTGATAGTTCAATTTTAGCACTTTTGAATTCATCTAATCTTTTTCGTAAAACATCTGGAGATGCAGTGATTAGATTTAAAAAATGTTCGATATTATTGTTAGAGATTTCCGAATTTATAGGCTGTTGCTCTTTAATATCCTCTATTTTATGAAGTTGACCAAAACAAGTATTTTTATTTAGATGAATGGGATGGATTTTCGAGATATTTTCTACATGGGCATAGAATGTTTGAACTAAGTTCTTGTGTGAGTGATTGTTATTTGAATTCACAGATGGAGATGTATTAGAATGTTCTAGTTCAGTGGATATGTGATTGGTGAGTTCTGGAGATTCCACTGGTATAGAGAAAAAAATGATAGCACAATCTGTGTGCAAATTATCATTCTTATATGTTGGTATGAAAATCAAATCAGTATTGAGAAATGACTCATCTGGTAAAAAACACTTAAATTGAATGTAAGCTGAATCCTCAGAATCTAGAATAAGTTTCTTAACTAGTGATACATCAACAACATCTTGTGATGTATGTTGCTTGAAACTAGAAGGAAAAAATGGTTTTACATACAAAAGCTGAGAGAAATCAATACTTTTTCCAGGAGGTAAGTTTTCATTTTTATTGTTTTCACTTGTAATTGTAATGGAATTTGATTGAGCAATGTTAAAATTAGAACGTCTATTAACAAAAGTGATATATTCGTTATTGATTTTGCAGCATTCGATGTCAGGAATTATTACAACATTAAATTTATGAATAAAATCAAAACCTAAAAGGCCTTGGAATGAAGAATCAGTACTGAATTCACTAATGAACATGGGATGACGGTAATGTGCATGATTAATTCTAAAAGAGATTTCGACACATCCTATGAACTTGACTTCGGAATTTAAGGTTGAAATTTTAACCGATCTTGATAAATATTTATACTTAAGATTGTGCTTATGAGCATTAAAGAACTCATTGGAAATTAAGGACACTGAACTGCCAGTGTCGACAAGGACTGGAACTGAAACATTAGGAAAATCTAAATTTATGATAGGAATTTTTGGATAGTTTATATTAACATTAGCTATAAGTTCCTGTGTTACGGGCAAGTTAATGGATTCAAGTTGAACAAAGTTCTGCTGTGCCGGTTGAGATGAGATCTGACGACTAGCACCAGCACCTAGTGCGTCAGAAGTTAGTTTGGGGGAAATGTTATAGATGGTGTTATTGTATCCTTTAGACCAAACCAAATTTTTGCACTGGGACAGTCTCTTGCAGAATGACCACTATTCATACAAATTTGGCAAATGACAGAATCCTTGTTAGTATTGGAAGGCATTGGTAATTGATTACTTGTTGTAGAAACCTGTGGTGCAGGGAAATTGTTGTAATTTGAGGGATAGTCTGAATTATCATAATATCTCCTAGAAAAATTAGAGCGATTTCTTCCATGAAAAGAACGGAAAGGTCTGAATTGAAAATTTCTGTTAGACTTGTGACCTCTATATGGTTGACTTTGTTGCGGTTTGAAACCTCTGTGAGAAGAATACTGATTATCCTTGAAAGCACGACCTCTGATTTTGTATTTGTTTTTATGAAAGATGTTAAATTTAGATTTATTGACAGTTGGTGTGTTTTCTTTAATGTTCGCTCTTTCTGAAAGTTCATCTATTTTATGAGCTTGCACAACCGATTTAATAGCATTAATTTGACAACTATCATTTACATTAGATTCATTAGGATTCTGAAGTTCAGTTAAAAATTTTTCGGCTTCAATTGCAACTGTAACGACTTCATCAAATGTTTTATTTCTGGAGGAGAAATGAATTTGCTGCTTTAAATTGGAAGGAATAATTTCCCAAAATTTATCTAGTTTCAATCTATTCAGAGCAACAATGTCAGTAATTTCAGGAAATGCTTTTTTTGTCAAAAAATTGATACGATGTACAAGATTTTTTATGTTTTCATTTTCTAGCATACATAAGGCATTAAAATTACGTCTATGTATTACACTATTCTCATCTTGATAATGTTCTAAAAGAAGATTAAATAATTTTTCTGATGAATGTATGGGATCATATTCATTATGCTGTGAAAACAATTGTTTTGCTGGATTATCTAATGATTGTGATGCCTCAAATAGAAGCTGTTTATCTGATAATTGATTAAGTGAAGCATAATTTTTGAATGTACTGATGAAGAGATTCAATTCGGATGGTTCACCAGAAAATCTGGGAAGTCTTGATAATGCTCTATGAGCAGTAAAATTTTGTGTATGTGAATCATGTGGAATTAAAGTTGGCATAATTGGAGGACTGATGTTATTTTCAGATACTGTAACATTAACCACACTAGAATCAGTAAGTACACTTTCATTCCCAGCAGCATGTGAATTACCAGTACTATTATTAATCACATTCCTATTCTTTTGACTATTTTTTGTTTTTCTAGCCATATTTAATATAACAGTTATTATAATAAAGAAATAATATTGTGGATGAAAATCATAAAAATTTGATTATATAATTGAACATGAGTTAAAAAAATATTTATACAAAAGGATTTCTTCAATAACTCTTCTCAGAATATTTCAATTCTTATTGTAAATTATATAGGACTTTTGATTTAAAGAAATATATTATTTTTAATGATATACATAAAACAGTGTAATTCACTATCATGATTCAAATATTCCCAAAAATTGCATCAGTTTACTAAATACACAGCATATCAATCAGAATTTTGTAGCATAATAATAGAAAAATAAAATATAACTCTGTATTTCTTTTTACTTCTCTATTATATATATATATATATATATATATAGATAGATAGATAGATAAAAAAATATATGTTACTATTATAATAATGATTAAATAAGGAAGGAACAAAACTAGTTATGAATAAACAAAATATGAAGAAATTCAATAAATCATGTTCTTTAAAAAATATTGAAATTATAAGTGGTTATATGTATTATAGAAATTCCAATTCAGAAGTAAAACCACCATTAATGCAATTTAATGTATTTTTTAGAATAAAATAATTAAAAAGTCTCTGAAAAAGAAATAAAGTGAAAATCATATTTAAGAGCAATCATTCTGAAACAAAATATGATAAAAATATTATTATCATTATTATTCGTTTTTCTTTCTTTTTATTTTTTTTATATATATTATAGGTATTTTTATTTCATATTGTTATTATATTATGAAAAGGATACTATTCTTGACCAAATAGTACTTCATAGAATGTCCTGAATCATGTCTGTATCGTTCATTTCGGCCAACAACATTCCTGTCAGTTTTCCTTGACCATCAAGAAAAAAATATCCATAAATTTGAAAAATCACAGTGTGCGAAGTCCGCGATTCTCAAATGTTGATCTCTGTTTACGATATTCGATGTCGGAACAGTCACTTAAAAGATGAATGGATTGGGAAAAAAAAATTCTATTATATTCAAAATATCCACGGTTTTTTTTTTTTTTTTTTTTTTTTTTTTTTTTTAGAACAAAGTTTTGAAAATATTAATTAATAAAATCAGATGAACGGCGTCCAGCGAATGGTTACGGTACCATGTGTGATGGTATGGTTCTTAGTTAAATATTAGATGCTTTGAAGATTTGGCCGTTTATCCTGAGATATGCTCTTTTTATTATAAATATCTTGAAAGGTTGGTGAGATTGAATAAAATTTCGTATAGTGTTAAAAAGTTATTTCTATGGTATTGTGATTCAAGAGTTCGTAAGAATTAAATAAAAGTTATTATTTATTGCGCGTATTACAATAACCACTAAATTTTGTTGAGCTTCGTCAAGACGCCTTTTAGAAAAGATTCCCGGATCGAAAAATACAAATGAAACATCTTACTTGAGAAGTCCAAGAAAAGATGAGACCAACTTGGAGTGGAATACTTCTTTATTTAAAATTCCAATTTTCCTGAAAAGGTTTCGGAACAGCAGGAGTTGATTCCAGTCAGGAATTCTTGAACATTGTAGATACAAAAAAAAGGCTTGAATAATATTCATATTATCTATTTATAGATTATTTTACTGTTATTTATTATGATCGGTTTTGATTTGGATTAAAATCTTTATCTATTTAAAAAAACAAACTTTCAAGAACGAGAACGCGGCCGTCATTCGAATGAACGACTTCTCCCCGCGTGATTAATTACTTCCTCACATTACAGCAGCCGTAGTTTTTAGTGCAGTTCATCCGCGCCGCATCAGCTAGAGAGAATTCTTAACTCGATCACGTGACAAGCGGCGCTCTCATTTGAACGCACGCACGCGCCGAAAGACAATCAGAAACATGACGTAATATGGCTGAGAGAGAAAAATTACGATCTGGTTTAGCAAAATGGAACCAAAGAGATCGCGCGCTTCGGAAATCTTTTCGGGGTTAATTAAATACCGAAAAGCGTTTAAGATGCTAAGAATGACAAGTTTAAGGATTAAATTAATAACCAATTACGGCAATTAAATAAATAATTTCGTACTTAATTAAATTTTAAAGTTATTCCCAAGCTAAACTAATTAAAAAAGGAAATAAAAACAAACAGTTATTTTAATTGAATTAATGAGAACAAAAACATTGCCATGCTAGATGACACCTAAGTTGCAGGACGAACACGGAAATAAATAAATTCCAGAACGGTTTTCGGTGGGAATAGGGTCCTTAAGAGAAGATAATTTAATTTTATTGACGGGTTTGTAAATAACTTTGAAACCAAACGGTGAAAGAATTTTAGAGATTTTAAAAGAGAGTGAAGAATGAAAAGGTAAAACAACTGGGATGAGACTGTGATCGTTTAATTTGGAAGCAGAACGTTTAGGATTCTTAAATTTATATAGAGCTTTATCGATGATAGATGGGTTATAGCCACGAGAGAGAGCAAGAGATTTTAAGTAATTAATTTCTTTCGAAAGATTAGACGGATCAGAACAAATGTGTAAGGCACGATAAACATAAGTGTAAAAAGCAGACATTTTTTGTTGAGGGGCGTGGTTAGAGAGAGCATGCGGTGGCAAAGAGACTGAGAATGGTTTTCTAAAAACAGTAGTTGAGAAACAATCCTTTTCTTTATTCACAAGAACGTCAAGGAAAGGCAAAGAGCAATCCTTTTCAACCTCAAAAGTGAATTGAATGAATGGGTCAATCGAATTGACCAAAGAAAGTAAATTGGACAAATCGACATCAGGGGAGACAAGAACGAAAGTGTCATCCACATACCTAAACCAGTGAGGAAATTTATATACACCGAAGAGTTTTTCTTCAAAATAGTGCATATAAATGTCGCAAAGTAAAGGAGAGAGAGGACTACCCATGGCCATACCATCATTTTGGGAATAATAAGCACCATTATTTTCAATGTCGAGCAGTGTATTTATGATAAATATTTATGAATAAATATTTGTAAAAGTTATGAATATTTTTTCCAGAAATATTTTTCTGAAGTATATATATATTGATTACACGAAATATAAATTTTATCTTTCTTGTTTTGTAAATCATTAATAAATAGCTACCAATTAACAAATGAGCAATGACGATACATATAAAATATTAATCCTTAAAGGCTGTGTGTTGCCTTTCGGCAACAATCCAATTATGTCTTCTAACATACTATTAGAATAATATTGAAGCACTAATGCCTAATCTAGCCAATAATTTACGTACTGTTAGTACCAATAGTATTATTAAATGAACTTATTAAATGAATTGAACAGTAATGCGAATAATTATTGCATGAAAAATTTTTACATGGGGAAGTATGCACTCATGCAGCACAGAAAGTTTCCGTTATGATGCAAAAAACTTAAAATCTTTCTTTATCGTATCACATATAACCTTTATTTAAAATTCGCCCTTTATGATTTTTTATCTGTTAAGTGATTGAATTGTATCTGAAGCGTTTCTGAGATTTTGGTATGATCGCGGACATTTCTACGCTTTTAAAACTAATCTGAAAGCAGACTGAATGTTACGAAACGTTTCTGAAATACATAGAATGTTTCGAAGTTATATGGCTATTACGTTTCTGGAACATTTTTTTGCTTTTAGGATGCATTTTTAAATTTCTTTTTAAAAACTCAGGCATTTAAGGGTTCAGATGTACTTGCATTCTACATGTGCGAAAAAGACAAATATAATAAAAAAATATTTTTTAACTAATTTTCTCTTTTATTGTTAATTGCAAATCTGATAGAAAATAAATAAGTATATTTAAGAATAAAAATAAATTTTGGAATAATTGAAAAGTGTATCTGCCTAAGCTCTGTTGAGGAGTTTTCCGCAACTGTGGAAAATAATAAATAAAAAGATAATTTAATAACTTAATTTTTGTATCACTACATAGGTGAATTATTTTGGCTTTGAAAAGAAAAGAAAGGTATAATAATAATAATCAATCCACAAGAAAAGAGAAGTAAAATCACTCAGTCAGGAGAAAAAAAAATAACAGGATAAATAAAATGAGTCAGTCTGCGAAAAAGAAAAAAAAAAGAGGATAGCATTTCCTTTACCGCATTGGAGAAAAATGTAACAATTCATGTCTTTAGTGACTCGCTACGTGAAAGGCTGACCTTGGGCATGCAGGGATATTTTCCTCCCCTCGCGCGACAGAAAGGGAAAAACCAAGAGAATAATGACAGAGTATGATAGTTGCGGATTGGATAGTGTTTCGTGTGAATTTGAAGCCCCTTTTCGGAAGAAGTTTGGTTTGTGGCAAGAGAAAGAAGGCGGGAAAAAAGGGACGCGGAGAAGGCACGCTCTGGCAGAAAAAAAAATAGGATATGCGGTACATCGGATGAGAGAGCGATTTACACAGTTTTCTCGGTCGGCAGGGGCTTTTAGCCCCAGCTATGGCTCTCCCTAGATTCGTTCGCTGTTCAGTCTAATGGGCTTCTGCAGTTCTAAGAATTAAAAATGATTACAAGTTCCTGTTAGTAGAATTCACCGATTGTTGAGAAAAGGAAATTATGCTGAAACATTTGATGCTGGAGTTCCCGTATTACATGCTGGTCCTGGAATATTTAACTGCTGTAGTACTTGAATTCGCGGGACATGCTGCTCGAAATAACAAAAGAAAAACTCGTATTATCCCTCGTCATTTGCAACTGGCTATTCGTAATGACAATAAAGTGTGATGATGGGCAGAAATTTACATGCTGGTCTAACCAATGACTCAAAGTGTTTCCCCGAATTTACTTCGCGGTATTTCGAGCTCAAAATCTCATAGGATCACCAGCGGGACTGCTGTCCTTTCTATTTAAGCGGAAAAGGAGTAACTACTGTAGCTAATATTGAAATTAGCACACCGTACGAAGTTGTCTCCTATGCCACGATTACAAGAGCCCGTTTTGAAGGCTTATTTATTGATAGATGTTGGTGTTTAAAGAAAAATAAAGAGTACAGAAGTGGTGCTAAAGTACTCAATCTGGAAAGTGTGTTAGCTGACCACCAGCTATCCATCTGGAATTTCCTATCTAAGTGAAACAGAGGTAACATGTCTCATTTCCTTTTTAAATTTTATAATGCATGGTATTCGCTTTTTGAAAGGTGTATTGTTTTTAGGTCAAATCCTAAATTTTTTTAAAGAGATTGCTATTTTGTTTAATAAAGTTGTGGTGATGAACTCTACACCAAAGAGTGTTAAAGTATTAGTAATTTTTTATGTAAATTAAGAAGTTGATTAATGTAATAGTTGGATGTCAAGGGAATCAAAGTTAATCTAAAGAAATAAAAAAGTAGAATAATTTCATTGAATCCTTATTAAGTCTTTGATTTTCTTTTTTTTTTTTTGTTGAAATATCTGTATATATTTTTTTAGTAATTACCTGACAGTTTAGTTCACAGTTGTTCAGTTTGGTTTAATTCTTTAATTAACAATTTTGTATTTATTAGATAATTGTGAGAAGCTATTAATTGATTTAAAAACTGGCTAGAAAACAAATTGTATGAAAATTTAATGAGATAGGTATATAAATTACCTAAACTCTTAATTTTGACAGAATGTTTAAATGAACAACTGTGACCATTTAAATTCTTTTTTTTTGTTGGTTATCATTTGGCTGATAACTGTCAGATTAAAAAAAAGAAAAAGTTATATTTATATTTACATGTTTTATTTTATGGGCAATTTAGTACCCTGCTGTGAGGGAAGTGTTTGACTAAAAGACTTAAAAGAGGTTAAAAAAAAAAGGGAAGTGAATTAAAAGTTAGCTTTATTTATTTAAGTCTTAGTATTTAAGAAAAAATTATGAGCATTGTTGTATAACAGGATCTATTTTATATGTTAGGGCTGACTTCCTATTACTCACAGCAGGATACATGACTAATTTTTTAATTTGGTTTATTTTTGGGGGGGTGGCTAATTGCCCAGTGTGTATTTTTTTTATTTCTTTCTTATTTCTATTTATTTATTATCATTGAGTATATTTTAAAGGATTGTCTATGAGAGTCTCTGTCTATGACTAATGATTTTTTGGGGGGGGGTGGCCAATTGCCCAGTGTGTATTTTTTTTTATTTCTTTCTTATTTCTATTTATTTATTATCATTGAGTATATTTTAAAGGATTGTCTATGAGAGTCTCTGTCTATGACTAATGATTTTTTGGGGGGGGGTGGCCAATTGCCCAGTGTGTATTTTTTTTTATTTCTTTCTTATTTCTATTTATTTATTATCATTGAGTATATTTTAAAGGATTGTCTATGAGAGTCTCTGTCTATGACTAATGATTTTATATAAAGTTTAATGATGGGTATTGCTGGACAGAGGCTGCCATAGACCATAATGTAGGAAAAATTATTTTTACACCTACATTGAGTAAAAATCATAACTGCACAGCAACATAAAACTTTCTAGTGGGCAATTTATTGCACAAATAGTTTATATTTAGGGAACTTGGGAAATTGCGGGAAAAACACAACGCTCTTTAATGTGATTTAGTAGTATGAGGAAAATTTAAAAGATAAAAATTAATTTAAATTAAATCAACGATGAGAGAGATAAGAACAAAAACAACTTCCTCATCGTAACAACTGGAGCCGAGACCAGTTCTAGAATTTGTGTTGCTGTTCTGTTGTGTACATATATAAATATTTCATTTTTTTTTTTAAATATATTTTGTTATCAGTTTTAAATTAATGTTTGCATGTAAAATTTTAGTTTGTTTATTTGAGTTCTAATTTAAATACTAAGGAAATTAATTTCATTGCTTTTTAAATCTGAAATTTTTGTGTTTTTCTTTCCAATGTGTGAGAAAATGCAATTTAAGCGAGAATATTTCTTTTTGAGATACTTTGTTACTCTGACTATTGGTCACAATTTTAAAGTTTAGCAAAAAAAAATTTGTTAATGCAGGTAGAGGATCATACAGAAAAAGATAAAACTATTTATTTGCTGGGTGCGGTTCTATTTTTATATTGTTTTGAGCTGATATTCCAATACTGGCTAACCTCTCCCTTGCACGCAGAACTAACTTAGCTCTGTTGTGTTTGTCCTCAGGTTGACTTGATTTTTGGGATGGGAGTTGCCTGTATTGAATGCCTAAGTGCATGATTTTGAATTTTCTGTACCAGCTCTGGTAGGTTAGCAAAAAATAATTAAAATTTCCCTAACTCTTTTGGTTGTGGCTACCTGCTTATATAAATAGAAAAAGGTTTTCCCAGCATCTGAAAATTTTCTGTTTTTAAAAAAAAATAATAATATTAGTATTATGCGAATAAAAAAAAAAAAAAAAAAAAAAAAAGCTTCCACCTAGTTATGTTTTGTGACCAGCTCTCAGGGTGGCAGGGTATAAATTTTAGAAATCTATACTATCATGCTGTAAAAGAAAAGTGTAATACTTTATTTTTGATATATTGTTTTAGAAAAAGATTGTAGGGTAAATGCAGGGAAACTAGGAATATATTTTGACGAGAACTTTGAGCTACAACTTCATACAGCTGTATTATGGCTTTAAATTTTTCAAAAATTTAAACAAAGTCTTTATATGAGTGTAGTACCTCTTTCAACAGTAAATTAGTAAATGTGTTAGGATGGTAATAAATTTGTTTCTTGCTAGGCAGACTTAAATTAAATATTTGTCATTACTTTGATCTCACAGTTAATTGTTTGAGGTTTATATATATATATATATAAAAAAAAAAAGAAATTCCAAAAGTTTAACTAATATTGAAATAGAAATCAGTTTTTTTTTTTTTTTTTTTTTTTTTTTTTTTTTTTTTTTTGCTTCTGAAATTTTTATTCTGTGCAATTTATGAATGATATGAGATAAAAAAAGTAAATTTTAGAATTTTTTTTGGTTATTTTGAATGGGAAAATGTGAATTTTGGGATATGTTGGTGTGAGAACTGGAGTATGCCAGAAAACTCTTTCGCTCGCAGATATGAAATAAGTCTGTTGTGGGTCTCCCACTGAATTTTTTTAAATGGCTATGAGTTTACCTATTTGGGCGACAAATTTTGTTGCTAATACTTTACAAAGTTCTCACTGACAGGGTTATGCTCTTGAAAGTATGAAATGTTGATAGTGATATAGTGTTAGTGTTAAAGAATTATCATGATGAAATTTTTCTCGAGAAGAGAAGTTTATGTTGGGAAAAGGTGAATTTAATTAGTGAAAATTTGGAGGTAGAATAGATGGGTGGTTATGCAAAGTTGAAAGAGAAAGTAGTGAATATTCAATTTTTTTTTTCTCGAGCTGCCCATGTTGTTTATTCCATGTAAGCCTATTCAAATATCCTTCAGTTTAATAGTATTGGTTGAAATTTTTTTTTCTAGAAAAGTTATGAAAGCTTACAATTTTTTTCTGCATTACATAATTAAAATTGAGTTCAGTGAGGTACAGAATGTTGTACAGGTAGGTACGTAGTTAGTTATGAAATAGTGAGGTCTCTCAGTGCATTATGGTTTCTTAAATGATTAGTAATGGAGGTAAATTCTGATAGTTTGGAGTAAACTGAGGGCTAAATGTTAAAAATAATAAAAATAGAAAAATGTGAAAAAAAAAATAATAAAAAAGTGTAAAAATATAAATTTTTTTTAATATTTAGCTCCTACAGTAGTTTACTATTTACTGACTAGGAATTGTGATAAGGTATGGACATTGAATTTTGTGTAAATTGCAAAACAAATCTTTGTTTACCTCATATGTGATGCACTGAGAGAGCAATAATTAAGACTCTATCTGTACTTATAGTGGGGTAGAGAAATAAAATAAGAATAACAAAACCACCCTGGCACATTCTGTAAAAATAACTTAAATTTTGTTTGTTTGTGATTCTGCCAAAGAGATTTTTTTTTATATACATATTTCAGTGTTTTTTGTTTTTTTTTTTCAAATTGTGTGGAAGAAAAATTTTGGGGTAAAATGTCAATTACTAAATTTCTAACAGCATATAAGTGGATTTCTTTTTCATTTTCTCACTCGCATTGGTGATTTATACAAAATTTTAATTTGCATTAAGGTTTCTGTTATGAAATTTATAATGCTAATATGGAAAAGAGGTTGTTTATGAGTTCTCGAGTACAGTAAATATTGGGGGGAGTTTCACAAAAACTTCTTTTACTTCTAACTGTTGGTGCTTAAATTGTTAATCAAAATTGTAACTTAACTTCTGCTTGCAAGGTGCACATTGTAAACAGATTTTGAGTTTTAAGAGATTAGTTGTGTTCTGGGCTTTGGTGTAGTAGGGTCGGTGTTTGACTTTATACACTTTGCTCGGGACATGAGCTGTTTCTTCTGTTTTTTTTTTTTTTTAATTATTTAACTAGTATTACATGAGCTTAAGAGATGCTGTGATTTTAATTTTATGCGAGTATGGGTGAAAAAGGGATTTGCTTATTGACTTTAAAATTTTCAGCTAAAAAAAAAATTCTCCAGAGGTATTGAGGGTGTAATAATTTTCATTAAAACTTTTAATGTAGATTTTTTTTTAATATTCGATGGCATATGTCCCTTAGATGTCATGTAAATTTTTTTAGGATTTCACAAATTTTCAGAAAATTCTTGTCAATGTATGTACGTGTATTTCAGGACTGGAAAAGAAGAAATTTTCAGTGTAAATGGGCTTTAAAATTTTTAATTTCAAGTTAAATTATATATCAGTGTGCGCTTGGTCATACAGACTTTGTTAAAAATTTTGATAAATTTCTGTTATTTTTGTTGTGTATATGTATTTATAGGATGTTAAGTCAGTCACTTTGATACTTCTCAGTGCATGTATTAACTTTCGAGATAAAATTTGATTTAAAATTTAGTAAGAAATTTTAAAATACGAATATGTTAACCTGTGCCAGATGTAGGTATACAGGCATTTGATCACGGATCCAACTGTATATCTTGATGATAAAAAAGAAAAAAAAAAAAAGAAAAGTAAACATTTGAAAAAATAAAACTTGCTTTTGGTATATGGTTGGCGAAGATGAAAACTCTTGTTTCGCTTGAAAACATTTGGTACTGGTGTGGTTATGCTTTAAATGGTGGATGTAATATGTGCACTGGGAAGTTCAAAAAAAAAAAAAAAAAAAGGAGAAATTGGTATGTTTTGATTTTTTTTTTCCAAGTACAAAGTTTAATATATGTGTGTGGCTGATAAATTAACTTGATGTAATATGGTTATTCCAGAATTTGCCTTATGCTGTTGATAGTATTTCTATGCAATGTAATGTGTTTTTGTATTTGGTAACAGGGAATGCCAGTGGAGCCCTGGTGGTCGCTTTCTTTACCCTTATAGGACATGTCGAAGAGTCTAAATTGCAAATTTGTTTTTTTTTTAGTGTCTTGTAGAGGTCTCGGTATCCTGCTCTTGAAAGACAGTCATCTCGCTGGTGGTTTGAAATTTTTGTTTTTGTTTACATTTTTGTTTTACAGGCATTTACAGGGGTCATGTGCGAGTTATGTAGATCAGTATGTTAATGTAACTAACCCTGAGGTTGGTGAAGATTGTCTAAATGACTGTGGGGAATGAGGATGTGTTCAGAGAAATGAATTTTAATGTGCTGTTGTAAAACAAAATATATGCAGTTACCAGTTGTCAAATGTAGGAATTTGGGGTCTTTCATAGTAGTAATTTAAACTGAGTAGATTTTAGATTTTTTTTTTCCTTTCGTCTGGTGCTAGGGAGTTTAAATTTCGCAGAATTCACCCATGGCTGGGTACTTTAGATGAAAATAAGTTGACAATAGTAGATATTTAAATAAAAAAAAAAAAAAAAATATTATAACTGATTTTTTTTTTGTGTAATGTAAGATTAAGGTGGACATTTTTTTGGGGGTGTTTTGCTGCTGAATATTGGCCACGTATGTTTCATATGTTTCATGTAGCAATTACAGTTCTTAGTGTTTGCTACCTGTCCTCGTGGGGTCGGTGTCAGACTTCTAGTGGTTTAGGGGCATTTGCTGGGTATCTGGCATCTTTAAAAAAAAAAAATGTGCCAATTTTTTTTTCCCGGAAGACGGAGAGTGTTGTTGAGAAGTTTTCCGCAACTGTGGAAAAAATTAAATAAAAAGATAATTTAATAACTTAATTTTTGTATCACTACATAGGTGAATTATTTTGGCTTTGAAAAGAAAAGAAAGGTATAATAATAATAATCAATCCACAAGAAAAGAGAAGTAAAATCACTCAGTCATGCGAAAAAAAAAATAACAGGATAAATAAAATGAGTCAGTCTGCGAAAAAGAAAAAAAAAGAGGATAGCATTTCCTTTACCGCATTGGAGAAAAATGTAACAATTCATGTCTTTAGTGACTCGCTACGTGAAAGGCTGACCTTGGGCATGCAGGGATCTTGATGATGGGCAGTGTGATGATGGGCAGAAATTTACATGCTGGTCTAACCAATGCCTCAAAGTGTTTTCCCGAATTTACTTCGCTGTATTTCGAGCTCAAAATCTCATAGGATCACCAGCGGGACTGCTGTCCTTTCTATTTTAGCGGAAAAGGAGTAACTACTGTAGCTAATATTGAAATTAGCACACCGTACGAAGTTGTCTCCTATGCCACGATTACAAGAGCCCGTTTTGAAGGCTTATTTATTGATAGATGTTGGTGTTTAAAGAAAAATAAAGAGTACAGAAGTGGTGCTAAAGTACTCAATCTGGAAAGTGTGTTAGCTGACCACCAGCTATCCATCTGGAATTTCCTATCTAAGTGAAACAGAGGTAACATGTCTCATTTCCTTTTTAAATTTTATAATGCACGGTATTCGGTTTTTGAAAGGTGTATTGTTTTTAGGTCAAATCCTAATTTTTTTTAAAGAGACTGCTATTTTGTTTAATAAAGTTGTGGTGATGAACTCTACACCAAAGAGTGTTAAAGTATTAGTAATTTTTTATGTAAATTCAGAAGTTGATTAATGTAATAGTTGGATGTCAAGGGAATCAAAGTTAATCTAAAGAAATAAAAAAGTAGAATAATTTCATTGAATCCTTATTAAGTCTTTGATTTTCTTTTTTTTTTTGTTGAAATATTTGTATATATATTTTTTAGTAATTACCTGACAGTTTAGTTCACAGTTGTTCAGTTTGGTTTAATTCTTTAATTAACAATTTTGTATTTATTAGATAATTGTGAGAAGCTATTAATTGATTTAAAAACTGGCTAGAAAACAAATTGTATGAAAATTTAATGAGATAGGTATATAAATTACCTAAACTCTTAATTTTGGCAGAATGTTTAAATGAACAACTGTGACCATTTAAATTCCTTTTTTTGTTGGTTATCATTTGGCTGATAACTGTCAGATTAAAAAAAAAAAAAAAGAAAAAGTTATGTATATATTTACATGTTTTATTTTATGGGCAATTTAGTACCCTGCTGTGAGGGAAGTGTTTGACTAAAAGACTTAAAAGAGGTTAAAAAAAAAAGGGAAGTGAATTAAAAGTTAGCTTTATTTATTTAAGTCTTAGTATTTAAGAAAAAATTATGAGCATTGTTGTATAACAGGATCTATTTTATATGTTAGGGCTGACTTCCTATTACTCACAGCAGGATACATGACTAATTTTTTAATTTGGTTTATTTTTGGGGGGGGGGGGGTGGCTAATTGCCCAGTGTGTATTTTTTTTATTTCTTTCTTATTTTTATTTATTTATTATCATTGAGTATATTTTAAAGGATTGTCTATGAGAGTCTCTGTCTATGACTAATGATTTTATATAAAGTTTAATGATGGGTATTGCTGGACAGAGGCTGCCATAGACCATAATGTAGGAAAAATTATTTTTACACCTACATTGAGTAAAAATCATAACTGCACAGCAACATAAAACTTTCTAGTGGGCAATTTATTGCACAAATAGTTTATATTTAGGGAACCTGGGAAATTGCGGGAAAAACACAACGCTCTTTAATGTGATTTAGTAGTATGAGGAAAATTTTAAAGATAAAAATTAATTTAAATTAAATCAACGATGAGAGAGATAAGAACAAAAACAACTTCCTCATCGTAACAGCTCTTTAAGATTGCAGGCTGAAGAAGGAAGACTTTTAAATTTTTGCAAGGCGTAAATATACGAGACATACATCTTGCTGTTTTATCGTTAATTGAAAAAAAAAGTAAGTACGCTTTTCTTTAGGATATGAAATAAAGCTTCCAATAATTTATTGTAATAATCATTTATGCTCTTCCAGATCACAGAGATAAAGAAAAATTCAGATTTCCCATAGTGTATGAATCAATTTTAATTTTTCTAATTTATAGTTGTTTGAAAAATTTATTTTTAAAAAAGGGGATAAGTATGTTTTTATTAATTAATTTATGTAAATCTTGTAATAATCTAAAAATGTACTCGCTCATAACATCCGAAATCAAAGACTTAAAAACAGAAAAGTCATAGATTTCAGTAAAACACCGATACATTGTAAAACCTTTATTTAGTTAATTTATCATTAACAGAAAGTTTCCTTTAATAAAGTTAATAAATTTGACTTATTTATGCATTGGAAATAAAAATGAAAAGTATAATTACTTCTTCACTTCCAGATTAAGGAAAATTCATAGATTATTGCATAGCATAAATGTACGATAACATTTTATTTGAACGATTCATAACAATAGTAAAAAAAAAAAAAAAAAGATTTTGAGTAGATTACTTTAGAAGCATTTGGGATTATAAGAATTCCTGGAAGTTGTCCTATTTCTGATTTCTTTCTTGTCAATACTAATTGCAAGAAAATGTCATTTCGTTAGTAGTAAACACGTAGTACATTATAATTTTTTATTGACACATTTAGGATAATTTTAACTCTTTCATTGCAAGGAAAATAAATTTCATTCAATTATTTGTTTAAAAAGGTATTTAACTTTGTTATATAATTTTGAAATGACAAAGTAAACAAATTAAATTAATTTCGATTTTAAACACAAGTTTATATATATAATATATTTAAACAATGATAAATGATGACATGAAAGTGAAATGTAACAAACAACAAGACAATTTATTAAACAATGTCAATGAACAAGAAAATTAGTTAAAGTTAAATTCTATTTAAGCCAAAAAATTAAATTATGCTGTGCCAATCTCCTCAGCAGGTGAGAACACAGCTATTAAAAACTATGTAGTACTAGCAGGTTTCAAAAGATATGTAGGCTAGCATACTCCAAAGCAGGTGGGAACACAGCTATTAAAAACTATGTAGTACTGGACTATGTGTACTGAAATGTAACAAACAACAAGAAAACTTATTAAACAATGTTAAGGAACCAGAAAATTAGTTAAAGTTAAACTCTATTTAGGCCAGAAAATTAAATTATGCTGTGCCAATCTCCTCAGCAGATGGGAACACAGCAGTTAAAAACTATGTAGTACTAGCAGGTTTCAAAAGATATGTGCGCTAGCATACTCCAAAGCAGGTGGGAACACAGCTATTAAAAACTATGTAGTACTAGACTATGTGTTCTATGTAGTACTGGTTAACATTGTTGAATAAGCTTTCTTGTTGCCTGTTACATCTCAATAACATTGTTTAATAAGTTTTCTTGTTGTTTGTTACATTTCATAACATTGTTTAATAAGTTTTCTTGTTGTTTATTACATTTCATTTTCATATTAACCTTGTTTAATAAGTTTTCTTGTTGTTTGTTACATTTCACTTTCATGTCATCATTTATCATATTTTAAATATATTATTGTTTTTGTATACAATTTTGTGCTGCTTTGAGCGCCTTTTTTATACAAATTAATTCTTGTCATTTATATTGAAATTAATTTATATATATATATATATATATATATTGAAGAAGTTTAGCGTCTATAACTGTGCAAAGCTATATTATTTGTCATTATTATTTTTTTTTTTTTTCTAAGCACAATGTCCATTTAACGGACACCAATAATAGCTGTTAAGATTTAAATTTTCTTAAAATTAAATCAGTCTTTTTAAAGGTTACACATATTGTGGTGTTACATTTTTAACTTGAATAGACTTACATTTTTTGCCAACTATGATTATTTTACATATTCGTACAAAGTTAATTAAAATTATGTATATTATACTTATAAAATAAAACTTAGAATTTTCATTTTCCTTTTATTATTCTAAAACATTTTTTAAGCATTTAAACATAAAGTGTGCAAATAATTTTACAGATATTAAATTTAAATACAATGTAGAAAAAATGATGAAGGTAAAAGTGAATTATATAAACTTTCTAACCTTTCTTTAATTTCACCTTAAACCGAGTATTTAGTATCTTTCAATAAATATTTTTCAATACTTTTTTTCTTTTTCTTTTTTTTTTTAATTTTTAATCGATTTTTAAATTCTTACTCTTTGTCTGTTTAGTACACAGCAGCATTATTCTAAATTTATTCTAAATTTAAGTTTATTAAAAGACGCTTCAGAAGAACACTTTTACAGAAGTCACTTTAAATTTTTCAGTGTTTGCAAATACACTTTGCGTCTTTTATGATGTAACAGTGCCCAATCGCTAGTCCTTAACTCTCTCTCTCTCTCTCTCTCTCTCTCTCTCTCTATATATATATATATATATATATAAACAGATTCATAATGTAAATGCATAAGCGATGGTCGTGCACTAGAAAGCATACTGTAAGACTCTGCCAAGATGTGTCTGAATATGTGTATTTTTGAGTTGTATTAAACTAAATATTGAAACACCAGCGTGTGGTTAGACTAATACATTCAGTAACCCGAAGATTTCATTCGCTGAACATCATAAATATACATATTTTATGTCCCAAGTGCACTCACTACCTTTCCTTGGAGACAGCAGTAAAATTTTCAGAATTTTTTTTTTTTTTATCCTCCTTGGTTCTTAGGTGTACGTATTCGATTGTCACACTAGAAACACAATATGTTCCTTGAAGATTGAGTAATATCCTATTCGACGGCCAGTACCACCACTTCAATATCGTCAATTGTGTTAGGATGATAATTAGATCAAATAGAAATTTCAGATCTCTAGTATTTAACAAGCTGCTGATGAAATCCCTGTAAAACGTTTAAACGAACCGTGGACATTGTCTCTACATCACCACATTTTTTGTAATTCTGAGGCATGATGGATGAACAAGATAGACTCATAATAAGACGAGCCATCAGTAAAATTATTGTATTATATTTACCTTTCAACCAATATTTTTTACTATGTATTAAAAAAAAAAAAAAGACCTTGTGGTCTCACAATACGTTAAGATTTTATGCTCTAATATGTACTGTGCGGAAACTGTTATTACAATTTGGCAAGTATTTATTTTTCGATTCAAAATGTAAACTGTGTTATTTTTTTACTATTAGTAACCAAGTTAAAATTACATCATTATACAGTGTGATTATAAAGAGAAATTAACCACCTAAAAAGGAGAAAACATGAGATTAAAAATTCAGTTCGAAACCAGCTTGCGCAGATTTCTACTATGCTATGAAAACAGCAATATATAGAAGCTGCCACTCACACCTGCCAAACAGTCTCAAAAAAAAAAAAAAACTTTCAATTTTTATTAATTGCTGAAATATTAGTTTTTTCGTAGAAATGTTAAAGTTGGTATATATTCATTAAGTAGCGGAATTAGGGGTGCTTATTAGGTAGTGGAGTATTTGGTGGCGTATGCAGCTCTGAGGAACATTAACCACTTTTTTTTTTTAAAAACAATACAATAGTTATTACTGTACATAAATATATATGCTGTTTAAAAATATACATGAATGTAATTAAATAACTTTTTATCCAATTTATACATATATATATATATATATATATATATATATATATATATATATATATATATATATATATAATATATATATATATATATATATATATATATACTCTTCTGAAAATATTGTAGGGGTTTTTGATGCAATTAATTTAATTCGGGCTAACAAATGTTTTAAATACACAACAACATCCTTTAATTTAGTTTTCAATTTATTTCCAAAACTTTGATAACTTTTGAGAACACTAAGGAAATACTAAGACTTTTCACTACAAATTTCAAGTATCAATAGACACTCTAAAAGAAAAAAAATCTAGAAGAGCATGATAAAGTGTTAAGAAATTGTGGGTGATTTATACAAGAGCAAATATATATTTTTTTTCTTTAAATATTAACCAACTCACTTTTTATTCGTCATTTAATTGGTTGTTATCTTTCTTTGTGCAAAATAAAATTGTATCCTCTACCTACTACTCAAAAGTCTATAGTGGTTGTGTAAGGTGAAATATCATAAAACCGAAACTGAAGGCCAAGATTTAATAAGTACCACATATGGTAACTATCTTTCTTACACAACGGTTTATTTTACTTTTTTTATTTTGTTGTTCTGTTTTTTTATTATTTCTATATTTGTTATTCAGTAATTTAATTCGTTATTTATTTATTTATTATTGCTTTTAATACAAATGACTTTAAAATTCAGACGGACGATTATCTTATAATTAGTTAAATCATCAAATTAAAAATTTAATAAATAATATCTTGTTATTATTTATATATATATATATATATATATATATATATATATATCTAAATAGAATGAAAAAGAAAAACATCGACATATGTAACTGAAGAGGAGCTAAGGAAAATATGGAGACAAAAGTATCTAAATGGCAGGGGGGAGTTGTGACCACCAACTGCCCCTGCCATTTAGATACTTTTGTCTCCATTTTTTCTTTAGCTCCTCTTCAGTTACATATGTCGATGGTTTTCTTTTTCATTCTATTTAGATTTATATTGTACATTAGCAAGGAGCAGCATTGCGCTCATCTAATGTTACTTTTTTGTATTTAAAATTAAAGTTTCCACATTCCTATATTTGTACAATATATATATATATATATATATATATATTTCTATGTGTGTATGAAAAGTTTTATTTTTTATAATATTTCTAATTTTCTTTATTTGTTTAAAAATGTTGATTATTAAAAAAAAAAAAAAAAAAAAAAAAAAAAAAATGAAAATAAGTTTAAAAAAAAAGTAATATTTAAAGGAATTGAAGTCAATTAGAACCGAACTCAAACCTCCAGACAACAGTCACGCACGTTATGAAGCACACCAGAGTAGCTAGAAATATTTTAGCGAAATAACTTATAGCTAATCAATAACTGAAACTTTAACAGCTTTTTTTAGTCGAGATTGTTTGCCAAGTACCCGCTACTCTTTTAACCTTTCTGGCACAGAGTAATTCTATTCGTTTAAAACCAACAGCCACAGGAATTCAAGAAAGATATTAGAAGACAAAAAATAAATGAAGTTTTACTTCTATATTATATAAGAAAAATACTATAAAAAATTCTGGGATGGATTTTTGCACTTGAGAATTAAAATTAGGTGTTGTCGCAGCGGCAACACTGTGCCGGAAATGGTTAATATGTTGTTATCTTCCTAATATACTATAATTTTGCGCTATTTCTTCACAAACAGAATTTTTATGTCGTGATCTCTACTTTTAAGACACAGATATTGTAAGATTTGCGCTTCATATCAATACGAAACAAACAATCCAGCTATCACAAATAGGTTACTGAAGACAAATTTCGAAATTTTTGAAATGTCAACAATCATTTGTTAATCTCATCATAATGGTTACAGCTTCAAAACCTTAGTAGAAATATCCTATCCACTGCACAAATAGAGAAGCAGCGGTTAAAGACATAATTAATAACAAAACAATGAACACATGTTAAAAGAGAAAAATGAAACAAGAAAATTAATAAAAATCATAGATTGTAAATCGAATAAACACAACACTACTCCCAGAAAAGTGCATATTTAATTACAGAGAAGAGCTTATAATGCAATTTGAAAAATGGAGATATGTAAAGATTAATTCTAGTGAATTAATTTCCTTCACCCTTTTTACAAAAAACATTTTAAGAAACCTATTTGGCTTTTTTTAGATAGCAATTTAAAGAAACTAAATATGCATTATTTAATAATCATTCGTTAGTTCATATTTTCGTCATAATGCTTCGTTATAAAGGATAATTTGTCATAATCCTTTTGCTTATAAAAAAAGAAAAAGTTTATAGAGAGCCATATGAAATTTTTACATTTAGGTTGTTATTTACAGAATAAATCATGCATGCTTGAAACTTTTTATACTGTAATCGTAATTCGTGAAATATTATTTCTATACTGATAAGTATAAAGGATTTAAGTCCAAAAATGTCGATTTTGAGATAGTCAGACTCAGAAAAAAAATTCTCTATTGATTGGTATAAAGGATTTAAATCCATGTCATTTAGTCTTTGAGAAAATCCAATGGTAAAAAAAGATTCAAGTCAGAAATGTAGCATTAATCTTTGGTATAAAATATTTAATTCAATTTTTCCCTTTATTTAATGAAGATTGACAATCACTGAATGGTATAAAGCGTACAAACCAACATAATCCCTTTTTCCTAATCGATTCTGCTGATTAGTTTTCAGTTAGTTTAACTTTATTTTTCGTCTCCTGAAAAATCAAGAATATGGACTTAAATCCTTTATACTTATCAGTACAGATTTATCGTTAAAATTCAATACTGAAATGGGATTGGGCTATCGAGTAATTTCAATTATGTTTAATTTTGTACTATAATTTTATTTTATTTATTTATTTTTTCGAATCTTAGAAAATATAATATGTTATATATATATATATATATATATATATATATATATATAAATTCATCAGATAATAAAACTTAAAATACTAATAATTTCGTGAACTAACTAATAATTAGGTGAAGTAAATTGCTAATAATTATGTAAAATAGCATTGCATTTTGTTATTAAAATTTTATTTATTTATATATATATATGAAGGAGAACTTTGATTCATTATAATACTTCAAAATAGATAAAACTTTGTAAATGTAAAGCGATTTTTGTGTCGTAAAACAGGAACATATCAATAAAATATTATTTTGCAGTATTTTATAAGCAATTAGTTTATTTTCTAAGAAAAAATAACATTGAGCATTTTTGGGTATATATTATTCTTCCAAACGTAAAATAGCACTCAATTATAAAATTACAATGAAAAATAAACTATAAAAAAAAATGCATGAAAGAACGTAATAATAATAATAAAAACAATTATAATATACCATTAAAATATGGAATTAAAATATTAAAATAAACGCAACATAAACTTATTCAAAATCAAAGTATTCAAAAGTATTCAAAGTATTCAAAAGTATTCAAAGTATTCAAATTCAAAATATTCAAAATCTTTGTGTTCTACAACAGGTATTTATATAAACCGGATTTTAATATCTTTACTGTCCACAAATCTTAATGAAATTGAAATATGTTTCTCACGTTCACTATCGGATGTTCCTTATGCAAATTGGAGGAAATATCAGCACTGGTTTGTGTACAAGGACACTCGAAAGTATTCCAAAACACTGCATTCTATGAGAGGTATTTCTATAAACCGAATTTTAGTAACTTTACTTTGCACAAATCTTAATGAAATTGAAATATGTTATTCATATGGACAAAAGAATGCTTTCTATAGGATATAGTATGATTAGGATTATTATTACAGGACCGCAACTAAAATTTTCGTTAATTTAAGAGACATTAACACAAATTTGCTGGAATTGCACCTTCGTTTACATTAACCGTTTTTAATACTTCCTAACATTTTTTTAAGTGTGAATATTATTTCAATTTGTGTCTGTTCGTGTGCCCGTTTTTCTTTCTGTCTGCCCGCGCTCTAACTCCAATAAATATTCATGGAATTTCTTCATATTGATACTGATCTCCCGCCAATATTTATGGAATATCATGTAACTGATATATGTTATTCAAGTTCACTACTGGATGTCCCCAATTAAAAATGAAGTGAATACCTCTAATAGTATATAGTGGCACTCGAAACTATTCCAAAGCATTGTGTTCTAAGGCAGATATTTCTTCAAACCATATTTTAATACCATTAGTGTACACAAATATTAATCATATTGAAATATGTTATTCAAGTTCACATCGAATGTTTCCTATGCAAAATGTTTAAATACCATCACTGTTTTTTGTACAGAGGAATATGAAAGTATTCCAAAGCATTTAAGTTCTGTGAGCGATATTTCTATAAACCAAATTTCAATAACTTTACTTTGCAAAAGGCTTAATGAAATTAAAATATGTTGTTCATATGTACAAAAGAATGCTTTCTACAGAACATAGTATAATTAGCAGTTGACTTACAGGGCCCCGCAAAAATATTCAATTACACTAAGAGTTATTAATAAAAAATTTCTCGAATTGTAATTTCGTTTACATTAAGCGTTTTTATCCCGTTCTAAAAATTTTTAAAAGTGAATATGATTTCAATTTGTGTGTCTGTCTGCCCGATTGTCTATTTTTCTATCTGTCTCCTGTCTCCAGCATCCGTAAATATTTTTATAATTAATATATATATATATTATTTAAATTCACAATGGAATTTTCCCTATTTGAAATGACATTAAAAGGTCCTGTACAACTAGTGTACAGGAACAACCAAAAAAATGCCAATACATTGCGTTTTAGGACAGACATTTTTAAACATCACATTTAAATTACTTTCTACTGTAAAAATCATAAAGACACTTACGAATATTTTTAATTTTCTAACATAATGTTGTGTATAGAATACGATATGATTAACCTTCATATTTACAGGGCTACACTAAAATATTCAGATACATTAAGAACTGCAATTATAATCTAAAGGCTGCATTTTTTTTTCATTAAGCATTTTTAACACTTTCCAACAATAGTGATGTCTAGAAGTGATTTTAAATTCAAATAGTCTATATGTATACATTTCCGTGCTTCTGTCTGTTGTGTAATAACGTAAGCAAAGAATATTGGAAGTTATATGAGAGAACAAGTACGTACAGGTGGAAAGTGTTAATAATCAATGTGTACTGTATGGTTTTTCGTTCTTGTTTTTATTTATGATTTTTACTTTTAGATTACAACCTCATCTTTGTTTGTTTTTCAATCCAAATTGAAAAAACGTGTAAATTTCTAGTCTATAATTTCTAGTGTTAAAAATAAACTCGATTTTAATGCCGTAGTTTTGATTGTTTAATCAATATGAATGTAATTACAATTAAAAGGTGCATGTTTAAATATTTAGAAAATTTTCAGACATAATATTATTTCACAGGTTATGTGGTATTCAAATATACAGTTTAGTTCTAACTAAAAAGTAATATATTCATTATAGTTTAAAACCAAATAATAAAAACTTCTGGCATCAGTAATGAGAAATTTTATATTAACAATAAGCTATAGATTTAAACAATGTATTATACCAATGAAGAACTACAGCAAACACTGTATTTACCATGGATCTCAAAAATGAGTGAAAATTAAAAAATAAATTTTGAGAATAAAAGGAAATCTCAATAAACCTCCCGTTTTACAGATATTTGAATTTATTGAACCTATTTACATAATTTCAAACTACATATTCATGCTATCTTTATTAAATCCTCATCATATGTATTAGAAATAAAAAGCTATTTTATCAAAGGTAATAAATAGGGGTTAAAAACGCTGATATATATTTATACTTTTATCCGCCTTTTTATTTCAGCTCTTTTCATTTTTTTATGACATACTCTATGCCGTATTATTTCGGGAAGAAAGAAATTATTGCTGCGAGTAAAAATATGCAATTATTATTATTATTATTATAATTATTATTATTATTATTATTATTATTTTTTAACGCAAAAAAAGATATATTTTTACAGCTCTTGGCAAATCTGTTATAGAACACAAACTATTTTCGTCTGTTAGATATTTCAGTATTTTGTGATATTGCCTGATAAAATGTTACAGATTACTTAAGAATAACCTTCTAATTTATATACTGTTGTAATTTTTTAAACAGACCGATTGTCAGGCTATTTTTATTATTTCAGAAAATCTACCAGAAATATATTTTGCGGGAAATGAGATTTTTTTATTATATGAGTACAATATGCATACATATGTACACGGTGTCCCATAAGTCTGTAGACATTTTAAAAACTTATAACAAGTGAATAGATTGATAGAATTGAACGCATTCGCGAAAGAACCATTGTCGTGAAGGGGGATTTTTTGTACGGATGTGAAAGAAAAATATGCAAATGAAAATCCTATAAAATACACAATTTTACGATTAGAGCCGTTTATTTTTTTTAATACCTCTTCCTTGTGCACACATGTAGTTTTAATTGCGATGCTGCCTTACAAGGAAACATTCAAAAGGTGTCATCTTCAAAAAGCATTGAAAAAATATATGTGATTCTACTCTTCGTAAAACACCAGGAAATGAAAAAATTATCGGCTGAAATTAATTACAGCGACCACAAAAAATTATCAAAATTAAGCATATTTGGCGATTTCACACTGCTATGCGATTGATTTTGAGTACACCGCGGAAAAGCAAAACACGGTTCTGTTCGTACACGGCAATATCGGTGCTAGCAAACGTATCACCTAACAGCACTAAATCGCCAAATATGCTTAATTTTTATAATTTTTTGTGGTCGCTGTAATTAATTTCAGCCGATATTTTTTTTTCATTTTCTGGTGTTTTATGAAGAGTAGAATCACATATATTTTTTTCAATACTTTTTGAGGATGACACCTTTTGAATGTTTCCTTGTTAGAAGATAAAGCGTTATTGGTAAAGATGCTTTCCTACATGTTAGAATCACGACAGAACCTACAGTTAGCAGTGGTATTACTCGTTTGTAAACTATAATTTTTGGTGACGACAGACACATAGAGTAAGATTCATATGCCTGTAAACATTTGCATGTGAATAAGCACAGTATTTCATGAAATGTGTGATCTAGTCACGAATAGCGCCCTCTATCGACAGATGGCTTAATTATCATTTTTTCTTTACCAAAAGAAAAAAAAAAGGAAGAAAGAAAAATAAAAGAAAAAACAAATAAATAAATCCTTCTTCACGAGAATGTTTTTTTCGCAAACCGCGTTAAATTCTATGAAATCGTTCAATATTTATGAAATTTTAAAATGTTTACACACTTATGCGACACACTGTATTTATTTACATGTACATACATGTATTTATTTATTTATTTTCCAATTCTGATCATAGAAAGAATCTTTATTTCAAGCAGAGCAATGACATTTACTTTGTTTAATCATTTATTTATTGCAAATCAATTATACCTTTTGAAATTTAATTTTAACCTTGAGATTTTATTATAATTTTTTTTAAATTTTTTTTAATTGAGATGTTGCATTTTTCGTGTGTTTGAAAGTAGTATATTACTATTTTGGAGTTTATTTAAACATGAAACTGCCGAAAATAATTAGATTCAAGAAGACAACTTTTAAAATTACAATAATCTGTAAATGACCTGTAAATCGTAATACAAATCATACCATGTCATATAGATTTTTTTATATGAATAATAAATATCAGTTTCATTTTGATTTTCACAAAATAAAGGTAATAATATGCGGTTTAAAGGACTACCACTCATAGAGCGCAATTTTCTAGATTTACTTCGAGTGTCCCTTTACACAAGACAGTGGTGGTATTTATCTAATTTTGGATAAAGAGAATCCTCTAGTGAACTTGAAAAACATATATCTGTTTTAAGAAGTTTTATTAAAATTTACAGTAGTTAGAACGCGGATTGATAGACCGTTTGACAGACAAACCAAATCCTTTTTTGGGAAATGTTAAATGTAACGGAAGATGGTAAAAAAGAAAAAGAAAATATTTCAAATACTTTATTTGAAAAGATTATTCAGAAAAGGAAATTATTTCCTTACACACAGTGAAAAAAAAAATGTGGAATATATGAAAATTTGCATACATTATACAATCAAATATATACATATCATGATATATCATGGGTGGTTTAATAAAAATCAATATTAAAATAAAAACTTCTGTTTCAGACTTAAAATTTACTTATAATTCGTATATAAATAATGTTTTTAATTATAAATAAACATATAATAAGTTACACGGTAAATATAACAAAAAATAGATCATCAAAGTAAAAATATATTAAAAAATTATTAAAAACTTAAAAACTGTATTAAAATTTTAAATACATCTCTCTGATAATAAACTATACATATTTATTATTTTTATCTTGCAAACATTTTTAACCCTATAGTTAATTACTATGAAAAAGCAAAATTACAGTAAGAATATCGAGTTAGATTTAAATTATATTCAATACAAAGCATTATTTATTAGTAAATAGTTTTAGAAGTCAATTTTTTATCTTATTTAATTTAAATTTCCTCTTGATTTTTTTCCCTTTTTGAACATAAATTTACAATAAAAATTCACAGAGATATACATGCAAATTTATAAAATAGACACTCTAATCATTCGTAATCTTAATCCTTCAGTCAGTTTCAAAATATTACTCAAATTAAACAATATCAAGTCCTTTAAATCTTAAAATTATTGTTTGAAAAATGAATGTATAACACAATTTAGTTTAAGGGAAGGAAATATACCTTATATGTTTCTACTATAATCAGAAAAATCTGGATAATGCAGTACTTGTCTAAAAGCTTCTTAAATTTTAACGTTAAAGGAAGTAAGCTCCTTTATATAAATGAATATTTAATAAACGTTTTTACGCTAGAAAATTTATCTGGAAACAATTTTAGTACATAGCAGATTATTTAAAGAGCTAAAATTGTATATAAAAGCAGCTAGCTGTTTGAGAGTTAAATCTTTGTCCTGCTTTATTATTCGGTACAACATAAAAACAATATTGTTTTAAAGTAAACCTTTGAATTCTTAATGTTTATTTATTTAGTACGTTGAAATGTCTTGTTATATTTTATATTATTACTTAAAAGATTTTCAGAAATGTTTTTAAATATAAGTGTATATATTTAAATATATATATATATATATTTGTATATATTAAAATAACCCTTTTAAAATTTTCTTATATATATATACACACACACAATATTTCTTTAAAATTACGTTTTGTTTCCAGAATTTAAATTTCGAATTCATACGTTTGCCGTATCAGTCAATTTTCTTTTTTTTTTTTTTTTGTTATAATACGAAAAATTGTGTTAAAGAGCACGCTCAAGATCATGAAAAAAACATACTTAAATTAAAATATATTACGATATCTAAATTTTAGCAATCAGTTTTTTTTTTTTTTTTTATTAATTTATTTTGTATTTTATTTATTTATTTATTTATTTTTACGTTGCAATATTGAAATATTATTTAAAAAACGACCATCGTAGCTAATGAAAGTAGTTGTTGTTGTGTGCCACTCGGAAATTCCGAGCCCCGGTAGTGGAACTACCAGACTTATTTTAAGGCAAGAGGGTTGTGTCTTCCGTTATTAGGAACGCCTCATAGGGAGGAAGTACGACTTCTAGTTCCATAAGCTGGTGAAAGATGGCAGCACCAGCCAAACTCGAATTTTGATCCGGATCAGAGCGAGTTGGATCCATGTTCCGGTACCCCCAGATGTATAATTTTTTATGGGAACTTGGAGGACTTTGCGACCACGATGGAGTTTAACGTGCACCAGTCGCCATTAGCGAACACGACGGTCTTCGGCCGGCTCGAGGACCGAACCCGCAATCTTTCGATCACGAACTCGCTGCTCTTACCAACCAGGCTACCGCGGCCCAATGAAAGTAGTAACTTTCGGATATAAATTTTGATTTGTATTTTTCAACGGATTTACATGCTTTAAAGACTTCTAATTAAAAAAAAAAAAAAGTATTTTTTGGTGTTTGGTCAGTGTGTATTCGGGAGGACGATTTTCTGATAATTATATTTTCAGAACAATTAAAGATATAACAACGAAACTTCAGAATTATGACAGCTCTAGCGTACAGATCATTTTTTAATCTTTTGTGAAAAATTTAAAAGCAAGAAGTGTTAATGTAGTTCCGTATCTCAAAAACGTCTCTAACGATTGTCTTCAAATAAACTTCCTTTCAGATTCATAAACATCCTTTCAGATGATTTTTCATATGTATTAGTTAATTAGTTCAGAAAAAAATAATAAATGTCTTGTATAAATTGATCAGCTTTAGGTCACACAACTGTGTTCCTCGAAAAACGGCTATACGGATTTCCTTCAATACTGTCCTGTTCACTCCATTTTATATATCCTTTACTGTGCGAGTTTCTTGTGAACAGATGAGTATGCCAAGTTTTGGTTGAAATCGGCAGTGGGAACTAAATTCGGTGTCTCAAAAACGGGTCAAGGTATTTTCCTGAAAATAGTTTGCAACATAAACCCCTTTTTAGATATCCTTTCCCATGTATTACTTGTTTTCTACAGTAAAATTGATAATAGCCCTGATTTAAACATTTTAGTTATATTTTTCAGAAATAGATGTTTCAAAAAACGGCTCTAACGATTTTTTTCATCTCGATGAATAAACTCTTTTTTTTTATATGTCTTCATGACGTACATATCAGTTTGGTCTTACAGGAAAGCAGTTAGGTGTCTAATTTATTAAATTAATTATATGACGTCTAACCACAATAATTAGAAAAAGAGCATATAAAATGTGTAGCAGTGCGTAAAAGATGTCAAGTGGTTGTTGACCACCTCTTTTGTTTTTACATAAAGTAATTTAAAAATATTTTGAAGCGAACACATTTAAAATTGCTAATTTTTATTAAATATTCTGTTAAATTTATTTTTTTCCTAAAATTCAAATACTTTTATGGATGACACATTTAAATTTCTTAAAGAATTATTTTTTCCCGTATAAATATCAATAATGGTTTCGTAGAACCGGTTTGATTAAATCTTCTGATATTATTTGAACTTCTAGATTAATTTTCATGAATCATTTTAGTGATTATTTTTAGTTTTTATGTGATTTTATGTTTTCTCATGCCTATTTATGTATTCAAAATTAATAAAGTCCTTAAATATATTAACATTGCATTAGAATACATTAAAAACATTAAAAATATTTTTACAGTTTTATCCAAATTTATTCAATGCATACACTTCAAAATATTAACGTAAAGAGCATAAAAGAGATTTCAACAGTATAATAACACTCTAATACTCGGATACTGTTTATTCAGGAACATGTAAAATTAATGACTTTCTCTGACATGTCGAATGTTAGGCATGTCAAGCGAAAATGCTGTAGAATAGTGTTAAACAGTTGTAGAACTAAACTTGGAAATGCATTTGTCAATTAAACGGAAGTTAGCTGTTAATAATAGTTTTATTTTATTTTATTTCTTTATTTTTTTTTTTTTTAAGCAAATACAGCTTTGAATTATTTTTATTATGCTAATAGGTGTCCAGGAATTACTGTCTGAAAATTAAAACTCACACATATCGAAAGTAAGGAAAGAAAAATTAAAGTAATTATTTCCATATGAAAATAAAATTTTAATCACAAATTAATATATTCATTTTACGCCGCTGGTGCCGTAATCACCAACTAATCGCAAGTTCCGCTTGAAGTGTTGAAACAGGTTTTTCCCATGATTTTCTGTTACTGGCTTCGAGATCTTTAGTCATTCCTTTCTGAAAAATGCTAAATACGAGAGGTTTTTCCTTACGAGAGGTTGCTAAATACGAGAGGTTTGCAGTAAACACTTGATGCTAAATCTGGCCAGAACAACAGCTTTCCCTTGTCTCAATGAGAGCTAAAAGATTCAAAAACAAACCTTGCAGGATGTCCTTTAGGTATCTTTCTCCATTCAAATTCTGCTTGGAAATGAATCGTACGCTGATGCATCCGTCTTGTGAATCGCTCGCCACACGAGACATTTTCCCGGAAACTTTTCCTTTCTTTTAACTTTGGAATCATCTGGGGCTTCCACACCAGTAATGCCATTCCATAATTCTTTGCATGGAATCTGTTTATAATCATAGGGCACATGAGTTTCATCATCCATTATTATAAATTTTCCACCATCTGATTTAACCATTTGTTTGGTGAACCACCAATTCTTGCAGCTCCACTTTCAGCCTGATCATTTTATATAGCGGTGCAGAAGATTTAATCCTAGTTACCCATCTTTTTTTGCTTCAGTTGATGAAGCATGATTTTGATATTCAAAGTTTCATGGAAGCTTCTTCGTTTGAAAGTGATGGATCGTTAATGAGAAGACGCTTCAACTTTTCAACAATGCGAAATGTGCAGACTTTTGGGATTCGACCTGATGATTATGAATAGTGAACTCTGCATAGCCTAGTATACTGCTCCAATGCTCGATCGATGAATCGTTCTCCAAATCCTTGAGTTTTGAAGTGATTTTTTGTGTCTTTCCTGTTAAAGTTGTGAGCCAGGAAAAAGTCAATAATTTGATTTCTTTTAATCTGGTTACTTTTTGTTTTCCTCTCGACCTATATATATATATATATATATATATATATATATATATATTATCAGCTTAATTTTGAATGTTTCGCTTATCTTTTAAGAAAATAGAAATAAAAACGTAGCTATGAAAACCCACACACACACACACACACACATATATATATATATATATATACATGCCTTTTAATGTTCCTGAACACCCTTTAATATAAAAACGTAACTTCACAAAATTGCATTTTTAAGCAAAATATTAGCATGTATGGTTTTTTTTTTTATTACTTAGATAATATACATATAATTAAAAAATGGAGAATATAGTGAGCTTAAGTTCTTAGGCTCTGTTATCTGGGGTAACATTTAAAGTCGACATATTGATGGAAAATGCGAGAATCAGTATGAAACTAAAATATAGATTTATTGGAATGAAGGTTTAGGAAATATTTTACACGCTACTTTTTGAATTTGTACGTTTTGAACTTATTAAATAAAGTTCATATTTAACTAGTGACAGAGCAATGGCGTAAAAAGTATTATACTACCTTTATTAGCAATTAATATTCGTTTAAACAGTTATAAATCACCCTCTAGTAATCTCGAACTGACAACGACATTAAATCTATCTTTGCTTAAATACTGTCCCTGGAGAATCAATTTGCATACCTTCACACCCAAATTTTCATAAAATTTGCTCCAAATAAAATTTTTTATAAAAGTCACAGACGATAAAATCCTCAAATTAACTTTGTAAAGTACTTTAAAGGAAAGAATATTCCTTCGATAAACTAGACATCAATTTCACACTTTTATCCAATTTCTTTAAATCTTTCTAATTCATTGATATAACCAAGAAAAAGAATTTGAACATCAAATTTTTGAAAGATTCATAGTTTCTACGATATGCCTTAAAAAATTCATTATTATAAAATAAAATTTAAAGGAAATATTGCTTTTTTTAATTTTACTAACCTTGCCAATTAGCTTCATTTTATTTTCACATTAAAAATATTTAAAATTTTACAGCTTGGAAAGTTTTTAGCAGCAAGTCACAAAGTCACCTAAGTTCTTTTTTCTTCACTGGATTAATTCTTCCGCAGAGAAGTATTTATTCGTTTTTTCTTAAGTCTGCATGCATTCTTAAGAAAAAAAAAAAAAAAAGTTATGTAAAAAAAAAAAAAAAAAAAAAAAACTATCTTTGATTAATCATCTCTCTAGCTTTAAAACGAAACTTCCAAACACTAATTTTTGAAATAATATTAAGTCGATGTATTTAAAATGGATGACATTCTTCCTTTTTCTATTTACTTATAAAAAAACGAGCAATTCATAAAAAGGAAACATGTTAAATGAAAATGCCCTTTTTTTATTATTATGTGTGTGTATCTAATTGTTAACCTCGATTTAGGGCATAAAGAAATTTTAGATAGCGTTTAATTATAAAATAAATTTAATTGTCTTTTTTGAAGAGTTCTTATAACACCAAATTATGATAAGAAAAGGGAATTGTTATGTCTTTTAGAAAAAAAATCTTTATTCAAATATATATATATATATATATATATATATATATATATATATAATTGTTTGTTATATATATATAATTGTTTATAATATTGTATTAAAAAAAATAGTTTAAGTTGGATTTGAGATAAAACATAAAATATTGAGATCATCATTAAAATACACAAGATATTAATTCTTTGTACAAAAAACAAATTTACAAAATTAAGATAAAAATTATTATTATTATTTTATTTGCATTTTTAATTATTATTATTTCAATGGCAATTGTTAGAAAAGAAAAAAAATAATTAAAACTGTGTAAAAAATAGGAAATATTTTATCTTTCTACATGCATTGTAGTCTTTTTGCATGCATTTTTTTTTCTATTCAAGTTTATAACATTGTTTAACACAATTGCAGTTAATGTGTACGTATGCTCCGCAATTCAAATGTTAAGCATTGTTAACATGAAACGATCTGGTGTGTAACAACTATGCGACTTATATTACCAATACTACTCAGGATAATCCAGTTTTCTCTATTTTTTTAGAAATAAATTAATATAAAAATGTATTATATTTAATACACTATATATCTTAGTAAAATTATTATATTAAATGCAATATTAGATGTATTCAAAGGTGCATGCTCAATGATATATTAAGCATATTACTTACTCTTTTGGAAGACAAAGTAGTCAGAAGGCATAAAATTGATTTAACAAATTAAACCTTTAAGAGAAACTAATACGCATGTCGTGAAAATACCTATCAGACACGAAAAAACTCGTTAGAACCGGTTTTTGAATCGCATGTGTCGGAGATCTCTATAACTGACATACCTAATTTAGGACGACTAAGAATTTTCTTGTAGTAATCAAATAACACATGATAAGAGATAAAAACAAAAACGAGGCAAACAACAACGTCTAAAACGTCAAATAGAAATGCAGTGATACCTGTCAAGTTGGACACCCCTGTATGTTGGACACTTTTTCTCGGATCGGAATATATCTATAGAATTAACACATTATGTTCAACATCTATAAGTTGGACACCCCTCTGACTTGGAAGTTGCACATTCAAATACTGCCCTGGGTTGAACACTTTTAGCCAATGAGATAGGGAAAAAAGCTATAAAATTTCCATTTTTTCACTTTTTTTTTTTTTTTTTTTTTTTTTTGAAATTTTACTTATCCCTTGTAGAAATAGCTGTAAATATCTAAAAAAACAATGTTTCTTGTTACAATGAAAAAAATACAAAGTAGTTAAAAAATACAAACCTCTGTCACATCTTATAAAAAAATGTTTATTTTCTTCAATTTAAAAATTCACAAATTACTTAATTTTGGCATATAATGAAAGAATCTTTCTTTTTATTGAGTTGCAGAAATTGTTTTTGTCCTTTTTCCCAGGAAATATTCAGTAGAGAGCCTACAGGCATGTTTTGACTTAGACTGTTTTAAAATGACTATTAGACAAACATTTCGGTTGTTAGGGTCCCGCTTCATTTGTCTCTTTTATTTTTCATACCAAGTTTTACTTGAGTGTATAACTGCACTAAACTTAATGTGTGAGAGATATATCTATAGTGGAAAAGGATGCTGATTCAATTTGAGTGCATATCAAGCGACAGGTGTCGCTGCTATGCTGCAGTTTTCCCCGTTCACGGGAAAAATATATCTCAGTTTCTAGAGCGAATAAATTAACCAAACTTCATAAGTGATATGGTTATTATGAAAATTAATGCTATCTTAATTTCGGTATATATTAGTAGACAAAGTTGTGCTACTTTTATTTACATTCTCCGATTTTCCATATGACTATCACAGCGTCTATTGAATAAAATTGCACCAAAATTCATATGCAAAATCTTTATTCTGTGAAGTTATATTGATTAAATTTTCATGTTTATTTACTGGTAGATGGCGCTGCTATATAAAAATTACAGAAGAAAGTGTCATTATGGCCACAATATACGAGTTTAAATTTAGATTTTAAATTGACAAATTAATATATATATATATATATATATATATATATTTGTATATAAGTTATGAATGCTTAATTATGTTATATTTAGATATGATTAAAAGTTAAAAGGCATGCATAAATACAGTTTAATTAAATCTAAAAATGCAAGCACCCCTATAGGTTGGACACCTATCTATGTTGGATATTTTTTCCTGGAACAGAAAGTGTCCAACTTGGAAAAGTTTTACTGTAATAGAAAAAACAGACAGCTATTTCGGTAGCATATAGCGTACCGTCTTCAGTGTACAAAGAAATGAGAGAGAAGTGCTCTTATATATAGAAAAAATATAGAATTCATCTCAGAATGATCAGCTAGTAGTATTACGCGGAATGTGGATGATTGGCCAATCGAAAATTACGAAACACTAGTTGTAAAAAATAGGAAAGGAATTAAGAAAATGTGGACTGAATGTAAAATTTTCAAAAAACAGACAAATGAGATTCAGTGAAATCACAATTTACATTATTTTTAAGATTTTTATAAATATAAAGAGCTATAAAGGAATGGAGTTCATGAGTGGATCCACTCATGAACTCGATTTTGTTTTTAAACTTTTTTTTGAAAATTGATTTCTTTGAAAAAATAAATAAATTACAGAAGTCGGATGTTTTTCAAAGCTCCCTCGCAGAAAAATAATATTTAAAATTATTTAATCGTCTTTTTTTTTTTACTTAAACGATAAAATGTTGCTTAAATTAAAAACTAAATTATTTACAAATATATGCATGGGTGTAAATTATTTATTCATAACAGTTTATAACCTTTAACAGTAATTAAAATAAGCATAGTTCATACAAAAGCACGAAAACTACATTTGCAAAATTGTAAATATCTTTCCTTTTTTTTTTTTTTTTTTTTTTTTTAATAAGTACATTAAAAAATATTCATAAAATTAATTTAGCATCATATCAGTGAAATGAAAATATGTATTACATGCAAATAATTTATAATTGTTTAATTCCCATGCTTTACATTCAAGTGACAAATAAATTACCAACATATACCAGACATGTGGAAGTGAATTCCACTTATAATATGAAAGCAATATTGTAGCCTAAATTGGTTGAATTATGGATTGATTAAATTAAAATCCATAGAATCAAAGATACTGCTTTAAGGAATTGCTACATTTGTTGTGTGATTTTGATGTATCAACTGATTCATCTTTGTTCGAGATATAATTATTACTCAAGATTACTATTATAGAACTATAACATGAATCAGGAAATGAAAATGAGCTTGCAGATATCTACGGAAATTATATGCCTATAAGAGGATGGATATTGTGAAGCATTTTGTTACGAACAATTTAATCACGTACTAAAAACAAGTATATATTTTAGTTCAGTTATACGAATAAATACCTATCTGATATATATTTTTATTTTCCGAAGATACATATGTAAGGAAAGTATTGTAAACATGAAAAATATTCGATTTTAAGATTTTGATGACTCTATACGTTTTGACGTCCTTTAAGTTCATTTCAACTAAACGGTCATGTATGTATGTATGTGAGTGAACACGATAACGTCTACAATATTTGTCCGAATGAGCTTAAAGTTGGTACGTATGTTATAGGTCACAATAGCACGAACCCAATTGAATTTTGTGAATTTAGCACTTAAAGTGTTTTTTTAGAGAGACACAGAGGAAAATTATTTATCATTATAACCTATGGACTCAAATTATTTAAATTGAGATAGCGTCTAAATAGTTTTTTGGATTAAGTTGAAAATTTATATATATGTTATAAGGTCATCGTCACGCGAACAGTATAGATTTTGGTGTATCTAGTACTTATAGATTTTTACAGGGACGCAACGAAAATTTATTTTTCATTATGATCTATAGGCTCAAATTATTTGAAGTACAATAGCGTTAAATTAAGCTGCATACAATATGGAGAAAAATACTCAACTATCTATTAAAATTTTCTCTTTTATTTATTTAAAGACTTCTCTTAGTTTGATTTATTTACACAACAGTTAATTTCTTTAAGTTTGGAATGCCAAGTGGAATGTATCAGATTTTTTTTTTCTTTTTTCTTTTTTTACTTCTATAAACATACATATTATGAAATTATTTATTTAATTTAGAGAATTTTTTACACTTATTGCATATGACTGTTAATTTTTATATGTACACAAATCATCTGTAATCGTTCTTGGTGGAATGTAGGTATATGTATATACAGAGTGTCCTAAAAGTTCCAGTACTGACGCTGATGTATTTTTTATTTGCAAAACAACAAACCTTAAAACGATTACTTTTATGCTGATGATAAAAGGCACATTCAAAATAACGGAGGAAAAAATACAGAACTTACATTTATAATAAATGTTCAAAATGTCCACCCTTTTCAAGAGGTAAAGCTGAACTCGTTTGCACATGTGTTTAGAAACGCGTTTTAACATACTGGGAGTGACTTCTTGTAGAGAAACTTGTACCCACCTGCACAGAACCTGTATTACGAAATTGTCGAACGAGATGATATATCATAGTTTTACTCAGTATTGCATCATCTGGATATTTATAGCGCCAAACATCTTTGCATCTTTCATACGATTTACGTTCAAAATAAGGCTTAGCGTAATTCTCTGAATGCGTGATAAACTCATTTCACTATGAAGAACAAAATAACATAAAACTTTATTCTCACACAACCTGAGCGAGAAAAGAAACATACGATAAAAATTAAAGAATTGATGCGATAATAGGCAGACGATAAAATTTAATATTTAAAAAAAAATCATGGACACAATGAGTTCTTTAAGTGGGAGTACTGGAACTTTTAGGATACACTGTATATTATAAGCATAATACATGCTACGCCTGCGCTTTTTCCACTTACTTTCACACATTTAACAAAAAATGATTTAGCTCTATTGAATTTTTATACAGTTTTTCGCAGTACACATTGTGCTTGAACTATTTTTCTTCAACTTTCATATATAGTGAGTTTACTAATTTATTTAGACTATTTAATGAAGCTACAGGCACCTCTAAATAGCGATATTTATTTTACGGTTGGCCGGTATATGTAAAGGTATGATTTCGAAAAATCAATATCAAATAAATTATTCGCTGAAAATATTTTATGGCAAAAGACAGAATTAAAGTTTTCTTTTTAATCTCGGCTTATTTTACGTATGTTGGATTTTTTTTAAACTCAGTATTCATTCAAATGTTTCACTTTTAACATTTTTTACAGAAAAATAGAAGTATACAGTACGATATAATTCATTACGTTGATGAGTTATTAGTGAAACAAATTTCAACCTTGATCTGAATTCATCTGATAATTCTATTTGTAATTTTTTAAGTAGGTAAAAATTATATGTTTACAGAGTTCTTTAATATAGTACGAAGAGGAATTATATATAAAGTAAATACATTTTGTATGGCTAAGAAACCAAATGTTTCAGTCAGAGTGATAAAAAGTGAAGGAATTTGTGTGCATAATGTTTATATATATATATATATATATATTATTTATTATTGTTCTTTAATAAAAACTAGATTAAAATTTCACGCATGTTTAGAAATTAAGTGAATGTTAAAATAACTACACTAAGTACCAATGAGGATTTGGACACGTTCGAATTTTCATGATTTAACAAATGATTTAACAAATCTTGAAACTTTGGTAGTGTAATGAACATGTTTAATAACGAAGCACCACAAAACTGGCGTTGTAAAAATTATTACTTACAAACTTTGAATAAACACCATAAAATGCAATAAACTCGCAACAATTGTTTCAGGTCGAAAAAACACACGACCCTTCATCAGGCTTTTATTCGCCTTATGAAGGGTCGTGTGTTTTTTCTGCACAAAGAATCATGGTATGCCTTCCGTGATAGTTATTCTGAAAAATCTAGGTCTATATTCATTCGAAATTTTGAGAAAACTACACAGATTTCCGAAGGGTTTCGCCTGCGAGGATGTCCTGTGTGCTATCACTAAATTCTCTGAACTATGACAATTCCCAATTTTTTTTAGGTTTATGCTTTCACGTTCGGTTAATGGAATATATAATTATTAACTACCGATATATATTGATAGGCATTTACACCCACTTCACCATGAACTACAAAATGTGTGTACTAACATATGAAAAAAAAGTGAATTATGGAAAATTTTTAAAACGAATGAAAGAAATGAAATGAAAAGAAATGAAAGAAACAAATTCTTTTGTAGCAAGAATAACTGGTATGTTATAAGGCTAAATGAACCATGATTAACCTTTATATTCGAAATTCTATATTTCCATTTATAACTGATATAAAATAATAACCTTGCCCAATAAATAAATAAAAATAATAAGCAATCTATTATAAATATTTTTAACGTACACAAACATCAAACCGTTTCAATTATATATATATATATATTAAAAACAAAAACTGTTTTTGTTAAGAGATAAAACTTTAGTTAAAATACATTTCAAAACAAAATATACTTTTAAAAACAATTAAAATCTCGACATTTCGAAACCCGTCCAGGTTTCCTCATCAGTATCACTACAACATAATTTGCAAGCATTGCGTGAATACACAAGGAATTTCTAGAAGTACAGAATATTGAGGAGCCAGTGCGCATGCTTCATTGATAGTGTAGAGGTCGCTGGCAGTGTGCCAACTCTCAATGAAAACACGTGATTTATAATTATCATAGCCATAATTTAGAATTTTTATATTATCGAAATCAGGAATATGATCGGTTTCTATTGAATGGATTACAATTTAAGAATTTTGGTTGCAATTTTTATATGACCGTCTGTGCTCCTGTAATCTAACTCTTGCCGTACGGACAGTTTCTCCTATATAAACAAATTTACAATTTTTACAAGGAATTAAATATATTACGCCAGTTAGATCCAAATAAGGGGTTACAGGTTTAAAGTTAAAAGAAAGATTTTTAATTATTTAATCGGCCGGAAAGCAGTATAAATATTATGTGGTTTAAGTAATTTAGAAATAAGTTCTGAAAGAAAACCAAAATATGGCATAGAAATATAATTTTTCTTATTAATTAGGGAATTTTTCGTTTGCATTGGAAGAGAGGGGGAAATTGTAGGGGGAAACGAAAAGGGGAAGCGGATAAGTTTTATATAATATATATCAGCTTCCCCTCTTTGTTTCATCCTCTTTCGTTTCCTCCTTCTTCGTTTCCTCCTTCTTCGTTTCCTCCTTCTTCGTTCCCTCCTTGCAAATTATGTTTTAGTGATACTGATAAGGAAACCTGGACGAGTTTCGAAACGTCTAGATTTTAATTGTTTTTAAATGTATATTTTGTTTTTATTTTAACTAAAGTTTTGTCTCGTAAGTAAAATAGTTTTTGTTTTATTCTGTTATAAAAATTAGAAGTCGGATTGTTAGGATACCAGAAAATTAGTTCTTAAATTAATAGCAGAAACGACCTTGGCTAGAATTACTGCATCAGGTCGAGTAACCTGATGGTATCCGCTCGTCGGGTCGGGTCAACATTTTTTTTTTTTTTACTTCCGGGTCTAGTTCTGGTCGCTTTCAAACATTCATTTTTCCTCTGGATCAGGTTAACAGAATTTTTTTCTTCAGGTTTAGTCTTCAATAAATCGGTTCGTATTTGGAACACATTTACAAAAACATTTTGCTATAAGACTGGTGTGCGAGAATTTTTTTTTTCAAGGAGAGAGTTTTTCTGGAATATTTTTGGGTGCTGATTAATGTAATATTATCCAAAAAATTCCATTACATCTAGGTTTCACAAAAAATGCGAGTTTTTGAGCTTAAAGCTCCACTTTTTCAACTCCCATCTAGGCTATTTACAAGAAAATCTGGGTCATATGAGTGAAGAACAAGGAGAGCTAGTTCATTAAGCCGTCAAAGAAATGTAGAGGATTTGTCAAAGACGATGGAGTGATTAACAGATTTCTGTTGGATGATGCATAGTTAATCCCTCAAGTCTCTCACGCCATACACAAGAGAGAAACTCTAAAAGGGACTTCTATGTAAATAAGTACATTCAGTAGATAATGTGGAGATAAAAGCCTATTTTAAAGTATTTTATACATTAATAGTTCCGAATTTATTATAGTGCCTGTGTCAATTCTTCCCATTTCCATCCTTACTTTGTGAAAAACCTTTACGTGGCAGGAAGAAAATGTAGACTGGGTTGTGGCTAATATTAATAACTATCCCTCCCATAATATTTTCAGTGATAGTCTGTCAGGTCTGCTAGCCATTGCTCGCCACAGGAGTAAACATCCACAGGTTATCTCAATTAAATCAAAACTTATTAATCTGGCTAAACATCTCTCCCTGGCACATGTTTCTGCCCACAGGGGAGTTCTCGGCAATGAACTTGCTGATTCACTGGCCAAGGCAGCCACCGAAAACAATTCAATAGATTTTTCACTCCCTGCCCCTCCCTCATACGTTAAACACGTATTAAAACAACAATTACTTAGAGATTGGCAGGAACTGTGGGATACTTCTCCAAAGGGAAGATACACCTTTAATCTCATTCCACTCGTAAACTTAAATTCTTGGTGTCTCCCCCCCCCCCCGTGACTGCTTTTCTGACTGGTCATGGCCCATTTCCATCCTATTTATACAGATTTCATTGCCGACGCTGTCCTGTGTGTCCTTGCGGGGAAGAGGGAACTCCTAATCACTATTATTACTACTATAGTTTAACTTCTGCCTTCCACTTAAGAAATCCCACTCCCAGGCCAGCCGATTGGCTGTTTAATATCCTCAATAGAAAAAGCCTGCTTTCTAAACTAAATAGTATATTTGAATTTCGTATGAATATGACTAATCTAACAGATTAATCTCACATCTGCTTGCTCTATATGTCATCAAAACTTCAAAAATCATCTTTTCATTAATCTTGTGCTGTGGGACATTTCAACACAACATAAAATATCGCCATCAACAACTGCAGCCTATTATCTACCAGCATAGAGCATGCCGCTCCTTGTCGCGTGGGAGACCTGTCTCTAGCGGACTTTGTAATTTTTTTTTTCTTTTTTTTTTCTTTTTTTTTTCTTTAGAGTTTAAATAAACTCCGGAAGAGGGGCCTAGCATAGCTGGAATCGCTCGACACTGCTCCTAGAGCGGTGAGCGGCACCTCTTCCATGTTAATGAGTAAACAAAAGTGAAAAATTCAAGGTTGTACTAAACCCCTGTCACATTTTAAATTTTAATATAAAACCAAATGTTACGATATGTACATGAGCGCATAGTGCATGATAGTGCAGTTTGCACAACATTGTTTAGTATAGTGAAACGTTTAGTTTAAGTTTAAATATATATGTGTGTGTGTGTGTATCAGATGGCATTACCTATCCTTCATTTGGTTTTTATAAGGTATCCTGTTGTCCTAGTTTTCTTTTTAGCCACACTACCTGAATCCCAAACCTTACAAGCTCTATATTTCTTCTTGTACGTCTGTATACTGCTTTTTTAACTGACATTAAAGTACTCACGATTAAACAAAAAAAAAAAAAAAAAAAACGCACGTAAATTAGTCAATGCCAGAGAACACGTGAACTCAGTTGAATGGCCGAAAAAAAGAAAAATAAAAAATTTGTAAAACCCTTTATAGTTTAGTTTTATTTTGATTAGTACTGAAGTTTTGTTCATTCTTGCTCTCATAACTTTCTGAATTTACACTATATTTGTTTGGGTTTTCCATATAAGTTGCTGAATAGTTTCATCTTTTAAATAATGGAAATGAATTTTTTTTTTAAGTTTGCGCATGCGTAGTTAAAAATTCATTTAGTAGGTATACACATATATCGTAAGATACTTAACATTTTCGCATTCTGATTGCAGTATGCTGTGTGTAATGTAGAGCGCCAAGTTTCCTGAAACTGGCTTTGCTCTGGGTCTAATACCCTACAGGTTATAACAAAAAAAGTGTTTTTTTTTTTTTTTCTTTTTTTTTTTTTTTTTTTTTTTTTTTATGAAACTATTATATCTCCATGAATACTTGTGGAAACCTTATAAAACTTGATGCAGATATTTAAAAAAATCTCGAAAATAACATGCTACAGCAAAAATGTATTTTAAGCATTAGTTTTTACAGGTTGATTCAAAACATTTTGTTTCCTGTTTAATTTTTTTACTTGTCCTCTTTTCCTCTTTCGGACAAAACGATTACTTAAAAATAGGAGGTGTAATATGTTCTTTATAGTCCTAAAGTTTTAAGAGGATTTCTAAAGAAATTTTCTAGATATTTGACAAGACGTCTAAATTCCAGAGTGTCTCAATACTTATTGGTAAAAAATGTATATATAAGAAGTAGGTTTTTTTTTTTTTTTATTATTCAAAGTTCTGAGTGTACAGCAGAGCAACTTGAAGTGACGTTTCTAAATTTTTCATTAAAACTTTCAGCTTGTGTGTCCTGGCTTCTGTAGACTTTCAGAAAAGCGGTGGACACGATTCCTCAGAATATAATACACAGAACCCATACAGCACAGGATGTTTCACTTATGTTTCAAATAGCTTACAATATTTCATTATCGTATCACATTTAAGTATGTTCTCTGATACCTTTCTGAAACATTCGCACTTTTTTATCTTCTAACTGTTAAGTGATTGAAACGTATCTGTTACGTAACTGATTTTTTATTACGATTGCGGATTACGTTTTTCAAACTAAACGAAAATCAAAATGAAGGTTTCGAAACATTTCTGAATATTTGCAAAGTTTCAATGCTATATTATTGTTCCGTTTCTGAAACATTTCGTGCTATAAGGGAACTTATTGAAAATTTGAATATTTTTCAAAATATAATTAAACAGTGATTTAATACAGATTTTTTTTTCAATTATAACTAACTTTATAAGGCTATACGTAGGTAAAATGTACCTAAATGTGTACTGTTTTTCCAAAAAATTCTAATTTCAATATTTTTTAAGTGTTTCGTTAACTTGTTAATTCTAATTTCGTGCACTAGTTAATTCTTATTTGTAGAATTTTACAAATTTTCAATAAAATTGGTGCATTAGTTTTTAAGAAACCATATTCACCGTTTTTCTGAAGCATCTCGAAAAATCAGGAACTACTGGCTGAATTTTTCAAAATTTTTAATGAAACTTTTAAAAAATATCAATTAAATGTTATTTTTTATATGATAAAATTTTTGAATAAAAATTTTTATTGATTATTTCTATATATTAAAAAAATGTTACTGTCACTGGCGTCAATTTTTTTTTGTCTGCGACAGCATCTTCTAGCAGAGCGTAGGGTACTTCGCATCATGAGAGGAATCAATGTGTTCCGAACACTCCAAGGAAGACATTTCAGCTGCTTAGAATTTTCTATCATTTTAATTAAAGAAGTTATTAACTAAAAACGACAAGTTTATGAAGGTACTCTATTTGCCATTTTGAAGAAAGTTTCTCCCAGTGACGCTGTTCTTCTCTCATGAAGTCATTTTACATGGGGAAATTCAAATATGATCCATAGTTGTACGTAGGTAGGTAGGTTGGATTTAACGTCGCACCAGTACTGCGCTATGGGTAATTGGCGACGGTCTGGGACGCACCTCTAGAGATTCTAGTTCCGGTCACATGCCATCACAATTTTAATCCTTCCAGGAAGGGATCCCCCCCCCTCGCTTTGGTGATCCCCAGAGGTATAGTATTGGTTTGGAACATGGAGAACTTTGCGGTCACAACAGATTTTATGTGCACCAGCCACGATTAGTGTACACGACGGTCTTTGGCCGGCTCAAGTATCGAATCCGCAGTCTTCCAATTACGTGCTCGGCGCTTTACAGACTAGGGTACCGCGTCCCGAAACCATGGATGTAAAAAGAAAAAAAAATCAACTTTTTTTCTCTACTTTTAGAAAATTAATTTTCTTACACGGAAAAATCATATGATTCGTGGTTGTAGGTACTTAGATAATGTTGGTTAGATAAGTAGGTTGTGTTTGATGTCGCACCATTACTGATGCGACGGTCTGGGTCGCACCTCTACGGATGTTCCGTAGACATGCCACCACAATTTTGATCCTAAACGAAGGGGATGGTACCCCTCTTCAGTGGCTCCCAAAGGTATAATTTTGATGGGAACATGGAGGATATTGTGGTCACGACATATTTTACGTGCACCAGCCACCATTAGTGTACACGACGATTTTTGGCTGGCTCGAGAACCGAACCCGCAATTTTCCAATTACGAAGGGGTACCGCGGTCCGGATCTAAGGTCGTAAAAATAAATAAAAAGGGTCATATACTAAAGTCGTAATGCAAAATGGTCTAGATATTATTAATTTCTCTCTATTAAAATATATATATAAATATTATGTATTTCAATTTGACATTGAATATGAGGATTTCCATAATAATTTTCTGCTTTTGTCTTGTAATATGCACTATTAATATTCCTTTTCAGTGAATGAAAGCAGCGAATAGGCGGACAGAGCTCTGCATGTGTTCATAAGTAAAGTGAGTCGGGGTTGGTGAGCGGAGCGAGCAGGGGGCAGAGCTCCCTTAATATATTTATATAAAAAAAGTAGATATAATATTATTTCTTTTAGCCATGGAAACCCATTTACGTCCTAAAATAAAATATTCTAACACGCAAATATTTTTCTTAAATGACATGTAAGTTGGCTTTCAATTATTAGCATATATAATACAATAATGTCACTTCTAATAATCAGTGAAATTTCTAAATATAAGGAGACAAACATTTTAAGAGAATAAATAAAGCATTTTATTTATCTTTCATTTCAATCATTACATCCGTTTCGAAATTTCTCGAGAATAGAATAATACCAAGATACATTTATATGTTTATGTTAAGGTTTTCACACTAAATATAAAACGGAATTAAATAACAGAAATTGAAACTATCTTAATGTCTTAAATAACTAAACTTCGGATAACGCAAAAGTTACGTAACAAACGTCTTTAGCGTTTACGTTTATCGATATAAACTCTTTTATGTAAACAATTCTTTTGTAAAAAGAACATTATCTGCAAAATTTTCAGTGCTTTGCAGATTATTTAAATAGCTACATTTACAGTTCTAAAGAAACTAATATCATGAAAGTTTCAAGTAGCATATTCATTAAATTAAATGCAGAATATTACTGTTATGTACTACCGTGTTTTGCAATTTTGAAATGATTTAATTTCAGCTCTAATTGCTAATTAAAATTTTGTTCATAATAGGTAAACTTAAGTGCGAAGAAAAAAAAACAACATTGAATCCCTTCAAATATTGAATAGCAAATTGTCATGGTATTAAACTTCGTTTCATGTAATGTAAAACTCAAAAATGTTATTAGGTATTTACTTTTTAATAATGAAGTAAAAAAAAAAAAAATCATTATTATTAAGCTGTCTGTTTTAAATTTCCAATTGCAAAACATATAAATTTGGTATCAGATTTAAAAAAAAATTAAAAAAAATGAAATAAAAAAAATGATTCCAAAATATTAAACACATATCTCTATAGTCAAGTGTTGCTCATGCTTTCCAATTTTTATAGAAAATTACTTTGGCACATTTAATTTTTTTTTATTATTTTATTTCTCATTTAAAAATAATCTTAAATTAAAAAAAAAAAAAAAAAAAAAAAAAAAAACCTCATTTGTGAGAAAGAGAAAATGCTTAAAACAAAAATTTATCGTAAAACATTTAGTTTCTCAAATTACATTAAAGATATTTTAAAAGTAGTTTTATAGTTGATTTTTAATTCAGTTAGAATTAAAAGCATTCAGGCATTTAATGTAATGCAAAATTTTAAGTCGATTTCCTGAAATGTCACCCCCGAAGAAAAAAAAAAAAAAAAGAGAGAAATAAATGTTTAAATCGTCTTGTTATTCCATTTCAATAGTAACATATCTTCCTATGTTATTTTCTAAACCAATAACGAAATATTCTACTGCGTAGTTTTCTAAAAATACATCATTTAACTTTGGAACGGGCATGAAATTTCATTGATTCTTCAACAGTGTTTAGATAAATTTTCTTATCTTTAGATAATTTCTCACGAAATTGTTTTTGTTTTGAGTGTAATAGACAATATTTCAGTCGGGGTTAGATAAAACACACCACTTTCAAATGATGTGCCTCACCATAAAATCTTTTTTGCATAATATTAACTCTGTGCTCCAATGAACAGAATTGTGTAATTATTAATATAACATTATAACCAGAAATAAAAGTGGCCGGTATGCTCTTTGATATTACATAATTTTATTTATTATATATTATATATATTACATAATTTTGCTATGTTATGTATTATTAATATTATAAGAAAAAAAATTAAAAATTTGAATGTAAATTTTGCTTAAAATATAAATTTTGCATTTGAAGAAATTGTATATTTCAATATAATAATGTAGTATAATATAATAATGTAGTATATTCTACCGGAAAGTTCTGTCCTTATGAATTAAAATACTGATTTCAAGAATTTATCCAGGACGATATTTAAGATATTCTTGGCTAACTTTTAAGATGATAATTGGTAAAGTACCATATAAATATTTAACCTACAAATACTAAACCTACCTATATACCTAACCTATAAATACTAAACAAAAATTTTCCGGTATGAATTTATTAATTCAAAAGGACAGAACTTTCCAATAGACCTATATTTACAATTTCAAGCAAGAATCTTGTTTGTTGTGGCTTCTACGTAATAAGTTATTGTATAAAGTTAACTTAACTTTATAGTTAACTTAACTTTATAACTTTAAGAAAAAAAATGAAAACAAGGATTTGTTTGGTACTTGAAAACTTCTGAACGAGCTTTCCTATCTAATAAACTCATGACCAAAGGGAATACTTTTAAAAGTGCAAATAAACGCCAAATCACCCCATAGTGCCCACTACTTGATAAACATCCTAAGATGCATAAATGAACTTTGAGTCCCATGAATGTTTGCATCCAAAAGAATAAAAAATATGCACTGAAATAAAATGTTTTAATTAGAAAAATGGGGACAATAACAATTTAGATCCAACACGGCTTCCCATAGTTAGTACCCCGATGAAATTTTGACGACAGCTTCGAGTACTTAAAAAGGATTGACTTATAATTTACTCTAAATGCTGAAGTTATTGGACGAAAAATAACTATTAGAAGTATGTTTCCATGTGTGTTAACATATCGGTATTATACTTGGGATTTTTAAAAGATTGTCCACTTGGTAAATGAAGAAGAAAAAAAAAATAGTTGGACTTGTATATGCTACTTATGAAATTAAAATCTAATATTTAGGAACGTAATTTTTAGAATGTATACGGCAGTTTTTTCATGAATTTGACGAATTATATAAATTCAGTTAGTCCATAAAAAGTTTGTAATGGCGAATATATAACTTTTTAAAAATTTCAGATCTGTACCGCATTGAAACTAACATTAAATAATCTGTTGAAATGTTTAATAAGACCTCATACCAATTGCATAAAAAAAAAAAAAAAAAATGCATATTTTCTAGAAAAGAAAACATTGACCAAAGAAATCTTAGGTTTTTCTAATTTGAAAATATGAAAACTGTTTTCAAATAAATATTCTACCTATTATAATTTATCTGTATTAGCGACTTTAAAAAAATATTTCTAAAAGTCTGGGGGATTATATTATAATATACTTCATATAATAAATAGGAATAATTACTTAGAATTCTCCCTTAATGTATCGTGATGAGATTCTAAGCAAACCTTTACCGATCTGAAAGAAATTTCGTTACAAATTTATACCACACTTTATTACATTCTACATTTATTCTTTGTTACATTTATTACTACTTCCCTATCTTTTCCAATAAAGAGAGTATACTCATGTACAATTCAGCACATTCCGTCATTAAACTAAAGCTTGACTTATATATGATTCGAGGAGGAAAGCTTGTAGCAGCATTATTTATCATGACATGAAAAATTCTAAAGTTATTGGTTTTAAAATTTTTTGGGGATTGAAAAAAAAGACTAATCAATTTTTTTTTCTTTCTGAAAATTTATTGTAGAAATACTATAAAAGTTCAATGATTTTGTGAGAAACAGTGGACATTAAAAAAAAAATAATTATAAGATAAGAAACTTTTTATAAACCATGTTTTTAAATTTTCTGTTGAATCATAGTTATAGAACTAACTACATTAGCATTTTATCAATGCGTATTGTTACGAAATTGTAAATAATTGTATTTATTTTTGCATAAATTCTTTCAAAGAGTTTGATAAAATGTCAATTTTCTGCATTTCCAGCTCTTTTTCGAGTTGAAATAGCTTAATTTTACCTTCAAAACGCATTAAAAAGCTCCAATAGGCAGGTAATGGATTTGGCGCCAAATTTGGCGACATTTTGCACTTGGCGACGTTTGGCGAGAAAATCCCTATTATCGATATTCCAAATATGGACGTTCTAATGTGATTGGTTAGAGAGTCACGAGAAATTTGAATAAAAAAAAAAGTTGCTTTTAAAAATAAAATATTAATCCTTTCAGAACAACATATATTTGCATCATAATGCAATGTAGTTCAACATCAGCACTTTATCAATGTGTAGAAAATCTTTAAAATGATAATGTCGTCAATTTTTGCCAAGTGCATAATTTAACTTTTACAATTTTTTAACGCTCACGTTTAATTAAATGTATTTATTTTTATGTCCAAATAAAATGAACTCGTAAATTTGTTTTGGCAACAATTAAATTATAGATAATATATTAATGACTATTTTTGTTGCTATTAGGAGCTTATTATTTTCATATTTTAATTATTTAAAAGAAAACTAGTCGAAAATTCGAAAATCTGACTTCGAAGTATTGTGTTGTCACCGGGTTCTGAGCTACCGTGAAAGTTTCAAATGTCTAGCTAGTAGGGAAGTTAGTTAAAAATAGATTGCAAGATTTATACCGGACAAACAAACACACAAACAAACAAGAATAGAAGTTAATAAAAACATGGTAAAAAGTAGGAGAATGCGGAGATAACGTTAAAATTGATTTTGTAAATGAATATTGAATGTAAACTTTTGCAATATTAGCGAATCTTATAAATATTTTTACAAAAAATTTCTCAACTTTCTTGTTTGATAAAGTACTTCGTAAAGAAGAAAACAGGTTCTAGTCGATGAATGATATTTATTCAACGAAATTTCTCGAATGTACAACAAAACTGCAACTACAACGAATAATCTCGGAAAAACTACAATGGTTCTGTGAATTCTTCGAATATTCTGGAAACAGTCTAATAAAGCTGTCACGCGTACCGCAAAAGTTACTATTTGCGAATGTTCTGGAATAGTCCAAGAAGGTAATCACTTGTTCCACAGGAATAAGGCAAATATCCGCTAATATTCTAACAGCTGGAAATTTCGCTCACGAACAAAGTTTATTCACTTTCAGTACTATCTCTAAGTGTAATCCCCGAAACAACAGAATGTTTAAAGTTGAAAAAAATTAGCTGCGTTAAAACTGAGTAGTAGTTATTTCTCCAAAATTATAACGCTACCAATTTCAGTAGAAACAGTCGGCCCATAATATGATGAAAGCAACCGCAGGAGATATGAACCAAAACACTAGATTTCATTTCTCTCGCAAAACTTCCCAACAACTTTCACCTTTGATTTTAAAGGATTTTAATTGTTCTATAGATTTCCATTAATGATCACAATTATTTCGATAAACATCAAATAATAAATTTATGCATTATTGATCTAAAATTTACGTCAGATGTGTTAGCATGTTTAGCGTTTAGATAGAAAAAATACATTTTTATACGAAATTATTGAAGAAAACTAAAAAATAATGTTTTTAAGAAATGTACCATCATGACGTTTGCATTGCAAATTTTAGTGCTTTGTCCAACTAAAAAACATTTTAAAGAAAAGTTCCGCCATCATGATTAGAATTTACTAGCGTATTGTATCAAGCGATCATTCTTATAATAATAATTATGAACTTTAAATTCAGTCAATGGTAAATTTGAAAAAATAAATAAATAAATAAAATGTAATTTGGAAAATAATTAAAAAATTACTTTGATGAAAATTCTTAGAATTTAATTTATCTACTTTTACTTATTAATTAATTTATTTTATGATAAAGTCACTTTTAAGAAGCTGGTATTTTAAATCAACCTAAGTATAATATTAGCCGAGACACCAGTAGCCATTAGCATTTTATATTTCAGCTATATTCATTAATTGAGACATCAAAAGTTTAATTAAAAGATCATTTCCCTGTGCTTGCGCTAATAAAATTATGAATTTAATAGTAAAATTTTCATCAACACAACTAAAAGTAATTTTCAAAAATCTCGTTTTAACACATACAGCGAAAATCGATTCATACAAACACAGAATCCATTTAAGATACTTCTAAAGGTATCTGTTCCTGTATAGAAAATCCGTACATTAGCTAATATTCGCATGAGAAACTTCTAATATTCAGTTTTGATTACGATTTAGTTTGCTTGATTGAATTTTAATTTATATCATGAAATGGAATGAATTACAATAATTATTTTCCCTATGTTGTGTAAAACTACAATTAAAAATATCTGTGTACATTTCTTTAAGATATTTTCATTATAAAATTAGCCCATGCACTTTAAAGTTTAAAGTAATAAAAAAGTTTATAAAAGGGAATTTAACCTAATAAGTAATGTTGAATATTAAGGTAGAATATAGACTATAAGAAAGAATCTAATGAAAATTAAGTTAATGCATTGTATCGTGAAAAGCTTGCTCTAGGATTAATATATATATGTGTATGATAATGTTTGTTAGTTAAGAGCATGCATAACGATAACTTAAAAGTTGGATTATTTTGATGCAACTTACAATAATCATATCTTTAAAAAAAAAAAAAAAAAAAATCTCCATACGAAAATAAAAGCTGTATTCACATTTTTATGCTTTTTAAAAACAAATATTTGAATCATATATTTTACTGGTAGCAAAAGCTTCTTTTTTAACCCTTTCCAGGTTAAAAAGACTTATTTGCAACGCTATAACAATGTTATGTGCTACTTCGGTTATGTACAGGAACACCCGAAAGTATTTCAAAGTTTTTTTACCTACAAGACAGGCATATCCGTATTTTCTGATATGTCTTGATACAAGGTTTTTACTGTCTTTTACTGTTTTTTTTTTTTTTTTTTTTAATAAACTTCATTAATCGTTTGTAGCACATATTTTCCAAAGAATAATACAAAAATTGATTTATATATAGAGTTGTATTCAAAATGATAAATTACGGTAAAACATAGACTGCTAAGAACCATGTGGTATAGCGGAAAATATCAAGTCATAACAGAAAATACGAGTATGCTTATCCTGTAGGTAAAAAACGGTCGTGTCCGTAAAAATTAAACGGGCGAAGGCCCGTAAATTTACGTGTATTTTTTATCAGTTTACACATTGCACACTTGCACAAATGCATAATTTGTTCACTCAAAAAAAACGTGAATAGAAATAATCATAATTAAAAGAATTACAGTCGTTAGAAGTGTTGAAGAAAAATCGTTAAAATGAGGAACTATGTCCAGATAAGTGACCCGAAGAGGCAAGTGAAGCCTTTGACACACATCAATAAAAAATTGCACACGCTCTAAGGATACCATGTGGAAATATTTCGGCCCTATTGGAACTAAGGATTCCAAATGTTTATTAAATATATATATATATTGAAAAAACGATAAAACTAACGAATTTTTATATAAACGACTCCAGAGGCAACTGAAGACATTAATTCAGATCAACAAAATTTTGCACACATACTAACAATAGCATAAGGCAACTTTTCCGCGCTATTAGAAATTTTATATTAAAAAAAAAAAAAAAGTTTTTTTTCGATACACACTAGCCCACACAGATTTCATGCTATAAAACATATATTTACAAGGTTCCTAGAGGTTTAAAAGTCAAATTTCAACGACCAGCAAAATCCAAAAACGCACCTGCTGTTACATCTATCGCCATCTGTTGGATTTCGGGAACAACAATACCGTGAATCGAAGTTTGCGGAGCCATGTTATTAGTATATGTGCCATGAATAGCGTGCCGTTTGCTCACAAAGATTTCTTTTTTATCCATTTCTTTTATCTTAATATTCTCGTTCATGGGGTCTGATTGGACCTCAGGTTATGAGGAATTAGTGGTCTCCATATTCCTCAATCTTAGATCTTAGATCTTAAATATTTACTTAATTACTTAATTACTTAATAAGAAGAGCTCGAGACAAAGTTAACAAATAAATAACAAAGTTTATTTAGCATTCAATATCGAGGAGGGTGTTGGGCTACTTCGTTATAACTTAAATGACCTCAGATAATAACTTTAACAAAGCATAACTTAAAAGTGTGTTTATCTCACCAATACTGATCTTGTCGATGACGGCTCTCTGTCATCACTAGGTAATCTCACACTAGCACTATCGGCCGGATTCCCGAAGCGCGATAGATTCTTCTTTTACTTTACGCTACACCTCTCTATCGTCACTTAACTTCCTCCTTTCACACAAAGCAGCTACTAATTCATTACCGCTAGCCATTCTTCATTCACTCTCAATTCACTATCTTATACTACATTCAACAACTTCCTTTCTCTTCATTTCAATTCATACTTTTAAAATCACTTCTAATTCATCCAACACTCAGAACCTAATTATTTCATTGCAGCACCATGCCGACATAAAACTAACTCAACCAAGAATTTCGTCGAGTCACTGGCGACGAAGGGATTTCCGTCCCTACTTTGGTGACGGTCCATAGTCTCGACCTCACAGTCCCCCTCAAAAAAAAAAATTCAGTCGGGAAAATCCCCAACGGGTTTTAACGAGTAAATTTAAACACTAATATCATCTCGTGGGTGCGAGTACAGCTACAACTTAAATTTCTGAAACTAAAATTTAGAATAAGTTTGAGAAAAAAATGAAAGTTTAATTTGCTGAGCAATGAACTGCTTACAGCTTCAAATACAATGGCGATTAAAAAAAAATTCCATGAGCGGAAAACCGGACCAACCCTGAAAAATAAATTTTAATTTTAAATTAAAATGGGGATCCTTTACGGCCGGAAATTCCGAAAAAAAAACGCCTCAACAAATACGTAGCCCAACAGTACAGCGGGGATTACAAGTCCATCTTTCCTTAACCTGGAAAGGAAAAAACTTAATTTTTAAACTTGCAACATTGATGACAGGTACATCTTTCCTTTAATATGGAAAGGTACAAACTTAATTTTTAAACTTGCAACATTAAGAAGATATTTTTTTATTAAAAAACTTGAAATGTCTGTATCCGTCTGAAGACCAGTCTAGGCCCACAACCATCAGCTAGTCCAAGTAACTTGATAGTGTAGATTGAAGACAAATTCATTCAGAAGCTGTACGGTTTAAGATTGCAGACAATGAGCTGGGACATCAGAATACTGCAGGCATCAGAATACTAGTTTGGACATCAGATTAGATCGGATGAACTGTACAAACGGAGTTTTTCTAAAATGAAAAGACTTGAACAGTATAAAAGAATATACGAAATTAAAGTGCGTCAGATTATTAAATTAAAGTGCAGACAGATAGGCGAGACAAATTGTCTCTGAATACATAAAATAGTTTATATACAATAATTGCTTCCCTCCTGGGCTATAGCATGTGAAAAGACAAAAAAATAATTTGTTAGTGGTTTTAGTTAAACGTTAAGCGTGCTTTATGCATATAGCCAAAAAAAAAAAAAATATTTCCCCACTCAAACACATATATACAGAGAAACTTTTAGAATATGTACAAAAGTTTACAAATACAAATATTTAGGTTATATATGCAGATACATCATTTATAGAAATATAAAAAAAAGAGGGGAATATTTACAAAGGCTAAAAAACATGTTTTATATTACCCGCTCTGCAGGTGATGGCTACAAATTAAAGTGTACATACATAAAATATATACTAAGAGAGAACAAAAATGTTGACATTGAAGCATAACCATGAATTTCGATATGAAAGTTCATGCACTAATTTAAATTTGACACTTTTTAGCTTAAGAAAGTCCTGCGCTTTCATACAAAAATAAGAAGTCCGAAAGGCTTCAAGGCATGTCGTACATTTTGGTACAGCTCTGATAAACAAATACTTGAGAAAAAATAAAATAAAGAACGATACGACCTGACTGACGGTTTCCGCTGTAACAGCATTAGCATTACACATGTTAGTCCTGCTAGTCATTGCACTCGTCGCAAACATCACAGGGATGGAGGCTTGCAGTAGGAGGTCAGGCGTTGCAAAGGCACATTCCTGGGATGGGATCGAACCCGGCAGGCTGTCGCTGTCCATAGCGTCAGAGGACGATTCAGCTCGCTCTCTACTCATGAATGTTGAGGTCTTGGAGGGCTTACAAGTTTGAAAATAGTTCACATTTTTAGTCGAAATCACAACATTTACTTTTAAATTATTTAGCAGTTTACGGGAAGCACTGATAGGAGAATGTAAATTAGGTTGAAGACAGTTTAACCGGTCATTTTGATTGAGAGCCTTTTCGTTTAAACTAGAGGTTTCTGTCGGCTTGACATGTAGAAAACTAAATTGCCCTTTTTCCTTACTTTCATTTAAATTAGCTACTCGTTTGCGAGAAGCATCGTTGTTTAAACAGCCATTTTCTGTTATTTTTACCATAACATTTTCATTTTGACTAATAATTAAATCTGGTGGCTGACCAGTTGTAAAACATAAATTTGACTTATTTGCTAAAGGTTGAGTACCAACATTAATGTTAGGGGAAGCCGGGGTAATAAGAGACAAAAGGGGTAATAAAAGACAAAAAATATTAATAAAATCTATACTGTTAATCTAAATAACTTGACATAAATGTCTCATATTAATTTCATTAAATGGACTCCTCTTGATTTTTTAGGTGATTTTTGAACTTAATTTTTTTGTTAAATTCTTTTTTAAAATTTTCATTAAATTCTTGTCTCTAATAACCCCACGCGGGGCAATAAGAGACCAGGCTTGTAACTGTCCATATATAGCAATGTAAAATCATGTGAGATAATTAAAGGTATCTGGAAACAATTCTGAATTAGCCAATAGTTTTAAATTTTTAGTATTTACATCCATTCAAAAAATATGTTTGCTCGAAAATTAACTGTCATAAATGTGTTTGTGAAATTTATTTCTTTTAATATTAGGTCCTAAATAATATAATATTGTACGTAATGACAGTTCTACATAATCAACATAACCTAGGAATTAACCCAAAACATCAATATAATTTTTAAAATGGGCAGAAAATATTTTACGCATTTTCTAAAGTGTAGTCGAAAATAGGCAAAAAAAACCGTATCTTTGAAGTGTATACAAGCGAACAAAATGTTATAAAAGATTTTTCTAGTAATTATAAATAACCTATTTATTATGTAATGAAGTATTAATGACTAAATACTAACTTATACACATTCTAAACATAAATTTACATAATCTTAACAACTAAATGTGGTCTAGCCTAATGAGTAAAACTGCTTTTTGATTTAAAATGAAAAAAAAAATGTTCTATTGGTAAACTTAGACTAGGCCTAACACTAGGTAAACACTTGTCAGGCAAAATTAACAGGAACTACAATGGGGGAGACACAGGAATTAACAGTGAGAGACATGAGTCTCTTATAACCCTAAGAGACATGAGTCTCTTATATATAAAAATAAAAATGGGGTAATAAGAAACGTGCCTAGAACATGTAAATAAAGAATGTTTTCAAGGTTTTAAAAAATTGTATAAATATAAATAACCTCTGTCTCTTATTACCCCGGCTTCCCCTAACATCATTTTCTGCGACAATTTTTCCTGTTACATGAGATAAATTTCCGGACTCGACCGGTTTAGCATTTGCGTATGATGTATCATTAAAAATAGCAGAATCTGCCGACTTGACAGTTTTAGAATTAAACTGTAATTTATCATGCGGTGAATTTAAACTACTAGAAAAGTTTGTTGACTTAACAGTTTCAAAACATAAATTTGAGCTATTGGCGGAAGGATTAGCCGCAACATCTAATGTGCTTTCATTCTTCTCTAAAGTAGAAGGTAACGGAGAGTTTAAATTAAAGACGCACTAAGAAGAAGACTGTAAATGCTGCAAGTTTACTGGACACACAGTAAGAGAATTTAGAAATATAGAGTGCACTTCGGTATTATGAGAGTGTGTTTGATTTCCTGCAACAGTTTTTGGTTGATTTAAATGACTGTTTCTCGGCTGCGAAAAGTTAGCTTGTTGCGGTCGGTTAAAAGTATCAATTTGAGGGGAGGGCGAAATTTTCTCGCTGTTCATTTTGAACACTGACGGTTTCTTGCCGGCGATTAGTGGTATTCGCAAGTTTAGGAGTGTGACGTGCTTGATATATATCCAGCCGTTGAAATAGACTATCAAGAAATGCCGCCGGTTTTAAATCTAGAAAATCTTGAATTGACACCGTGAACAGCGGATTTATAATATCAAATATTTCAAAGAAGGATAAATTTAGTGGCAGTTGTTTAATTAAATCGAGCTTACACAGGAAAAAGGTTGTCGGTTTATCAAATACAGACTTTTTAGTAGTATAAAGTTCCTGCATTAATTATGTTCTATCAGCACTTGAAGAAAAGGTGCTCATAATTTTTCTTTTTAAATCATCATAGGTGGGATTTTGACCCAAAGAATGAGAAGCAATCAGTTCGTACCATAATTTTGGTTCTCCTTTTAAGGAGTATCTTAACCAGTTAAATCTATCAGATAAATAAATTTTACATATTTCAAAATATTGCTCAAGTTCTTCAAAAAATTCAAGTACATTATTTGAGTCGGTAAAATAAACTCGAGCGGGGGGGGGGGGGGGTGTCGAACTCGTTTGGACGCCACTGTGAGGAATTATTGGTCTCCATATTTCTCAATCTTAGATCTTAGATCTTAAAGATTAACTTAATTACTTAATTATTACTTACAAACTTTGAATAAACACCATAAAATGCAATAAACTCGCAACAATTGTTTCGGGTCGAAAAACACACGACCCTTCATCAGGCGAACAAAGTAAGCACGAGTGCTGCAGTCAGAGCGGCAACGCACAAAATCGTTTAAAATGAAAAGAAAAAGTTTATAAAGTGGAAAGTAAATATAGCTACTGGTGTGAGTACAATTGTACGAAAAAACAAGAAAATAAATAAATGAGTGAGATTAAACATATAACAATCTAAGGATAACAAATTTAAACTAAAATCTAAGCTACGTGAGTAATTTCCAAGCATCAGAGAAGAAAGGAGTGGAAGAAATATCATTAACAAGATTTTTCGAATTTTTAAATATGTAAAATGCTTCATGAATATCCAAATGGGAGGAACAGACAGGAGATGAAATTATGTTAGTTTTGGAAAAATCAAAACGATGACCTAGAGACCAGCAGTGGGAAGCAATAGAAGATTTGTTAATCTCTTCATTACGAACATTCCGACGGTGCTCATTTATTCTGTATTTCAAACGCCTCCTAGTTTGACCAATATAACCTAAGTTGCAGGACGAACACGGAATTAAATAAATTCCAGAACGGTTTTCGGTGGGAATGGGATCCTTAAGAGAAGATAATTTAATTTTATTGACGGGTTTGTAAATAACTTTGAAACCAAACGGTGAAAGAATTTTAGAGATTTTAAAAGAGAGTGAAGAATAAAACGGCAAAACAACTGGGATGAGACTGTGATCGTTTAATTTGGGAGCAGAACGTTTAGGATTCTTGAATTTATATAGAGCTTTATCGATGATAGATGGGTTATAGCCACGAGAGAGAGCAAGAGATTTTAAATAATTAATTTCTTTCGAAAGATTAGACGGGTCAGAACAAATATGTAAGGCACGGTAAACATAAGTGTAAAAAGCAGACATTTTTTGTTGAGGGGCGTGGTTAGAGAGAGCATGCGGTGGCAAAGAGACTGAGAAAGGTTTTCTAAAAACAGTAGTTGAGAAACAATCCTTTTCTTTATTCACAAGAACGTCAAGGAAAGGCAAAGAGCAATCCTGTTCAACCTCAAAAGTGAATTGAATGCATGGGTCAATCGAATTGACCAAAGAAAGTAAATTGGACAAATCGACGTCAGGGGAGACAAGAACGAAAGTGTCATCCACATACCTAAACCAGTGAGGAAATTTATATACACCGAAGAGTTTTTCTTCAAAATAGTGCATATAAATGTCGCAAAGTAAAGGAGAGAGAGGACTACCCATGGCCATACCATCATTTTGGGAATAATAAGTACCATTAAAAATGAAGGCAGTTTGCCTGATACACAAATGAACTAAATTTACAAGCTCCTCAATTTCGATAGAAGAATAATGGAATTCACGTAGTCTTCTCTCTAAACAAACCAGAGCACCTTGAACCGGAACATTTGTAAAAAGTGACTTTACATCTAAAGAAATCATAGTATAGTTAGACGGAGAGATGCATTTAATTTTGTCCACAAAATCATACGAGTTTCTTACAGTATGAAGATTAGTAGAAGTTAGATGAGAAAGAGAGTTTGAAAGAAATTGAGCAAGATTATAAGAAGCCGTGCCAATATTAGACACAATAGGTCGAAAGCAGAGAGTGGGTTTATGAATTTTCGGAAGGGCATAAAAACGAGCACAATTAGCAGCAGAAGGAATTACCCTGCGTTTGGTATAAGCATTAAGAATAACGGAATTTTTAACGTGGTGTTTGACTTGATCAAGATGATCATTAGAAGGATCTTTTTTAAGTTTCGAATATGGACCTGAAGTAAGCAAGGACTCAACATGGGAAATATAATCCGATTTGTTGAGTAGAACAGTTTGTCCCCCTTTATCAGATCTTGTGACAATTAAATCGGGGGCGGAGTTTAATTCAGAGAGGGCGGATTTTTGAGAAGGAGTAAGATTAGACTTTTGTGGATGATTATTGGTGGAAATAATGTTAGATAAAATAAAACGAAGAGATTCTAACTGGCCTGGAGAAATTTTACTATTTTTAAAGGAATTTTCAATCGGAGAGATCAAATCCGGAATGGAGGGTTTCGAAGTACGCGCAAAATTCAGACCCAAACTGAGCACGTCGCGTTGAGTATTTGTCAGAATGTGCGAAGAGAGATTAACAACAGTATTCTGAGCAAGAGGAGAAACGGGAGAAGAAAAGGCATTACTTTTAAGAAGATAATTAAATTTCTTATTTAAGTTAGTTTGATGCCTAGAAGACTGAAACGCAACGTATGCGAAATTTCTTTTTTCAAAAGAAGAGAAATCATGAACAGAATTGCTAAGAGACAGATGTAAAGTATATAATTCAGACTCAATAGACGAGAGAGACTGTCGTATATCCTGAATAATAGCCCTAAGAATGGCAAACTTACTTCTATTTAAAGCATTTTTAATGCGAAGAGAAGCAGGAAGATTGTACTTAATGTCTATGAACTTAGGAATTATCCGAACACGCTTACATCTAAGAAGAAAATTTAAATGATTGAGATAGCGAGAACGTTTCAAACGAAGATGTTTGAAACGATTAATCTCTGAAGAACTCATGCTAAAAACATAACAGAAACAAGAGTCAAAGCTTAAAGAAGGCGGAGTTTGAACAAAAAGAATGGCGGGAGGAGTTAAAAATACAAAAATGTAATTAATCAAATAGAAAAATCGATAAAATAAAAATATGAAATGACAGTCTCAAAAAATGAGAAGAAATTAGCAAAAATTAACAAATAAAAGAAGTCAAAACTTAAAGAAGGCAATGTTTAAACGAAAAGAAGGGGGGGGAGGAGTTTAAAAATACAAAACTGTAAATACAAATTACAAAAAAGTAACTAAACAATTAGAAAACCCTGGACAAAAAATATGAAAATAGAGGTTCAAAAATGAGAAGAAACTAGCAAAAATTAACAATTAAACAAGTCAAAACTTAAAGAAGGCGGAGTTTCAACGAAAAAAGTGGGGGAGTTTTAAAAACAAAATGTAATAATTAATAAGAAAACAATCGATAAAATAAAAATATGAAATGAGAGGCTCAAAAATGGGAAGAAACGAGCAAAAATTAACAAATAAAACAACTCGAAACTGAAAGAAGGCGGAGTTAAAACGAATAAAAGGGGGAGGAGTAAAGAGAGAAAAAGAAATAATTAAACAAGTAGAAAACAAACGGTAAAATAAAAATATGAAACGAGAGGCTCAAAAATCGAGAAGAAAATAGCATAAATTAACAAATAACAACAATAAAAAGAAATAGGAGACACTCGCAAAATGACTTACTCGATGCTAAAAGCCCAAAAAAGCAACAAGTTTAATAAAGAAGCATCACAAAACTGGCGTTGTAAAATTATTACTTACAAACTTTGAATAAACACCATAAAATGCAATAAACTCGCAACAATTGTTTCGGGTCGAAAAACACACGACCCTTCATCAGGCGAACAAAGTAAGCACGAGTGCTGCAGTCAGAGCGGCAACGCACAAAATCGTTTAAAATGAAAAGAAAAAGTTTATAAAGTGGAAAGTAAATATAGCTACTGGTGTGAGTACAATTGTACGAAAAAACAAGAAAATAAATAAATGAGTGAGATTAAACATATAACAATCTAAGGATAACAAATTTAAACTAAAATCTAAGATTTTAGTTTAAATCGTTTAGTTTAAATTATTTAAAGTTTAGTTTAAATTATTTAGTTTAATCTTAGATTTTAGTTTAAATTTGTTATCCTTAGATTGTTATATGTTTAATCTCACTCATTTATTTATTTTCTTGTTTTTTCGTACAATTGTACTCACACCAGTAGCTATATTTACTTTCCACTTTATAAACTTTTTCTTTTCATTTTAAACGATTTTGTGCGTTGCCGCTCTGACTGCAGCACTCGTGCTTACTTTGTTCGCCTGATGAAGGGTCGTGTGTTTTTCGACCCGAAACAATTGTTGCGAGTTTATTGCATTTTATGGTGTTTATTCAAAGTTTGTAAGTAATAATTTTACAACGCCAGTTTTGTGATGCTTCTTTATTAATTACTTAATTACTTAATAAGAAGAGCTCGAGACAAAGTTAACAAATAAATAACAAAGTTTATTTAGCATTCAATATCAAGGAGGGTGTTGGGCTACTTCGTTATAACTTAAATGACCTCAGATAATAACTTTAACAAAGCATAACTTAAAAGTGTGTTTATCTCAACAATACTGATCTTGACGATGACGGCTCTCTGTCATCACTAGGTAATCTCACACTAGCACTATCGGCCGGATTCCCGAAGCGCGACAGACTCTTCTTTTACTTTACACTACACCTCTCTACCATCACTTAACTTCCTCCTCAAACACTAAGCAGCTACCAATTCATTACCGCTAGCCATTCTTCATTCACTCTCAATTCACTATCTTATACTACATTCAACAACTTCCTTTCTCTTCATTTCAATCAATACTTTTAAAATCACTTCTAATTCATCCAACACTCAGAACCTAATTATTTCACTGCAGCACCATGCCGACATAAAACTAACTCGACCAAGACTTTCACCGAGTCACTGGCGACGAAGTGATTTCCGTCCCAACTTTGGTGACGGTCTATAATCTCGACCTCACAAGGTTACAGAAATGTGACATCTATATTTCAAAGGGGGGGGGGGTGAAACCAAATAATCCTTGATATTTTTCCAATTAGATTTTTACACTAAGTTACACGCATAATGGTATTAGATGTCATTTGCTGTGACCTCGCAGAATAGGATATATATGTTTTGGCAACAAGTTAAAAGTGGCTGGGGTCCTCGCGGGCCCTAGCATACAGGATTAGGGTTAATGCTCACAGGCAATAAGTACGCCAGACAAGAATTAAAATCAATTAAATAACTACTTATATGGACAAAAATCGTATAATGATTATTATTAAAGATATGCAGTATATGTAATGTTCATATAGTACTCAAGATATGGCCTACTAAAAATATGTGATATATAATTAACACTCAAAGCATGTATTATTGGTAGGATTTTTCTAATTTTTTATACTAAATGCTTTTTTAATTTAAATCTTTTTTTTTTCTTTTAATTAAACTGATATTTTCAAATATAAACTGTAATGAAAATTAATATACTATTTATTATTAAATAAATAAATATATATATATATATATATATATATACAGGGTGAGTTTGACATAATCTGCCAAACGAAAGGAGGTGATAGAACAGCCCATGGGAAGCATAAAACACCATAGAAACCCTGTCCTATCTCTAAACGTTTCCGAGTTATGGTAGATAGAAGAAAAATCTGTTTTTTTCCATCCCGTCTGAAAAAACACAAATTTATGAGCTTTCTGAAAACTTACATGCAAAATAGGCACATATTTGGAAAGAGCAGAAAAAATCCTATCGGGTGACATCATTTACATCAGGATAAATTAACTTGACGGCGAGCTACAAGCGCTAATACTTTGGCGAAGTTTAAAATCGAGTTGTCGCCAAATTATTTAACCGGCAATTCTGCAAACACCGTTCAAGCTACAATCGGTCAAATTTACCAAAAACTTCTCCATTCCACAAGCTTTAGAATGAGCCCACAATAAACCATATCGGTGTTCTAGTTCAGGAGAAATTTAGCCGTTTGTTTGAAATACATCACTGAAAACGGCGTTCGTCGAAATTCGGCAAACGAAACGATGGTGTGTAAATGGAATGTATGCAAATTCGTGACTATCTCCATATGGACTCTATGTGATATGCAGATGTATTCCAACTTTCCTGTGTGCGCATACCACTCGCAGGTACAAAAGACGAGTCAATCTGTAACAACGCATTAGCTCGTCAGCTTCTTTTACGTTTTATGCTCCCTATTGCTTTAGCATTTTCTGGACTTTGCTGATCTCCGTCGATTCCTTTCACGCTGCTCTCACGTCTACTTGCTCTATCTTAGTTCGTACTAAGTATGTTTTCCTACATTGTTACGAATTAACCAAGTTGGTTCTTATTCCGTAGCACTTTTCTTCTTCTACTTTTGTAAATTAATATTGAAATTTTATCCCTTTTTTTTTACCCTTCTGAATTTTATTTTCAATTGAAGTTATCACAGGGATCAAATTTTTATACTTTCCAAACTGTAAACAGATATGCCTATTTTTACAAATGCAAAGTACGCGGATATGCATTTTGTGTATGGATTTTGCGATGGTAACTCTCGGACAGCCGAAGAAGAGTAACATCTATGTTATCCACATCGTCGTGCGTCCAGCCTTGCTGTATTTGCCGTTATTCATCGAAGGCTTAGGGAGAGTGGGTCGATCGGGGTGGTGTATGAAAGGGGCCATAGTCGCTGCTCCGCCACTCTACTGTACTCGACCGAGTGGAGGAAAATCCAAATATGAGTTCACGCATACTTGCGAGAGAAGGTGGAATCTCCCAAAGTAAAGTAAGTAAAGAATTTTGCGCAAAACCAGTATCATCCATACCACTTCACACCGGTACAAGAATTACGCCGCTCAGATTTCCAAAAGCGGGTAACATTCTGCCGCTGTCTTTTAGAGCGAGATATTGAGGAACACCATTTCCTTATAATGATACTGTGGACAGATGAGTCACTTTTCACTCGGGATGGCATGTTAAATTTACATAACTGGCATCATCACGCTCAACAAAATCCGTTTGTAACACGAAACTCATCGTTCCAGACGCGATTCAGCTTAAATGTTTGGCTTGGAGTGGTTGGCGATCGCTTGATAGGTCCACATGTGTTCAAAGGTCATCTGACAAGCAATACATATTTGGAGTTTCTGGAACATCATCTTCCAGGATTACTTGATGTCATTCCTGTACCCCAATGAGTGGAAATCATTTTCCAACACGATGGGGCCCCTGCACATTTTTCCAATGTCGTTCGGGACTTCTTGACTCAGCAGTATCCACGATGGATTGGTCGTAATGGACCAATTCCTTGGCCACCTAGATCGTCAGATCCCACTCCATTGGACTTCTATGTTTGGGGTTTCTTGAAGCAAGAAGTTTACCGCACAGAAGTTGCCAGTTTGCAAGATTTAAGCAGCCGGCTCGATGATGCAATAATAAAATGAGGGATGAGCTTTCGCTAAGAGCTACTGTGGTTTCCGTTCGTAAGCGGTCAAGGGCATGTATCAGGTGTGGGGGTGACCAATTTCAGCAGCAGCACTAAATTTCACACATCCTTTCAAATGCATATCTGCTTTAATCATAAACATGAGATACGTCATTTTTTTTTTTTTTTTGCATATTCCTTTGTGAAAGATGCGTCATTTTTTTTTTTTTGCATATTCCTTTGTGAAAGACGTGAGAAACGTCATACTTCTTCTGTTTCCATTCCATTGTGTTTGTAAACTTAATACAACTGTTACTTTTCTTGTTTTTCTTTAAAACTTTCTTTTTTGCCACTCACAAAACAGCGGGCTGAAGGCGGACATGAAATCAGGAACGACCATGGCACCCGTTAGTCTCCTTCTCGACGAACGTCGAGTTCAGTGATGAATGTATTTCAAACAAAAGGCTAAATTTCTCCTGAACTAGAACATCGATATGGTTTGTTGTGGGCTCATTCTAAACTTGTGGAATGGAGAAGTTTTTGATAAATTTGACCGATTGTAGCTTGAACGGTGTTTGCAGAATACAAGGTTAAAGAATTTGGCGACAACTCGATTTTAAACTTCGCCAATGTTTTAGCGCTTGTAGCTCGCCGTCAAGTTAAAGTAACCTGATGTACATTGTGTCACTCGATAGGATTTTTTCTGCCCTTTCCAAATATGTGTTTATTTTGCGTGTAAGTCTTTCAGAAAGCTGACAAATTTGGTGGTTTCAGACGGGATGGAAAAAAAAAACAGATTTTTCTTTTATCTACCATAACTCGATAACGGATAGAGATAGGACAGGTTTCTATGGTGTTTTATGCTCCCCATGGGCTGGTCTATCACATCCTTTCGTTTGGCAGATTATGTCAAACTCTGCCAAATCTTAGTTTCTTTATTGAAATAGAGGCTTTTTATTGTCTTAATCATAGAGCTTCGAGTAACTACATATTCCGGTCACAATTAATCTTGATTTTTTTTTTCTAATTGTATTATACACAGATTAAAATAATTTTGTTTTCAGTAACAAAATTAAAAAAAAACAAAACATACAGCCTGGATTATAAGAAAACCATAAGTTAATGTTTTTTTAATATTTTGGTTTACAAATTGATAAATTAAAACAATAGAGTATTTATTCGATTGAGAGTATCAGCTTGAATGGATATATAAACAATAAGAGGGAAAAAGGGGGTAGTTTTTTTTTTTTTTTTTTTTTTTTTTTTTTTCTTTTTTGGCATGGATTCTTAGACAGTTTTCAATTATGTTCATCTGATACACAAATTAACATTTAACAGGCCTATTCTGTTAGACAATATTAAAAGCGCCTAGACGCATTCAAAGTACTCTAACATTTCATTATATTTATTAAAAACCTCTCTAATTCAATCAGTAATGCTAATTATACAAAATTATCTACAAAACAAGATAAAAAAAAATCTGTATAAATTAAGTTCATTTGTTTTCTGCAGCATGAAGATTATGCGTACGCCTCACAACCTCCGAGTTACATACTAGGCGAAACGTAACTAAATATCGTCGATAGCTAGAGATAGTCGTTGATAGTCATTAGTCCGGATCCCACCTATCTCTCAGTTTGTTATCTCCTTCTCGTCCACTTTTCGCGTATTTTGTGAGTGTTTTTTTTTTTTTTTTTTTTTTTTTTTTTTTTTATAAAGTGGATGCGTTTATGAAAAATTTGTGTTTAAATAAATACCCGTCATGTTCCATCAAGTATCTTAGTACTTTTGTGACTCCCTGTACACATAATAATCGTGATATTATTTATACCATTTTAAATGGTGAGAATACTATAGAAACGTTTCCCATAATAAATATTTTTTTAAGAAATTAGGCAAATCCATGTTCTTACACAAATGACAGCATAAACAAGTAGACAAAACAAATACATAAACACCATTCAAATTTTATTAGAAATTGTTTAAAAAGTTCAAAAAAAATTATAAAACAAAACTTTTTATTTGATTTCAATTAAAAGTAAAACACGCTTTGTTTCAAGAAACACTACAAGAAATAGGTTATCTCCAAACAAATATATACATATATATATATATACATATATTATAGACAAAATAATGTCACCATATTTTTATGTTTTCAGTATTTTACTAAATTAAATTTTAAAAAGTAAAAAAATAAATGAAAACTTGTAAACTAATATATTGATTTCTGCATTACAGATTTCTTTTTTCTTTTTCCGGAACAAGATTTCTGCAAAAATGATCTCTTGAAATTCCTGGAGTGCTTGCTCCTGAATTTGTATTCAACATATACATGATGAAATATTTTTTGTTTATCTTTGCGATAAACGTGTTACGTTTTTGCGTTTGATATTTTAGGAATTTCTGGTTTTAAATTTTTATGTAAATTTTGTTTAGATTTAATATTGGCAAATGGAATATTGATTGTTTCATAAAATTTTCTATTAGAAATGTATGTTTATCTAGCAGCAAGTAAAGGTTTTAAATATAATTAAAAAAATTTCAAGTTTTTGTATTAGGATTTAAAATATATATATATATACATTTTTATTTTAACTTTTTTAAGTGGGGAAGTATTTAGTGTTCTCTAAAGTACTTATATACCGATAAAAATAAATTTACTGTAGATATAATTTTCTAGACGTACATTGCTGAATTTGATAGAATTTATTTCGTAAACAATTTAGTTTATCTAAGAATAACATTAATATAGAAACTAATTTTTATATATCCGAATTAAAAAATCAAACCAGACTAGTATTTAATACTTTAAAGATTAATAATTTAAATTAAGAAGTAAAAACTACTCATAATTAGTTTTATTCTTTACTTTATGACGGAAAATATGAATTTGATGTAAGGAAACTGTTTAATTGTAATCATAATTTAGATAATGTAATTAATTTTATTTTCTAAATTTTATTATTAGAAATATATATATATATGAAATGAGGAAACAAAAATTTTAAAAACTTAAAATTATAGAAGTGATTTCTGATTAAAGTGATAAAAGTGATTATACGATAAAATTTTATAATATAATCACTTTGTACTTTATCGAAAATTGATGGCAACTTTTATAGTCTATATACGGCAATAAGAACATACCAGTTATTTTTGTAGAGATTCATATTTTAGTTTTATATCGGAACTTTTCAGTGATATTGTCGCTTTACATAATAGTTTGATGATGTCTAAAGCTTATATAACTGAAAACAATTTCCAGAATATTTCCCTGAAGTTAAAAATCTTTTATTTTTTATTTTTTCATTTACTTGGCCTACATTTTGATTTTTGCTTTACATTTCGCTTGAAGGACACCCCTTAGAAGTAGACATATTTTCAAAATGTTTAGAATTTTGCTTGAACCATATGTTGAATAAAATAATCAAATGATTTCGCATTAATGAATCAAAACATTAAAGGATGAGATACTTTGCTCCTCCCACTTGCTTCTATATATTTAGCAATATATTTTACGCTAGCGATAGATAGCAATGTCGATTTTTTTTTTTTTTTTACTAGTATATCATTTTGTTTCTGTACTAGATGGAAAATGTTTATTTAAAGTGTTTTCTTTATATTTAAGAGACGTTTGCTATTTGATTTTCAGAATAAACGTATATTTTGCAAATTAATTTGAATCGTTTATGTTGTATGGCTATGATCTCTATCCTGTTTATCCTCATTTGAAAAGTAATGTATTTACTTTTAAATTCAGAGCAATATTGATTATACTTGGAATAAGATTAAAGAAAACCTTAGAACTTTATTTTCATTCAGTACAATATACTACATATAATGTATGCTAATTTTAAATCACAATTTACCTAAGTAAAATGTATTAACTTAAAGGTGTGGTTTTAAACTAATATAACGGTAAGAAGATTTAAGCATAAATATCATTGAATCGTGAAGTTTTCAGGTTATTATATAGCGTTTATTAATATTGTTATTATTAAATAATCATTAAAATTTTATATCCCTAATTTATATAACACAGCTAATTTTTAAACAATACATTTATATATATATATATATTACTATGATTTATATATTACTTAAGAAATCAGTATGGCACCTCGTTTACGAACTGTGCAGCATTCTCAACAAAAATCAATATATATATACATATATATATATATATATATATATATATATAAATAATTTTTTTAGCTTACATTTCTAATGTTACGTTTGTTACTTTAAGAACTCAATATTTTACAGATGGTATTGCATTATAAAGGAATACTAAAGCAATTGATAGAAATATATTACTTTCATTTAAAAAACGAGAGGGCTCTGCACCCTGGTCGTTCCGCTCACTAAACCCCGAAGAAGTTTTCGCCTCTCCCCGACTCGATTTACTTATTAACCCCTACTAGGGAACTCTGACCGCCTATTCGCTGTTTTGCTGTTCACTGAATAGGAATAATAATAGTGCATAAAACAAGACAAATGCAGAAAAATGTTATAAAAATCGCCAAATTAAATGTCAATTTGAAATACATAATATTTAAAACTACATTATTATTATTATTATTTAATGAAATATTAAGCTAAAATTAGTATTTATTTATTTTATATTTATTTATTTATTTTATTATTATTACCCCCCCCCCTTTTTTTCTCCCCAGAATAGAAGGAAAATTGCAATATGTAAACGTTACAGCTTTAGTATATGACCCCTTTGGCGAATTTTGAATTTTTGACACTGTTTTGCGATGAATTTTTTTGATATAATTGCTTAAAAAAAAAAAAAAAAAAAAAAAAAAAAAAAAGCTATTTCTTTAATGCTTATACTTTTTACTATTCAATTTTTTTAGTTGACTTAGGGCAGTATATCATACTCTGCATATCCCAACAAACACAGGAGAGTCGGGCCTATTACGGAAGGCATGCGGCATGCCGAACAGTGATTATGGCCCACATGCCACCTTCAGTATCGGTTCCATAAAGTTTCTGTCCTCTCCGCCGCAACGTCACCAAATGGCATCGGCCCATATTTGGATCAGTATCGGCGTAACGATAGCCTATGTGTTTAAAACATTTAGTAAGGTTTTTGGCCCACAAGCGTAATTCCGATCACAAAACAGTCATCGGTTTGCCGACACTGTTACGATTCCGGAACGATTTCATTTACGGTCCAGCATCGGCATGCCGTAATTGCCGATGCTGGACCGTACAGCTACCGACAATTCTGTGTTTGTTGGGATATTTCCAATGCACAACTAGGTAATAATTTTACGCATTAGAAAATACCAGACAGAAGAAAAGTGCTTTTCCATTTCGCGGCTAAAAATGATACAACCGACGCCAATCATTAAGCACCTGAGAAAAAGTAATTGTTTCAAAAAACTTCGAGTAATAATTAAAAAAAAAAAAAAATAAGGAAATACGACCACTTTTTAAATATTTTTTACATTTTTAAGAAGATTTTCCGAAATGTTGCATATGACAATCTACTTTGCATTGCAGTTTAATTATTGACACTTTTGCCACGAAAACGAACGCTACAGAAATGGAGAAAGATCCATTACTTCCTTACGTATATATACTGAGTATTTCTAATATTTAGTCATATAAAACAACATATGCATAATAATAATTTGTTATAATATAATCATTTTAAATTAATTAAAAAAGAAAAAAAGGGAATTAACATAAAATCAAAAAGAATGAAGAAAGTAAAATGTTCAAGGAAAATAATTCAGTGATAAAAAGAAAAGAAATAAAAGAATTAAGAACAAACCTTGAAAAAATAAAATTGCGCAATAATACATTTTCCCTTTTTCTTTTCGTTTGCAAGGAAAATTAAATTATAACACGGTATGAAACAGAAAAAAAAAATGCCGAAATGCTGCTGTAGAATATTAAGCAAACTCTGCAGATTCCCTAGGTCGTTTTGCTGGTTGTTGTTATAATTTACTTTTTATTATGCAGAATTTATATTTCACACTCGTAAAAAAAAACGCAAATGTTCATACTAGAAGTTATTCGTAGGATTGCTTTATTTAAATAAGTGTTAATTACTTTTTCAATGTTATTAATGTCAATTTAATGTGCATTGTTTGAATTTATCATTAATTTTCATTATTTCATCGAATATAAACTGTACTTAAAAAAAAAAAAAAAAAAAAAAAGTAAATTATCTGTATTGATAGTGAGTCATTTAAAAATGTTTTCCGGCTTGATTTGTACGATTTTCTTAATTTTAGAGACTGTTACAAAACACAGCGCTTTTTTTTTTTTTTTTTTTTTTTATGTGATTGCAAAATGAAAATTGTTAATTCAAGTTTTTGTATAATTAAATATTATGCCGGATTGAAAATACGCTAATATTGCATACATAAAAAATGCACTTAATGTTCAAGTAGTGGACACTATTGACGTTTTGTTGAAAAAGAAATGGGGAGGGATGGAAACTAACAGATTGAAAACTCATATGTATTAAACAAAAAGTGTTTTCTATAAGGTTATTGTAATATAAATAAAAAAAAAAAGCGCACATAAACTTACGTCAAAAAATAGAAAATTTTATTATTTTAAATTGCACATAACAATTGCAGTTATTGAATAAAAATCCTTTATTTTAATTGAGTCTTAATTCGATTTTATAAATCTTCCGATAGGATAACGCCTGGAAAAACCGTTTCTATATCCCGTTTTTCTCTTTTTTAATGAGTTCGTGGTCAACATAGAATTATTTTAACACACTAGATGATCTTTAGATTAAATTGGCTAACTTTTTGACCTAATGTTCTACTTTTTAGAAATGTTGATTCTCTAGTACCTAATACTTAATTAATCTTGAAATGCTGTTAATAGATCACTATATAAATCACTTGTAAACACAGCAACACCCTAATGGATAATGATGACATATTACTGTACTAGAAATGAACCCGAAAATGATACAAGCTATTACAAAATTTAAAATTTAACACCATAATAAATTCCGCATATTTATTTTAGTTAAGTTAATTATGTCTAATTGCGATGTGAATTTTCACGCGTTTATCGAATTTAAGCCATATTTGACGTTTTAGTATATAGCTAAAAAGAAAAAGAAAATTGTTGAACAATATACTTTTAACCTTTTGAAAGGGGCTGTCACGCTTCACCATAGGATTTCGTAAGAGCCCCTTTCAAAAGGTTAATTCTAAACTTGTGTATTAGTTCTTTTTTTTTTTTTTTTTTTTTTTTTAAGAAATGAAATTTTATTTGTAATACAAGAGAAACAAAAACATGTCGTATTTAGAACATTTTTGTCGCATTTACATCATCTAAAGCCAAAATGCGATGTTTAAAATTTTTAAGTGCGTTGAGGAATTCAGACACTTCAGTTAAGCATTCTCTAGTTTTTCAAAAGTCAGTTATTATTTTGGGTGCACTATTATTTTATTTTATATTATTATTTCCTACAGAAAACATGAATTTAAGCATTTCGTTAATGTACAGTTGTAATTTCGTTTTGTTGAATGCAGAGTAACGATGTTAAAATGAAATTCACCCAATTTCCGACGAAATTAGTTAGGCAGATAGCTTTATTTTATTTTATTTTATTATTTATTTTATATATTTATATATTTTATTATTTTGTCGACTGTACATACGGAAATGTAGTTGCACCATAAACAATTTAATTTTTTTTTTTTTTTTTTTTTTTTTAGAAATGCACTGGAGGAGGAATTATCGTACTCAGCAACATTCTGCCTGACTGACAATAAAGTAAATGTTCATAAATATTACATTTACAAATATGGAATATTATATACTTTTTTTTTTTTCAAAAATTTCTAAGATTTAAATAACAATTATATGGTACAGTTTTAGAAAAGTAAAACTAGGTTACAAAAAAAAAAAAGAAAGAAAGAAAGAAAGAATCAGGTGTGCTCTTTAAAGAGGTAAATGAATATGCAACATAATAAATCAGAAATAATTATGTAACGTAATAAGAAATTCATTAAAAAAGAATAATATATTTAAAGTATAATCGCAGGAGTGATAAAAAACATCACATATTTATAATCAACAATAAGCTAATTGTACATTTAACGAAATTTGTATGCTGAACACGAAATTTACAACAATTCATTCTTGTTTTGTACACTTTTAAATTTCAATAAAAATCTAGCAATAAAGCGTTCGATAAAAAACAATACACACAACTTGAGAAAAAGCAATCAAATCATTTGAAACTAATATCTATTATGCAAAAAGTTAACATTTACTTTTCGTTATATTTATGAAATCATGTAACTTATTTAATGAATCTCGATTTACAATTGATATTTTATTCCATACATCCACGAAAATGTGAATCTTATTACGCCTTTTTTTAGAAAATAATATGCAATACGCGAAGTAATACAGTTCCAAATTTTAACCGAATTCTGTAAAAAGCAATAGTTTTCCTGTAAAAAGATGAGACATTAGTCTCTTTAGCTAGAACCCATAAACATCATATGTTAATTTTTAAGAATACTTAAGAGTCGTTTTCTATAAAAAATTTACTTGACTTCTAGACCGTTGTTTTACCTAAAAAAATGGGATTTTAGATCTCAAAATATACTAGATGTAGAAATGTAGAAATTTCAGGATAGGATCAGATAGCAGTTAAAAGACTGTTTTGAAAAATATCAGAACGTATATCATATTTTTGCTGAGATATTCAATGTTGCCGATTCAAATTTTCTTTGTGATTACGTTGCGTCACTCTAAACATTATATAGTCTTAGGATAACGTAATTTGAAATAAATATAACATAATAAATATATGTATGTAAGTTATTTTTATTTCAATTTATTTTAAGTGTTTATGTATATGTATGTGAATAATAATATTGCAGAAATAATATTCTGTAATATATATCGTGTAAGTTTCGATATCTTAGGGACATTAATGAAATTAAGCGAATTTTTGCGATATTATGCAATCATTAAATTAAGGTCGAGTGGTTTGAATGTCCCATCTACTCGGTGATAGGTGGGCGATGATCTATCATTTAACCTTTTATGCTAGTATGGGTATACATAGTATATATATATATATATATATATATATATATATATATATATATAATTAAGTGTGGGACACAAAATAAAATGAAATAAAATAAAATAAGCTGAGCTGCAAAAAAACGAATTTTTTTATTTGTAATAACTTCAAAACTAATGATTGAAACAAAAACAATGTCCATGTTTGCATAATACCAAAGAGATTAAATGATATGTATTTGCATTTTTTATTCAATAATTCACTTTATTACACATTTTGAAGTGCTTAGTAAAAATCTACATAAAACTTTCTTTTTAAACATAAACTAATTAACGGAGACTTTGTATTCTATTATAATTTATCATACGAAATAAACACATTATATTTCAATATATGAAATAAAACTATTTGTTTGTTAGATATAAACGATTAATTAATAAAAATATGTATTCTGCATTGAGTAATTACACATTAATATGGAATTACGACTTTAATGGCAAGGGAATAGTATTATAATTTTTTTAAACATAAACTACAAACATTTCACTATGTCAGATGTTATAAATATATTTTCTAGTTCTTGTAAAGATGTAGGCTAGAAATTGCGAACCCCTACCCTTTTTCATAGATTAATAATTTCGAGCACATTGAGATTAAGACTATTTCGAAGTCTGGTGAAGAAGAAAGTTTCTATATTCTTTGTGGGATTTAGCTTAAAGGGAAAATGTTACGAATACTTACAGAGTTATAGGTACTCATGAGAATGGATAAATAATTTTGATAATTTCAATCAAATAAACATACCATAGACGCCGCGTAGCAAGGTGTTTTACAATCGTGAAATGTTAATTTTGCAAAAGTCTGAGATACCACCAAAATAGTCGGTCATGCACCACTATGATATCGACAGTGTTTCATTTCGAATTGATCGGTTCTTTGTAAATGGAAATTTGCCCGAGTCCTCGAAATCTTATGCACGTCCGTACCATAATATACGGATAATGTAGGTGCAATTTTTATTAAAGGGCATGCGACCCTTAGAACTTCAAAAACCATCGATTTAATTATAGCCTTTTTAAAAAGTAAATTATTGTTAGCTAAGCTTCATTGGGCATGTGTAATTGTTACCTATAAGTTTATTATGTATTTTGGAATAGAGTTTAAATTCCGTGGTCAATTATTTAATAATTTATGTGTTAATAATAAATATGTTGTTTTCACCTTGCACGCAGGATACCGCTGAAACTATTTAATATTTTTTCTTGAAATTTTCACAGATTATGTAACATATCAGATCCTTCAAACTGAACCTACATTTGTACCCAACCCCCCTATTTTTCGTACAGATGATACTTCAGATTTTATTACAAAATAAATGATCTTAAAAATTTATATATATATACATATATATATATATACATATATATATATATATATTGAACCTAAATCTGAACGAATTTAAGTTCAGTTTGAAGGATCAGATATATTAGATATTTTTTTAAAATTGCAAGAAAAAAAATATTAAATAATTTCAGAGATATCATGCGCGTAATGTAAAAAAAAAAAAAAAAAAAATCATTTATTATTAACACATATATTATTAAATAATGCACCACATAATTTAAATTATATTCCTAAATACATAATAAACTTACAACAATTATACAAGCCCAATGGAGCTCAGTTAACAATTTACTTTAAAAAAGACTATAATTATATCGATGTTTTTTGAAGTTCTAAGGATCCCCTTAAGCTAATTTTTTACGCTAATTGTTTAGCTAATTTCGTCAGCTGGAAATAAATTGAACTTGAATCATCAGAAAAAACCAATTCAGCCCAATAAGTAACCAATATATATATATATATATATAAATATATTCATTGTTTTTGGTCAATTGAAAGACTGTTTTTCAAATTCTCTTCTTTAATAATGTCTTTTTTTTTTTCAGATTTATTGTTTTTAACATTCCTTGCTTAATTGTTGCTGCACTAGTTTTCAAGAAATTATTTTTCTAAACACTTTTTATTATTTTTATTTTTATTTTACTTTTTTCAAGTTCTGAACATGATACGAATGTATATATATAGATATATATATATATATATATATATATATATATATTTACACATTTGCTTTTCAACTTGCAGTCATATATTTCTTGGATTAGAAAAGGGGCCACCTAAAGCCAAATTATCATTTTAAAGAGCCAAAAATGTTTATATCTTGCTAAAAATTAACTGACCAATATTTCGTTAACATTTAATTATTTAGCCCTCTCTCGTATTAAAATATTTTTTTATTTATATTTTTAAATTCATACTTTTTGTGGTAATGATAATTGCCTTATCCATGGCATTTTTTTGAAATACATTCTAAAATTATAATTTTCCCTACCATTGCATTTTGTTCTGAACACTTGGCTCAATCCTAAAGTGTACTTGGAGTAAAACATAATAAAATCTATTAGAAACTTTGCATTTTAAACGATAAAATTTGCGGTTTCAGAAACAGAAAAGAAAATATCCAAATGTAGCTTTCCTTTTTCTTTTATTTTCCTTTATTTTCTTTTCTTTTCCGTCCAACATTGTATATATTTTTAAAGAGTAACAATTTTTTGTCAGTGATATGCATTACACTGAACGAAAAAATGATTTAATTTCAAAATTATATTGAGGTTTAAATAAATATAATAAAATCGGAAAAAAACATTTCAATATTGATAAATGCTTTGTTACTGATATGTAATAATTCATGAAACAATCTTATGTGACAAAAATGGTTAATCAGGGTATAATTAATTTTGAACATACTGAAAAGAATTCCTTATTCATTCATGCTAAAGAAATCCTTCTCATTTATTTGTATTTACTTTCCTTTATTCAAATATAAAGTAATTAATTAAATATGAGTTTGTATTTGATTCACCCTGTTGTCTTATTTACTTTTATCCAATCACTTTGTTTTGTGAACTCTAAATTTTCAAAGAATCATACATAACAAATAACTGAATAACCCACATTAAAAATTCAATGCTTAAACTATTACAATAATTTTAATAAATTTATATTTTCAGTATTAGAAGTAATTTGATTTTGTTATTGTGTTTTGAAATTGAGAATTTTTTTTCTTATTGTAACGTGTGGCACTATTAGAAAGCACATTCATATTAGATAATTAATTAGAATTGGAAAAATATATTAGAAAATTTTATTTTATTGAAACTAATATGTAAGAAGAAAAATAATTATATATAAGAGAGACTTTTTTTTTTAATTTTCCGGTAGACGAAATGCGTAAAAGTTGGCAGCTATGCCTACTGAGAGTAAAATAAAAAAAGTATTTTTATATTCCCCGTCTATACCATGCTTTTCTACATTGTTTTCGGTAATATAAAAAATAATTGTAAAAAATTATGAAGTTTAATTGAAATTATTCAGAATTTTTTTCTAAAACACGTATCTAAATTGATTTATGATGTGATTTCTAATTTTAAAAGATTGATTGTAATGAATGTGACATATTAAATATGCTTATATCAATTAGAAAAAAATTAAAAATTAAAAATTAAAAATTAAAAATTAAAAATTTGAAAACTATTTCTTTTTTAATTATTTATTCAAAAATGGACATATATTTTAGCGAAAAACAAATTCATTGGTAACACAAAACAAAAATATTTGTAGAAAACAGTCGGTAACAAAAGTATCCGAACATTAGCAAAAATCCCTATATAAAAATCCCTATATAGAATTATTACTGCTTTTTTAAATAAACCCTTGTCAAATCATGTCCTTAGACTGGCTAAGAACATGATTCGACAAGGATTTATGTAACAAAACAGTATTAACTTTACATTTTTTATACAGGAATTTTTGCTAGTGTCCGGATGCTTTTGTTACCGACTGTCCATTTTTATAGTTGTGAGACTTCAATTTGATTATTTTAATTAAAAAAATTATCAATTACATTCTGTTTACCTTTTAACTTCTAAAACCAATACCTCTGTCAACCTATTTTTGTATAAAAATAAGATGTATGAAGCAAATTAATTAACAGAATTAATTATTTAATTTCAATAAATATCATCTTTCATACCAATATCAACGATAATTTATTAGTATAAATACTACATATCTTAAATAACACGCAGTATACATAAATGGTTTTTGAACATTTTCTTCTTACCCCTATGCACTCATGTTTGTGATGTTTATTGGCTTACTTACAAATATTATTATATATATATATATATATATGCATAAATATATGTATATATATATACATAAATATATTTATATATATATACATAAATCCTACTAATAATCCTATCTAAAATAATCTGATATGCCACTCACAGGAATTTCTCTTACCGAGTATTTAAACTTTATTACAACAAACTGCAGATTAAAAGCTAAGATAAGAAGTATTGTATATTTAATATACTTTAAAAGTAGTTGAAAAAACTTGTTGGACATATACTTTTGTGTAAGAAACCTTCTGAAACCCTATATCGTCTAACTGAAAACAGTAAATATATAAAAAAGTTAAAGCTGTTATCAAATTTAGATGTTTATTCCGTACTATTCAGACAAACTTCATTTACACCAAACCTTGAATCTTATCAAATATAGTCAATTTTTCAAGTCGCAAGCACATATATCATTTAAGATAACTAATTTTATTTATTTTACATTTATTTGTTTGTATTTTTTCGCAGCCAATACAAACAATCACAGATCACCCACTAAAAACTTGATTATCCTAATTAGGGGACCTTAAAACGTGTAATTATAGGAAAAGCAGTCTTAAAGTTCAAAACCGAACTAATACTTCATTTCCGCTCTTTAATGAGACGACAGTAAGTATTATTTCTTGGCAGTTTTTCTTGACTTGGTAAAAAATTGTAAAACATTATCATCAATTTCATCAATGAAAAAGATTGTTTTAGCTTAATTTTGAGTAGCTCTTTATATTTTCTATATATGCTTCACACAGAGTATTAAATATAGCATGGTATTAAAAAATAAGAAAATACAACTTAAGATGTACTTCTGCAAATTTGCTTATATAGACCTAAGAAATTCAATTTTTTTTTTTTTTTTTTTTTTTTTTTTTTGGTGTGTGTGTGTGTGTGTAGCCCTATAAACGTACAATGAATGATTTCCATACGAAAATCTATACTAAACGTGCTTTTATGTATATAGAGTATATACATGATTATTTCATTCTGCTTCGTGCAGTCTAAATGCAGTTGTTAAATTTTACTTACCAGATTTTTCGTCTAAGATATCTATACACAAACCACTTGTAAGATTACACTAAAATATTTTTGAATCATCTCCATGTATTGTGTTGTTAACAAAAGACATGACGTGTTTCCATAAAAGGGGACATGTACTTTTCTGTGAAATTACTAAATGTAATTGCATCAATGCATTCATTAAGTGATTAATTCACAGACATTATTATTGCTCTTTTATTATTATTTTTAACATATATAGAACTAAGATATCCGAATATTTTTGTATACTCCTGTAAACGAGTGATGAATGATTTTCATACACTAAGCTACACAAAATATTCTTTTATGAAATTAAAATACGTATAAGTTTATTTCATTTTGTTTCGTGCAGTCATTTTGTGTACCAGACATTTCGTCTAAAAATGTCTATACATGAACCATTTGTATGATTTCAATAAAAAATTTCAAGAAACATCTCCATATATTAGGTTGTTGGTAAAGTCATGTCTTTATAAAAAGTGAAATGCGTTGATGCGTGGAATTACTATCGTTATTTGCATCTATGCATCTGTGCAACTGTGAATTCATGAGTCACTGACGTAATATTGCTACTTTTTTCGGATTTAACAACACGTGGAATTTTGAAGACCAGGATTTCAATAAAACCATAATTAATATTTTGTTACGTCCGGAAAAAAAGAACAAGTGATAAATCTATGAAAAATTCGGGATACTTTATCCAAAATGGTCTACATGAGATGCTCTATTATAGAAGCAACAGTATATTGTCAACAATTGAAATATTTGAAAAATTACATTATCCAGAAAAGCCAGATATCGGCAGTTGTAAAGAGGTCTTTTCCATCACGGCAAAGCCAAATAATGTACACAAATTTGTCACCAGCTAAAAATTTTTTTGATGCCATGCATTGGTACGTACATACCTGATCTTGCGCTGTCAGACTTCCATTTTTTTGCTTATTTAAGCAATAAATCTATGACATAACATTAAATTCCGGTATTGCTGTAAATGAGCGCTTTCTTCAGTTTTTCGTGGATAAAAAGAGATCCTTCAATATACCAAAAACTCTTAAACTTGCTGAACGATGGCTCAGGCTATTTGGAGAAAATGGCCACTATCTTATTGATTAAAATGCATCCTTTTTTCTTGAAATTATGCTGCAAAATAAGAACTAAATAAGTTTTCAGGCAAGACAATAATACGAATTTAGAATACCGAAGTTGGACTTCATTCTGATATTTGTTGTTCAGTTACGCGGATAACACACGCACAGAGACACGAACCAACCACCAAACATGTAATTTTTAAATTCAAAAGATCGCAAAATGTGTAAATATAAATACAGCAAAAACGCAACTTTGGAAATTTTGCCCATAAGAAATACATTTATCTATCATTATGTAAAAAGATACTTGTTTTCATTCAAATTTCAACGAAATATATGTAACAATATATATATATAAATATATATATTAATAGAAAATTCCAGTGACTTAGAAAAAATACAATTCAAATACAGTTTGCATTTATTTTACATTTACAGACACAAACACACACACACACACACACACATATATATATATATATGAATCGGAAAAATTAAATAAGATTACCTTATTTTCTGTTTACTTACAAAAAAAAAAAAAAAAAAACTATCTAAGGACTGAAAAATGTAAAAATATTGCGAAACATTTTCTAGTTAACTGGCATTTTTTATGATGCTTTCTCATAATAGCAAATTTTAGAAAGAAACTCTAACCCTTCTAGGCAATTTTGTACATCTACTTTTTTTTAATAGCATAGATTTTCTGAGAAGAAAAAATTTCATTAGGAACATGCTGCGTTCTTATTTAAAATATTTTTTTATGCATATATATATAAGTTAACTGGACTTTATAAAAAATACATAAATTTTATACTAATATATATACACACACAAATATTTATAGAGAGACAGATTAATTTATTTACGAATTTATAAGAAAGACATATTTGATAAAATGTAACTTTAAAATATATTTCTGTTTTATTATCAGTTTATATGTAAAATGTTTATTGCTTTCACATAAATTGTAATGTAAATATCCGTGGTCATACATACCCTATTGTGTAGTTTCGACTTATTAATTGATCTACAATTGGACAGTTCATTGCAAAAGTGGTGTAACTCTATATTTTATGTATACATATTTGCTTAATTGTATCACATTTTGTCACATAAAAAAGAAAACACTCCAATAATTGCAATAAAATCACATAAATAGCATTACATGTTTTTCTCAGAAATTAAAACTTCTAAATATTCATTATAAAATGAAATTTATAAGTTACTTCATTTTATTTTATTTATTTACTTATTTATTTATTTAATTTATAAATTTTTATAACTATGATTTGTATTAAACACATATCAATAACAGTTACTGAATCGTGATCTTTTACGCATAAATTTGAAAATAGCTTGTTATTTCCAATCAATTTCACTTTTACAATGAGCAACACAATTAATGTCGACTTCTTGCAGTATGAAGGACGTACTTTGATAAAAAAAAAAAAAAAAAAAGACACAAAGTTTACATTGTAGTTTTTAAATTATGCATTATAAACATACTTAAAGCGTTATTGAATTATTGTCAGATTTTTGCTTTGAATACAAATGTATTTTAACCATAAGAAACATAGTTATTACTACGTGGAAAATGACAGTGAGTGAGGGAACAGTAATTGTCGTGAAGTTTACACAAAAGTAATAATATCGTATTTTTACTTCCATTATCCTACTACCGTAGTTAATGGAAATATTGTATTTGGTCCAAAATTTCGATATCGAGATTTCACCTGATTTACACGTTTTAAGGTCCCCTGAGTCCAAAAAAGTGTTTGTTGGCAATTGGTCAGTGTGTTTGTGTGTATGTGTGAATGCAAGTGTGGAATCTTCTGGGTATCATATCTCCAAAACTAATAAAGATAGAACAACAAAACTTCAGAATTACGACAGGTCTGTTGTACAGATGCATTTTCCAAAGTTTCGTGAAAATTGAAAAAACGGAAGTGGGACATAGGAGACCGGAAGGGGGACCATAAGGCTGTATCTCAAAAACGGCTCTAACGAGTTTCTTCAAATTTGCTATATAAACACTCTATTAGATGTCTTTTCTAATGATAAAGTTGGTTAGTTCAGGAAAGTTGATAGGCGTCCTGTATAAATAGCTCAATTTCAGGTCTCGCAAGCGCGTTCCTTTAAAAGCAGCTGCACGGATTTTTTTTAGACTCGCCCTATTAACTCACTTTTAAATATCCTTTTGTATGTAATTATTGTTTTCTGGTTAATAATTGATATTTTGTAAAAGTTGGTATCTCAAAAACAGCTCAAACGATTTTCTTAAAATTTGTTATCTAAATCCATTTCTTTCTCGTGTACTACGTGGTTATAAGAGTAAATTTATCAGTCTTCTTTACTTAGGTAGGCCATCTTCAAATCTCAGAAATTTGTGTTTCAAAAAATAACTCTACTACTATTTTTTACCTCGCTATATGTGAGCTTTGTTTTACATGTCTTTATAAGTTTCTCTTACCGAACAAATTTTAGGTTTCTACTTCTTTAGGTAACTTTTATGTTTTCTGATCACATTATCTCTCTAAAATGCATATAATATACGTGTAATAGTGGATAATGGAAGTCGTGTGGTTGTTTCACACCAGATTTGATTCAGAAATATGCATCTTATATATTCAGTTTTCTGCAATTACATTCCGTAGATTTCCATCATGACAAAAAAATTTTAAAACTTTAGAAAAATTGCTACAAAACATTAGTAAGCATTTTCGCTGTTGATACGCACGAAAATTTCAACAGGTTCGTTTAGAAGTTTGTTTTGATTCCATGTTACTTGACGCCTGTAATTGCCTGCGCAATTGATGTAAGGTATGCTGAAGTTTGGCATGCTAGATTGGTTATATTAAACCCAATTCAATAATACGCACTAGTAAATGTGATGGGGTAAATAGATTGCTTAAATTGAAATATAAAAAATTTTATAGGATGAGCAAGAAGAGAATAATAAGTTTTTAAACTATACATAATCCACGGTGTGAAGTTTCTGTAGAAGGGAGTTTATGGATGTTTGGGGTCCGTTGAAAGTCAAAGGTTGCGATGGTGAAAGGTTTTTTTCTGTCAATTGTAGATATGTACTCTAAAAGAGCTGCAGTTTAATCAATGACAGAAAAATCCCAAGTTCTTGAAATATTTTAAAAGCATGTGCTCAATGCTGAGAGAATTTTAGGTGAAAACTTGATATTTTTGCGACCTGACAATGGATCCCAATTCGAAAATGAGAAATTCAGAACTTATTGTAATAGGACTGGCGTTTTGCATGAAATAACTAACACGTTTACCAATAAGCAAAATGGTTTTGAAAGGTTAAACCAAACTGTCCTTTATTGTATTAGAACAATGTGAATGTCATGACTTAGCCTATCCTCAAATGTGTGACTGTGCAGAATAACCTCATGGCTAATATGCAACCAAAATTAATCCATGTAGATTTTCATTAATGCACATCTAATATATTGAATTTGTTTCCCAGAAGTGGGAGATTATGCAGAATACTAGAACATCTTGCTAGGTAAAAAAAATACAAAAAAAAAAAAAAAAAAAAAAAAACGAATTAGCTCTTACGTCAACATTTAATGAAATATATGGTTCCGTGTAATTACATCAGATTAAATAAATAAAAAGAAACGTGTCAAATTCCCTGCTGAATATTTCAAAACGGGAGAGTTTTTTTTTTTTTTTTTTCTCAATGATATATTCTTATGTATAAAATAGAAAGTAAAAAAAAAAATATATTCCAGGTAAATCTATTTTGAAACATAATTAATATACTTTCACATATAGTATGTAATATGTTTGTTTTGCATATTTCGAGTATGTCGCAGCTTAATATTTCATCACTTAGAAAATGAATTATTCAATTTTAGACAAAGATTTTAGAAGGCCAATTAGTTTTGATGCAGATGAAATGTCAGTCACATGGAAAACATCAAACAAGAATTGGGCAAGCTCTCTAAAAAATAAAATCAGTTTCAAAGAAATATAAGACTTATTTCAAAAAAGGAAAAAAAAAAAGACGTACGTCTCATTGTATCATTCATTAATAAATTCATTCTCGTTTATTCGGAAAATGTTTTGTTAAAATGAAATAAATCACCAAAATTTAAGTCTGCGTATAAACATAATTAAATAGTTGTATGACATATTCATATAAAATTGTTGTGTAAAATTATTTATATATAAAAATATTTAATTGTTAAGGTCTTTTTAAAATAAAGGTTTAGGCTCTAAAGGAAATATAACAACGATTTTTATTTTTATCACTCTTTTAAATTACATATAGTAATAATAATAAAAATCTAGAACAGCGTTATGAAACATGTTTTTTAAACTCAGTATTCTGGCATGTAAAAGATTTTTTTATTGACACCTGTTTTAGTGTTGCAAATAGTTGTTTCAATAACAAAAATTTTTAAATTCGTTAGAGTTTAAAATAATATATAATAGCGCAGCATGCTATTGTTTACCTTTGTTAACTGCGTATGACACAGAATATTTATTCAACTATAAAAGTTTTCTATATAATACATTTCTAATATAGTGATGCTTTATCTTACCGAAAAGGCTTATGATAAATTTACTTTTCCATATCATTCCCATTTTAGTTATTTCTTGTAAAAACTGCGGCTTTACAATGATAATTTATATTATACAATATTCGTTATAGTAAAGCACAGGAAGTAACATTTTATTTGATTTATTTTGTCTGCCATCTGCTTTAATATTTATAATATAATAATAATAATAATAATAATAATAATAATAATAATAAAATTTGTAAGAGATGTTATTCCAAAATTGTGATATCATGTTGAAATATGAATACATTATTTTACTTAAGATAAATGTTTTAAGAAAAAGGGATGTCTAGACAAAAAAAAAAAAAAAAAAAAAAAAAAAAAAAACTGTATGAAGTATTAATTGCCTATTCTTCTTAAAATTATATTGTTATAGTTATTTATTTTTTCAAGATTTAAAAATTCCTAGAAATTTTTATGGTATGTTAACTGTTTCATTAAACATTTTGTGGGAAACGTTTCAAAATTTATTTCTCGGCTCTTCAAAATCCAAAATTTGTAAGTGTTATTTATTTATTTATTTCAATTTTCAAAAGAAAAATTAATCTCTATGAAAATTATGAAAACTCTATTAATTGCTTCCCATACATTCTATAAATGTCGTTATAGTTTGCTAATTAATAATGACATATTACTTTTTTTGTTGTTGTTGTTTAAGTTATCATTTTATTCATTCTGACGTGTTTGCTCTTAAAGATATTAATTTAAGGACAATGGTTGTACGTTTTTATCCTTTTTGTAAAATAAAGAAACCTTAATACTTTAATATTTGCTGAAAAAAATGTTCTTTTAGTATAAATCTGCTTTTGTATTTATACAAATATCTTTTCAAAATAAAGAAAAGTAAATTTAGCATAAAAATGCTTTCACTTATTTCTGGAGTTATTCTGACATAGTTTGTGCTATAATGGTTTCTCGTGTGCTTATTTCATGTTTATTTTACTTATAAAAAAGCGTTGAACACGCACACATTGTTGTACTTTACTATTACGTAAACAAAATAAGAAAGTATTCAGTTTATTTATTTATCATTTATTTACAAGAAAAGCCACAATTCGTGAACGAACCGAATTTTGAATGCGGAAAAAATTTCAAAATCAAAACTAAGCCTGATGCTCTGATCTCCGCTCTCCATCCGTCTCTTTAAACACACTGCTTGTTCTTCAGCAGTTTTCATTTGTCGCTTTAAAAATCTACGTTCATTGTTTCTGTCTAGTCTCTTTTGATCTTCGTCTTTGCAGCTAGGATACATCTGATCTAAGATAGCGAATGACAGTGTTCAAACAAAAGAGATCTACACTTGAAAAATTAATAAATTAGCATCGATCTGTGCTTGCATAAAAATGTGATTATTTCTTCGGTTGATAATACTTAAAATTCAAAAGCTCAAGGTGTAAAGCAAAATGTAACCAACACAGTTGCTTCACTTTAAACATTCTCTTACATACATTTTATTTATTCTATTTCTTAAATTCTATTTATTTGATCTATTTATCATAAACACTTTATACAGATGCCACATGCATCACATAAACTCTTAATTTTTACTTTTTTTTTTTTTTTTTTTCAAGATAGCACCTGATTTTTACATAATAATCAAAACATTAAATTCATTTAACCATTTTTTTTCTTTTACTTTTTGTCAAGCATGTGATCTTATAATCGGAGTGATACACACAGAGTCCAAGAAAATCTATTAGCTATAGATAGATAAATATATATATATATATATATATATATATATATATATATATATATATATATATATATAGAGAGAGAGAGAGAGAGAGAGAGAGAGAGAGAGATTGTAGACATTTTATTGACTTTGCGTGTATTGTCAATAGGTCTTTGCTTTTAAATAATAATAAAGCAACACAGAACTGGCGTTTTAAAGCAATAAGTACGAAACTTTGATTAAACACCTTAAAATGCAACATTGCATTTTATGATGTTTATTCAAAGTTCTGTATTTATTACTTTTCTTTTGAAATTTTAACAATATCCTATATGCTACATTAAATAATTTTCTTTATATTCAATTTGTTTCTATTGTAAAAAAAAAATATTATGCTATTATGGTGTTAATTTTAATATTTCTTCTATTATGGTATTAATTTTAACATATTTCAGTAATTGGTTACGTTAAAACATAGAATCTTCAAACTGTATTAGAAAAAAGTAAAATATTTAAAAAAAAAAAAAGAAAAAAAACATTATTTTTGCTTTTTCATTATCATAATTACACTTAATTGGTAATTAACAATTATTATTATTATTATTATTATTATTATTATTATTATTAAAATTTTTGTATGTACAATGAAAAATGAATACAGTGTCAATTCTTGATTTTTTTTCTATACACAATTTCTTATAAAGGTCTTATCTTATTTCGTTTCCTCGCTACTATTAAAAACCATTGGAGATATTGGAGCATACAATGATGAAGAAATGAATTCGTATCCAGGTAATTTAGATGAGTATGATATATTAAACCAGAAATTCTTTTTTCAGAAATTAGTACTGAGATTTCTGTCGACTATTCAAAACTTATCAATTTTCTCCCTTAACCGTTGAGATCTTTCATAATATCTTTGATTTCAGGTAGAAAGAACAATGCTGTTTAATTTCCATACAGTACAACATACTGTTTAGTGTGAATATGCTTAAAATTAGATATAATTAATTATTTTAATAAAATTAAACATAAATTTATACGTGTCATTAATATATTAAAACCAATGTAACATTTAAAATGAGATAAAAAATACAAAAATTTAAAACTTTAAAAATACATTTTAATTAAAAACATTAAAACACAAGACAGGCGTTTCGGCTAGAACACTAGCCCTCGCCAGTGTCAAACATATAAGCTCAACATTTACAAAAAATCATAATATGTCATAGCAAGATTAAATATTCAGGAGGAATAGCTTTAGCCTCGTTCAAGGCAGAATGTTGCATTTTGGTAAAAGCGCCCTCTAAAAAAATACGGGATTCATAGATATTTACATTAGTAGCTAAATTTTTAAAGTTTTTAAAATCTGGAATATGATCACTATTGGGAGAATGAATTATAAGTTTTGATCTTAAATCTCTTGTTTTATATGAGCGTTTATGTTCCTTTAATATAATTTCACCTGTTCTACCACTTTCACTGATATATGTAGAATCACAATTTTTACAAGGAATACTATAGATTACACCTAGACGTTTCAGAGGTGGGGGGGGGGGGTCAGCGGGTTTAATGTTTGAGAGAAAGTTACTAATACGGAGTTGAGGTTTAAAGCTAGTAGAAATATTAACTGTTCTAAGTAATTTAGTAATATTTTCAGAATTACCTTTATATTAAGGGATAGTCGTACGATAAGTGGAATTTTTAACTTTAGGATAAACTGCTTTAAATGAAAAACAGAACTCTTTTTTATAAATTATTTTAATAAAACGAGGAGGGTAACCATTATTTTTAAATCAGAAAAAAATTTGGATAGTTCAATATTTAATAATTCGGAATTACTACAATAACGCTTTGCACGATATAAAAGAGTTCGAATGACTGCAAGTTTATGTGAATTGCCAAAATGCAACATTTGCGAATTACAAAACATATTTGAATTACCAAATTATTATTATATTTTATTAACGCATGCGAATTACCAAAATTGCATTATTTTACCAAAATGCTACATTCTGCTCTGAATGAGGCTAAAGCTATTCCTCCTGAATATTTAATCTTGCTATGATGTATTATGAATTTTTGTAAATGTTGAGCTTGTATGTTTGACACAGGGGAGGGCTAGTGTTCTAGCCGAAACGTCTGTCTTGTGTTTCAATGTGTTTAATTAAAATGTATTTTTAAAGTTTTAAATTTTTGTATTTTTTATCTTATTTTAAATGTTACATTGGTTATAATTAATTATGTCAGATGAGATTATATAATTATTTCAAATATATATGAATTATTTATTGATATAGGTTGTTAGAAGATGAAATAAATATTTATATATTTATTTATATATATAGAAAGCACAAACATAAGATCTCAAGTAAAGAAATATTATATGAAAAAAGGTCGTGGGTATCTAAGATAACTTTACATTATAAACAAAAGTACAAAAATATGTATATATGATCTATTAAAAATCAAAGCATTTTTTTTTTTTCTTTTACTTTTGTTATTTGCGTGTGATGCAACATATTTATTCAATTACAGAATATAACGTAAATAAAGGAAGAATTTTTTTGTTTATTTATTTAGTGAGTTTATTTTTTAAGTTATCTTACATTTCACAAAGGCTTTTTATATAATATATTTTTAATATAGTAACACTTTATCTCACCAAAAATGCTCAAATTTATTTTTCCATATCATATTATTCTCTTGTCTGTTATTTCTTTTAAAACCCGCTGCTTTACAGTTATAATTTATGTTATTCAGTATTCTTTAAAGTAAAATACAGGAAGTAAGATTTGATTTATTTGGTCTGCCATCTGCTTTTATGCTTACAATATTTATATGTATATAAAACATGTCATTTAAAAGTTGCAATATCATGTTGAAAAATGAATAGGTTATTTTACTTAAGATAAATGTTTTTAAAAAATGCATGTTTTAAAATTATTTGATATGAAATATTCATAGTTTTTTTTTTCTTAGATTTACAATGAAGAACATTTGATTAATTTCAAAATAAAATATACTTTTTTCAAGATTAAAATTTCCTAGAAATTCTTATGGCAGGATAAATGTTTCAATAAGCAAATTTGGGAAACATTTTAAAGTTTTTTTTTTTTTTTTTTCAATTTCAAAAGAGAAAATAATCTGTATAAAAATTAGGAAAATTAGAATAATGACTTCTCCGAATATCCTATAAATATATTTATTGCTCACTATTCAATAATTATAATATTAGCCTTTTTCTTTCAGCCAATTATTTTATTCATTCTCATGAGTTTGTTCTTAAAGTTATTTCTTTAATGACAATGGTTGCAACTTTACAGCTTTTTTTTAAAATAAAGATAACTTATTAATTATTATTTACCGAAAACAATAACATGTTCTTTTAATATAAATCTGCTTTTGCATTTATACAAATATCTTTTCAAGATACCGAAAAGTAAATTTAGCATAAAATATTTTAGTTATTCTGATATACTCTGTGCTATAATCATTTCCGTGTGGTTATTTCAAGATTACTTTACTTAAAAAAAAAATGCGTTGAAGGCGCACTTATCATGCCACTTTACTATTATGTGAAAAAAATTGTATAGTATTCTTTTAATTTATTTATTTGTTGTAGGCATTTTGTTGACTTTTCATATATTGATAATAGTACTTCGTGCTTGAAGTTTTAACAGTATACTAAACGCTACATTATGTTAATGCATAATTTTGTATATAATTAATTTATTTCTATCGAAACACTTTTTATCCTATTATGCTGATAATTTACGTTACAAAAACAGCTTTGTAATATTATATAGCAACAGAAAAAATAAATGTATAAAAAACCCTTATCTATTTTATAATCAAAATTACACTTAATTGTAAATTTAAAATTAGAAAGTTTTTTATTAATTAAATTTTTTGAACTTACGATGAAAAATTTATATAATGTTAATTCTTGAGTTATTTCTTTTCTTTATACACAATTTCTTAGAAAGGTTTTATCTTTATTCGTTTCATTGATACCATTAAAAACCATTGGAGCGTATTATGGGGAAAAAATTAATTATTTCTTAGGTAATTTAGATGAGTATTAAACATTAAAGGAGAAATTCTTTTTTTTTTTTTTTTTTCAGAAATTATTACTGAGATTTCTGCCGTCTGTTCGAAATTTATCAAATTTCTCCCTTAACCGTGGAGATATATAACCGTGAAGTACCTTTGATTGCAGATAGGAAGAATTATACTCTTTCTAAAAAGAAGTGTAAAAAAGAATATTAAGAAAGTCGAAAACAACCATTGCACACTTTTTCATTATAAATAAACTAATAAACAAATTAATCGTAATTTACATTAATGTCCCATATAGCAAATTATTATGTTTAGTGCGAATGTGCTTAAAACTAGATATAATTAATTGCGTCAGATGTAGATTATATAATTACTTTAATTACATATGAATTATATAATAATATGCGTTGACAGGAGATGAAATAAGCAAATATCTATTTATTTATATGAATGTAAAGTACAAACATAAGTTCTCAAGTAAACAAATATTATATGAAAGAATTTCGGAGGAATTTGAGATTATGTTACATTACACCAAAACACAGCAATATACATTCATGGCCTATTAAAATGAAAACAATCTTCACTGCAAGACCTATAGAATCCAAATTACACTAGTATTACGAATTTATATGAAAACGAACACATATACGTCCTAGTATTTTAAATGAATTACTAAAAGATGTTCGCAGTAAAACTATGTTACATATTTTCTTATTTAAAAAATTATAAATGAAATCTAAAAAAATATAACTAGCAAACATAAAAAAATTAAAATTAAAGCACTTATTTGAGTTGATTTTTAAATGTACATATTGTATTTCTGTTGGTGTGTGCATAGAAAGAGAGAGAAGGAGAGAGAGAGAGAGAGAGAGAGAGAGAGAGCAATGGAAAACTGTTTAACATGTATTTAAGTCAAATAACCTAAAGGTTAAAAAGTCAAAAATATTTTTAATTTGTTAAATATTACAATACTGAAATAAAAAATAAAATAAAAAGAACATTTGTCTAACGTTTCTTTTAAAACATAAAAAAGAAAAAAAAAATCGTTATTTTTGTTTTGTATGTAAAGTTGACTTTCTGCTGAGAGGGAGTATCTTTTCCATTATCCAATTATGTGCTCAACCACCTAACAATATTTTAACATATGCTGGTACTCCAATTATATTTTCAGTATACGTGTTATATAAAATGCAAGTAAAATAATACTAAAAATTTTATGCTGTTATCTAATCAAATATTTAAATTAGAAATTCTAAAATTCCTATCGAGTTTATATCTACCGTATAAATTTTCGTTAATTATAGATTTTAATGCCATTAATCACAGTTTTTAGTATTTTTAAATGTTTAACACGTGAAACAAGATCATGTAGTTTGCTCTAAAATTCCATTTTGTTAAAAAAAAAAAAAAAAAAAAAAAAAACACGTCATTTTATTTTAATAAGGTAATTGAAAATTCAAGTTTTTTTTTTTTTTTTTTTTTAAATCTTTTATACTTGATTGTAAAGATTACTTTTAAGCAGTTTTTTAAGTCAAATAAACTTTAAATTTTTTAAGAAATATGAAAAAAATTTCAATATTTAGATATTTCTAAGGCACATTTAAAAATTAATTTAAGGTATTTGAAATATATAAAAGATTGAAAGATTGCTGTAGACTATCCAAGCACTTTAGAATGGTCTTATATATTTATGTTCATCTAATTTCTACAAAAACGTATATTTCTTTTTAATTCACATATTCCATATAAAAAACAGAAAATTAAACTATATATTGCTAGAGTATTAAAAAAAAAAAAAAAAATGTAGAAATTCCTGCTAAAGAAATTTAACGCAATAAATTCGGCGTATCGCGTACTGGCTGATTTATTACCATTGGGAAAATTTAAAAAATAATCACATAACATTCCAGGATCTTTCTACGGGATTTGTAATTATAAGATAACGAAGATCAGCAATTCGTTAGTGAAATAGATGTCATATTAAGGACACGTTTTAATTTGACAAGCACCTATATTGTATAGAAAATATTCACAATTCCAATAAGAAAAAGTCCCAAATGCAATAAACTGGTGCCGCGTGGAACAGAAAATTTCTGGTGAGTCTCGCATCTCCCCAGCAACTACAGAGAAAATATTTTTTAAATAATCAATGACGGTGTCGTTTTTTACATTTCTTCATTTCAGATCAGCAGAAGATGACAAGACATTATTCATTCGTTGATGTAGCAGGCCAATGACTAATGCACCGTCATTGTTTCTACTTTCTTATACGAAGTATAAGGTAGTATAATAATCCCGAATTGTGAAATGAATTTTGTATTTAGCATAGCTAAAAAATGAATGATCGTAGAATGTTGCAAATTTATATGTGTCACACATGAACTGAAAGCTGAAGCGTCTTTCAATTTCTCATCAGAGTCACATACAGTGGATTTCCTCCCATCTTGATATCATGGCAATGAGATTTCTGACCCCTTGACCTAGGCCGCATCTGGTGTTGCCTTGATGTTTTCTATGCCTTTCGTCTACATGGAACTTTTTCCATAGTCAAAAACAATAAAGCGTCTTGGCGTGTTCCACTAGTGCACCACTGGTATCAGAGTAATCGGCAGGATTGCTTTCTGGCATTTGATTGTAACAAGCAAGATCAAACCACCCTCTCTAGCTTCGTCAAAGGTCATCTTAGATATTCGACATACGTCTGTGGCTCCAAGTAATTTGAAATCTGTGCCAAGTGTCCTGCTGGACCAAGCATCCAGGCTTCCCTTGACTATATTCTTGCTTGCCTGGGGTTCATTAGGTAGGATCTTACGGACAATCCATTATGGGTTCTCGATTTCTATAGGGTGAACAATATCATAGAGCTTATTTAGCCATGTTAGATTTGGGGATGCTCCACAACAACAACAACAGGTCAGGTACAGAAATTACGTTTCTCCAAAAACGTAATCATCGGATCTGCACTCCTAGACCTGGGACCCACGTGTAACCAACCGCCTTCCTCCCAAACACCAACATCATAAACGTGAACTTTTAGTAATCCCCACAATATGAAATCATAAGGATGGAAGTCCAAAGTTCGTAAATGCCATGCAGTTGGAAAACTTCTGAAAACTACATAATTAAAAACTATCACCAATACTAATTTTGATGATACAATTTAAAACTCAATGCTAAAACGAAGTATTCTTTCATTGTTTGTGAAGTGTAAGAGTGTAAACTAATCTACATTTTTACATTAGTTTCTAAACACTCTGTTCAAGTAAGTTTGAAGAATGGCTTAATGCTTATAGAGTTCCTGTAACATTGACAGTGATGAAATATATTTAGTGTCTTGTGGAGAAATCACTTCGAAGAAAAAGGGATCAAGATTGAAATCAGCAGTAAAAACTTACGAAACAGTAATATAATCAAAATGCAGAGATAGATTTTTCACAAAATTAAGAATTTCAGCATCCCATATTTACCAATTCTGGGTAATTTCTGTTAACCCTAAGGAAAAATGCGCCTCGTCCGGTTACAAAATATTCTGAAGTTATTGATAAATTATATTCTAGTGAAAGAAGACTAACAAAATCTGTACACCTTTTGCACACAGTGAATCATATATTTAGGTGCCACTTTACAATGGAATGAAACTTTTTTTGTACTGTAGACCAAGAAAAATAGAAATAATGTGACACTGCTTATGCACATATCAAAAAATATTAAGAACCAGTCGCTCTTTTAACCTTCTCAAAAGCGACTATTTCCATACTTTTATTTGAAATAAGTATGCCATCATCCTATTCCTTAAGCCCCTTAAAATTTTGTAATTATGTATTTCAAACTTTGTCTTGATAGATGCTCCTTTCAAATACCTTTAAAAAGGTTTTTTTTTTCTTTTTTTTTTTTTTTTTTTTTTCAATGGAAATTAAAAAAACATTGTCTTTATTATAAACATCTTGATCCCTGAAGCTCGATCATGCTGCTCTAGAGACATTGTGAAAAATGGTATTTTCGCACTGTTTAACATTTATAGCCCATTTTATAGTCATTTAATAACATTTATAGACGTTTTATAGCCCATTACATATACATGATCCTCCTTTTACATAAACGCAGCACCTGTCAATCGAAGTATTAACTATCAATTTTTATTGCAATTTATACTTCTCCATGGTTCATATAATATATATAATGAATTTCAGCTGAATATGCAAAAGAAAAAAAACTGTGTCTACGTAATATTAACCAGAATAACTTTAATTATATTCACCTGAAATGCCTTTAATAGCCCACTAGCCCACTAGGCAGCACTAAAATAAGTTTAACCAACCCTATCCAACCGTCTTGAGATATGTACATTTCTGAATTTTCTTCGACATTAAGAAAATCAACAAAGTTTCTATTATTTCAAAATTTATTTTAAATATACATGCAGATATGAGTCAATGTATGTATGAGCGTAGATCAATAGCATATGTATCACGCCATTTATGATTATTTAACGTATTTATTGTTCAAAGATTGCCTGTCAAAGCATTTTATTTTCACGTAATATAATGCTCTTATAACTCTAAATTATGAAACACAGTTAATCTATCAACGTCACTTTAGAAATAATTATGTTTATGACAATATTAAGTAGTTATGCATAGTTATTTGTGTTATGTTAATGCCATCTATTAAATTTATTCTTAAGGTTTGGTGTATATTCTGTGAGATAACTAATTACTTTAATGGAGGCTAGTAATCATTAATTTAAAATTATTAATGGTCTGATAATATATCTAATGTGCTTGAGTTAATTCATGATAACATTATAATTGACTCTCTAATTGAATTAAATTTATCAGAAAGTCATCAAACTGTTCGTCTATTGATAAACAGGAATGCTAAAAATTACACATAAAATTTTTTATTTTGGTAAAAGACTTAAGTTTCAGTACGAATAATTGATGATATTCAGAGTAAAATACATGTCAATATTTGTATTCGTAATTACTGTAAACATTTTGTAATTAAACTCAAAAAACCTTTTGGCGTATCATAAATATTTATTCTTATATTATTTTTCATAGCATTATTGTCAATAAATACACTTTTATTTTATTTTCTAATAGCAATTAATTTTAAAGATACACTAGGCAATTTTTCTTAACTGATTCAGTGTGCTTCAGATTGAGCTGGGGGTTACTATTAAAAGGACTGAGCTTAGCATTGTGTTCCAATTAGAAAAAAAAAATTCTAATCGGTTCAGATATTTTCATAAGTCGAGCCTTATACAAGAAAATTTATTTAAATAAAGGAAAAAAAAATATTTCAACTCTATATAGAAAAATATCAAATTAGAGAAATGAAGCAATAACAACTGAAAAAACTTTTGCAAAATATTTCTTATTTTCAAGCATAGGAATTAATGAGATATTGAAAATTCAAAAATAAAAAATAAAAAATTCTTGGCAAATAGTAATTACAAAACTTTGAATAAACACCATAAAATGCAATATACTTGCAACAATTGTTTCGGGTCGAAATAATACACGTCGTCAGGGAGACAAAGTAGGCACGAGTGCTGCAGTCAAAGCGGCAACGCACAAAACCGTTTTAATTGAAGAGCAAATATATATATAAATGAATGTAAGTATGAATACTGGCGTGAGCAGATGTATGAAATAAAAGAAGAAAATAAATAAACAAAAGAGATTTTAAAAATTATATAACAAAATCTAAAAAAAATACCTAATTTAAACAAAATTCGAACTTATATGAGTAATTTCCAATCATCAGACAAGTACGGGGAGGAAGAAATATCATCAATCGTTGCGAGTTTATCGCATTTTATGGTGTTTATTCAAATTTTTTTAATTATTACTTTTAAACTCCAGTTCTGCTCTCTTATTTTTTCCGGCAAATATTTACATTTTTGTTACTTAAGAATTGTATTAAGAATCAAAATCGAAGTATTGTTCAGAAATTGATTAAAATTTACAAATAAATTTTTGCCTGTTTTTTTTTTTTTTTTTTTTTTTAATATAATCGTACATGTTATTTTATAAATATTTAATTATTTTAAGTCTTTAAGTCGACGGAAAATATTTAACCTCTTGAACTAAACAAAGAGAAAATTTAAGTTGTAAATAGCTGTTTCTGTATCATTTAGCGTTTCGTCTTCAGTGTAAAAAAGATATGAGAGAGTGAAATACTCCTATGTATAGCAGTGGCGGCTTGTGAATCGAATATAGGTGAAGAGCTCAAAAATAATACTGAAGTATTTTTAACGCATAATTTTTATTAAGTAGGGTATTAACTAAAATTAACTAAAAATACTTATTTAAATGTAAATTTATATTCTATAAATGAATACAGTGTGCCTCTTCACCTATTTTCGGTGCACGAGCCGCCACTGATATTAAGGAAAGAAATCTTATACTTATCTATTGATAGAATTACGTGGAATGTGAGGGATTAGCCAATAAGAAATTGAGAAAAGTTAGTTGTGAAAAAAAGGGAATGTGGAAGAAATTATAATATTGTGGACTGATTGTAAAATTTCCAACAATCAGACAAATGACGTACAGCGAAAGCCCAATTAACAATATGTTATTTATTTATTTATTTTGTTTTTGTAAAATGCTTTAAATAAATCGACATCGGGTGTAAATTTAACCCCTATCAAATATTTTAGCTGTATCAAATTTGAAATTACTGTTTTTTTCCAAACAACGTTTATAAATGGCTGATTTGTTAATTTCTTGTTTACGGGTGTAACTGATGAACATGCATAAGGCTCATTAACGCGCACATAAACGCACATGAACGAGCATGAACAAACTTAATACACATGGGTATCATGTCATACATCTAAACAAACAAAGGCAGCTTTCTATAGTTTTGTTAACAGTGCCCTTAATATTTGTTCCGATTCTGTTTCACTAAGATCTGAAATCAAATATATGAGAACCATTGCAATTCACAGGGGGTATAACCCTTACATTATAGATAGAGCTATTAAAAAATTACAACTTTCCTTGTACATTGTGTAATAAATTGGTCTTCTCTAAAGCCAATGTTGTTATAATCTATATTCCTGAATTAAGTCATGCCATAGATAAACAATAAAATTTTTAAATATTTTTTTCGTCTAACAATAAACTCGTACTTTATTACTCGTACTTTAAAAGATTCTTTAGATATGTAACTTTTGGGGCATTTATAGTTTTTCAATCCAATGTGGTTTATTATACATTGGTCAAAATAAACGCAGTCTTAAATTCCATGTAAAAGAATATATCAATTACGTCCGTAAACAAGAATTTAAAAATCGACCATTTTTAAACATTTCTGTGAGAAAAATCATAATTTTAAATTTGATACAGCTAAAATAATTTACAGACCCAAATCTGCATTTGTCTTGATTTCTTTGAAGTTTTTTACATGCATAAGAATCTTCAAAATATTGTTAATTCTAATTTCACTGTATCCCATTTTTCTGTTTGTTGAAAATTTTACATTCAGTTAACATATTCTTAATTTCTTTTACATTTTTCACAACAACCGATTCTCAATTTCATTTTGGTCACCTCCCCCCCCCCCACACACACATTCTGCGTAATTCTATTGGTTTATCAGAATCCTATTATTTTCTTATGTGTAATAGTACTCATTTCTTTATGCTCTAAAGACGATACGCTAAACACTACCGAAACAATCTTCTGCTATTCACCATTTCGCTCTAGCATTTAAAATGATAAAGATAATTCCTGTATTTAGTTATCTAATAGCAAGCCTCCTTTTAATAGTTATTTATTTTGGTTTAGCTTGTGATTAATAATTTAATTTACTACTTATAGTCTTACAAAATGTACGTATATATTGTAATTAATGGGAATTGAGTCCTGCGTGGTAATTGATTTTTAAACGTGTTTTTACATTATCTACAAAAATGTAATGCTAGTAAACATTATATTAAAAAAAAATAAAATAAAATAACATAAACGCTTATTTCTCAAGATTGCAGAAGATTGAAACAAATATGGAAACAAATTCTAAACTACTTCACATTTTTTAAATCTAAGAGCGATACAATATTAATAATAAAAATATTTAAATCTTCACTATATTTTCGATAAAGTCGTCTTAAATGTAGCCAAAAAAATCGTATTACTTTTATTTTTGTCAAAATTTTAAAATTGAACTATAAATATTTAACGAGCGAGTATTTGAAAATAAGCGTTAGATTATATAATGTGTTCAAAATTGAAATAGTTTAATTTTTATTAAGTGCTTTTCATCAGTTAGAATGTAATGTTCCACCAGTGTCACTATATTATCTTGAATATAATTAAATTCTCTAACAGAAATTTATCGGCAAATTTAAAAAGTCGTAGCACTAAAATCCTACGTGGCTCGTTTTATCCGACTCGAAAGCGGCAGTTCAGTTCATAGTCAGCCTGAAATCATTCTGTAACATGGCAATATATATTGTTACGAAATTGTAAATAATTGTGTTTATTTTTGTATAAATTCCTTCAAAGAGGCTTAGTAAGTTGATAAAGTGCTAATTTTGTGCATTTCTAGTCGTTTTAGCGTTGAAATAGCCTTATTTTCCCTTAAAAACGCATTAAAAAGCCCCAGTAATGCAAGTAATGGATTTGGCGCCAAATTTGGCGACTTTTCCCACCTTGGCGATTTTTTTGGCGACCTTGGCGAGAAAATCCTTATATGGGATATACCAAATATGGAAGCTGTAAGTTGATTGGTTGACCACTTTCTAGAGTTTTCTCGAAAAATCTGGGTTCCATGGAACAGTATATAAGAAGCGTTTTTCGCCAAGGCAGTCAGTTCAGTTCAGATCTCAGCCAGCTTCGCTAGTGCTTGCATTGCTCTTAAGCCTCTTTGAGAGAGACTTGCTTTATGTGTTATTACTATACAGTTTGTACAGTGGATTTGCTATTGACAGCTGTTGTTTAAGCTGTGGTTACTGCTTGAATTGAAGCTGATAATTGGTTTATTGACCTGTATTTTTCTGGAACTTTCTGTGAATAAATTACTGAATTTTTGTACGTTTGGCCTTTCATTCTCAGACAACTCACGAACCCCCAAGTACGCAACAATATATATAATAAAACTTTACTCGCGAAAGAGATTATAAGAGGCATAAACACAACTCAAATACAATTTATTTATACCCGAACCCGACCCAAAAATAAAAAAAAGTTATAAAAAAAAAAAAAAAAAAAAAAAAAATCTAAAGGTTAAATCAAGAAAGAAAAAAAAAATCTAAAATTAAAATTTTGCACAATATACAGAAAAAAAAAATAAATAATAATAATAATAATAATAATTTCCTTCTCCATTATCGCATATAGTAGATGTATCAATCTTACGAAATATGTCTCGGGACAACTGATAAAGGTGAATCTCAAACCGTCCTCCTTTGCAAAATGTATAACTATATAACGCAATAGTACCTCTCTTGGCTCCCCATCTGCTAATCCAAGGTACTGGATTATATGCACTATATTATAAACAGCACATTTTTTTTTTTTTTTTAAGTTAGAGATATTTTTACTATTATTTTTTAATTAACGCTCTTCTATTAGAAAATGTCTCACCTCCACCCATTATTAAACGATAATAATATCCTTTCCGGTTTAAAAAAATCTTGAAAACTTTCCATGAAGTCCTTTAATTCACGTCATACGAAAAATTCAAAGTAATTTTATTATATAATTTCGTTTTAAATTTATTATTTCACCTTCTTTTGTGACGTAATTAACTTTCTAAAAGGTAGATAAGAAATATGGTACAATAATTAAGTTGCTGTGTGTCGAGACGGCTAAACTTTTGAAATTTTTATTTGAATTTTAACTATATTAATCTTGCATGTACGATGCGCTATAACTTTGTAGTTCACTTCTTTCCTCTATACATATCATTTTTGCGAAACGAACACTAACCTAGACCTATTCTTGTAAGCAGTCACCTATTGCAGCTCATAGTCACTCTTCTATACCTAGACGCAACTTTTATAATTATAGCTCCGGCTGTGTAACAGTTGAAAGGGTAAAATATTTTAGTGGGCATTCTGAATTTCAATCAGTCTGTTTTCATCTTATTTGTGCATGTATATTTTTCTAATGGTCGCTCTGATTTTATTTTATTTTTTTGAAAATGTTTGGCCTGAGGAACATTCCTTTAAACAATCATTAAGATTTAAACAAAAGCCGTTTGTCGGTCCTCTTTCAAAAGTTTGTGTACATATATTGTCTTTGGTTTGTGCATCTACAAGTCGTTATAAGTTGCCTGAGTTTGGATACTTTTAGTTTCCCATCATACTATAGGTATAGGGAACTTAGGTAATCGTCAAAATTTTCGACCTCGGTTTTTTGACTTTTTTACAAGTTTTCAGGTGTGAGGAATCCGAAAATGACAAAATTTCTATGGTGTCTGTCTGTAGGGTGTCTGTTAGTGTGTTAGTGTGTAAGTCCGTTAGTCCGTTAGTTTGTTAGTTTATGTACACGATATCTCACGAACAAATTGTTGCAGAGAGGTCAGATCAGCTTTAAAATATTACTTTCGACACTGGCAAGAACCCTATTCATTTGCAACATTCGAATTTAAAAACCTCGTAATTTATTAGAAATTTACGATTTTCTTAACATGGGAGAATAGGACAAAAATTCTTTTAAACGTGCATTAAATGGAAACTGTTTACTGTAAAAATGTCAGACCTGTTTTAAAATATCCGTTTTGATGCCGGAAGGAACATCAGTTACTATAAATGTGCTACTTTGAAAATTTCGCGAGTTATTGGAAATTTACGAATTTCTTAACATGGCAGAATAGAGGAAAATTTCACATAAACGTCAATCTTGAGGGATATTTTCATCGTAAAGATGTCAAACCACTTTCGAAATATTATTTAGGATACTGTCATGAATATCATAGACTATGATTTTTCAAATTAAAAAAATTCGTAAGTTATTTGAAATTTACGATTTACTTGGATGTCAGAATAAGCCATATTTGAGCATAAACTTTCATTTTGAGGATCATAAATACATTAGACAACATCAAAATTACATTTATGATATTTGTTTGAACATGATTGAATACAAATATTCTAATAGGAAAATTTCGTAAATTATTCGTAATTTACGATTTTACCAACATAGCGAAATTGTAAATTTTTCATATAATTATGAATTTTGAGGATTATTGCATTGGAAATAGTAGCATGAAAACTAAATAACGGAATTGACCCTGATAAAATAAATTAATAGATTAGAATAAGATAAATATATCGAAGTGAACGGTGGATAGCCTATTAGGCGGAGTTTTCATTATGTCACTGTATCAAGCTTTTGTCAAATTCATTTCTTTTAACATGATTATATGTGTCAAACTAGAAATTTATGAGAAAATAAATATGATGGGGAACTGAGCAGAGTCCACCTATGTCAACTAGTTTGCTGTTGGAAAGGTCTTGGACTAAGGAATATCCCGTTGTAAATTCCTTAAGATCTATAAGAAATGTTCTTTTTTTTTTTTTTTTTTTTTTCCCTGTGGGAGGGGCGAGCGTGTCCATCTATAAATTCTTTACGAATGCTCAGATTCTGAAACTTTTGTTGAAAGGTCTTGGCTTGAAAAAGGTCCCATAATAATATTATTAAGATCTAAATAAAGGATGTTTATCGTTATATTGTTTCGACGCCGGCTTTTCTTTATTAAAGATGTGCACTGGGACATTTCCTCTAAGGTCTCATTTGATAAATTAATATTAATAACAGAGAATCGTCAATTCTTTTCAAGGTGCGCCTCTTTGAAACTTTATATTTCATATATTTTTTATATTGGGTATTAGATTCTCTTATAGTACCTACTTTACTTTACAGGATTTTGTATTACGAATGCTAGCTGTCTGTTCTTTACATAACGTAAGCCTTCTTAATTTAATTCCATAGACAGTCAAAAAACATTGTAAATGTTTGTGGAAAAATCAAAACACTGGAAAGAAAAATCATTGTAAATGTTTTTTTCTTTTTAATTGCTTTTTTTTTTTTTAATTCGCGTAATTTTTTTGCATTTGACAAGTGTTTTTCACAATCATTTTATAAATTTTTATATTTATACATATTTATATCTAAATTTATAGTCTTCTATTGCGATCAAAATATTTTTTTTATATGGCATTTAGAGCGGCAGTACTTTTTTCTTTTTTCTCTTTGTACTCTGTTAAAAATTTGGTGTTGGTTTCAACCAAAACCTAGCAATGAAGTGGCTGAAGCCACCCGATGTTTTAACCTTTAACCATGATTTGTAATTTTGTGTTTAACCAAATGTTCACATTATGTATAAATATAAAAAATGAAAAAGATTCAATATTCGATCAAGGCGGGTATCGAACTGAAGACCTTCTTGTCTCAAGTCTTACACCCTGGCACTATGCCAGCTTTCTTGACTGATAATTCTGTGTTTACTTGATTTTGATAAAAGGGCCAAAATTTTCTAGTGTCTTATCTTGAGCCAGGGTTGAGTTGTTGCAGAAAATTTGCACTTTACGCTATGTTTTCGAGGAGCTCTTTAATTTAATCTTGGTTTTGATATAATAAATTTTCCTCTCTACTTAAAAGGATACACTTCAATAAACTTTCTTAGAGCAACAACTGGTTAGTGATCAATTGAATAAAGATTTTTTTTTTTTTTTTTTTTTTTTTTTTTTTGTGAAGAATGTTGATTTTGAATGACGTAATGACATACGATCTCACTTCATAATTTTATTTTCACTCTTCGAAATACAGTTGGTGAAAACATATGCTCTCTATTTAGCACGCTTGTGTCGCCATCTTCTGAATACAAAGAAAATCACAACTGCATGTACGCCAATACACTTCTCTTATCAATGGATGTATGATTGCTTCAAGTTTTGTTGCAACTGAAATTCAATTGCAAGAAGTAGAAAACTAAAAAGTGAGGTTGTAGAATTCTATGGTACTGCTTATAACTTTACTCTATAAAGTGATTTAAGTTTGAATTGAAATTTTTAACAGTGTAGGATGTAGGGAGCCAAACTACGTTTTTGTTTTCGCTAGTGTTGCAACGTCTTACTGTATTTCCATCCTTCATATAGGGGCTTCCCTCATGATGGTTTCAATGTGTTTTGGATTCACTAATAGTTTAATGATAATAACTAATTTTACATTATACTTAATTTTGCATATCTTCTATTTGTGGCATTTTATTTCGCATTAAGTTAGTAAATTTAGTTTTAATTTTGCTAATTTTTTTTAATTTTTCCTATTATTTTCCGTTTTTTATACATATTCAGAAATTTAAAAATTCTTGCTCACCATTTCAATACATTATACGAGTACCTATGTACATTTAATGATTATTACGTACAATGAGATATTTTACGTAAGAAAAGGTATTATATATATATATATATATATGTATATATATGTATATATATATATAAAGTAAAAGAATTTTCGAAATTCTCAAACATATAATTAATGACGGTAAATTGAATGGAAAAAAATAAAGATTAATATTGAGAAACTGTATTAATAAAGCATTTCAAAATAGGATAAATATTTCTAGAGCAAAAAAATTAGAATAAAATGTTTGCCTTTTAGATAATATTTAACAAGCATTAAACAATCTTTCTACTGCTCTACACGATTTTAATAGAAACATTTAATCAAAACTTAAAGAAAAATATATGAATTTTAAACTTATACTATGAAAAAACTTCATATAATTCTAAATTAATACCTAATTATTACACAGTTTAGATATTATGCATCAGACTATTTTATTTATATAATTGCTTTTGTCATTGTAGTTTTAAAATAACATTCCTAAAATGTCTAATTCTTAAATAAATGACAGATTTGACATTATGTGTGTCTGTCTGTGTGTGTGTGTGTGTGTGTGTGTGTGTATACATCATAAATGTGTTTTCTTTGTGTATGTAGTATTACTTTAAACAAAATCACAAAGTTGAATGAAAGCTGACAAAAATATATGGATTACGTGAGATATATAATATAAAAACGTAATTTGTTTTCTTAAGTTGACAACGCATTTCAGCTATGTTGAAAGAAGAAGTCCTTCGGAAAAATTCGATTATAGAGAAGAAATTCCTTCATTCTCATTTTACGGAGAAATAAATAGCTTTGCTTAAAAAAATATAAAAAAAGAATATCTTCTAAGCTAAGTTCGAATTTTATCTGGAGAAAAAGCCTTTGACGTTAACTTTTATTGACACGTAAGTAGATGCAACTTCATATATCATTCTTAATATGAACGTTTTAATGCAACTGAGTACGATAAATGACTGAATATTTAATTCTCCGCAGGCATTTATTTGTAAAATTATAGTTTGGGAATGCTGAGGCTACGATGCTATAGCTTCGCTGATAGTTTTATCAAATTGTTTTATTATAAACACTACTTATATATAATTTGAAATATTTAAAAACCATTACGTCTCGTAGTTAAATTAAATTTTAATCACATTAAAAGCTGAGACAGACAATATGCACTAAAAATATACAATTTAAAACAATAAAAACACAAAACACAAATTTAAAGTTTCAAGCCTTTTACAGGCTCCTCATCAGTAAAAAACATCAAATGCAAATGCAGAGAAGAACAACAGACTTTCATTAAGTGCGTACATCGTAGTCATCGGGAACTGCGCATGCCTCATTAAGGGGGGGGATGTTTTCAACCGTACTAAATATGATTTCAACAGTACTAAAAGAATCTTATCTAACTGTTTAAATTATCATTCTAGAATTTTCATGGAGGGCTGGTACACAAATCAACATTTTTCACCCCATAATGAGACATGCGCAGTTCCCGAGGAATACGTTGTACTCACTTAATGAAAGTCTGTTGTTCTTCTCTGCATTTGCATTTGATGTTTTTTACTGATGAGGAGCCTGTAAATGGCTCGAAACGTTTATATTTGTGTTTTGTGTTTTCATTGTTTTAAATTGTATATTTTTAGTGCATATTGTCTGTCTCATCTTTTAACTATTTATATAGTTGTATAAATCTTAGTGTGTTTCAGAGATCTTATTGTACTTCATTATTTACATATAAGTGTAGATAACGTTGGTAAATCAAAGATGGCCAGTGTTCCCAAGGTAGCCCACCACCCTAAAAGAGATTAAATTTTATTTCGAATCACAAAATGGCGCTACTGCATTGTAAACTATGTATCTCCAGTGTATGTGCCTGAATTTAAAGAGATCATCTTGATCGGTCGCCATTGTAGGCAGGGATTTCACTTTAGAAGGGTTGTCGTTATAATTTTCAGTTAAGAAGATAATTTAATTTACATGTGTGTAAATACTTAAAACTTTGAGTTATGAAATATTTTCTAAAAGCTTATTTCCATCTCTTTAACCGCATTAACTTTATTATTAACAAATGCATCACATAAAATGTTTAATTCCGAGCAAATTGCGACTACATGCATATTTTCAAGGTGGCCCAGATATCGTGAAACCTTAGAACACGTGATCCAACTCAGCAAATGCAAACGAAAATTAGTGTAAAAAAAGGCAACTCTAAAAATGTCTTCTTAAATATCTAAAAAAAAAATCTTATTGTCGTTTATTCTCCAACAATTTCTACATTATTGAGAACACCAGAGATCTCCCAAAAGAAGTCAATGAATCCCGGAATAAAAATTCTGAACTACTTTGCACAAAAGGTGGTTCAAAGTCTTTTTGTGTCAAAAGATAATATTAATAAGAAGAAAAACCCGAAACATAAGAAAAGAGTGTCTTATAAGAACATTTTAAAGGTGTTTTCTATGTATGGGCCACCTTTGGAGATGGCCCACAAGCTACAATTTTGAAATCGTATTATAAAAATATCTAAATTGCATTTTACAAAGAAAATTATACTTGATATGTGTAAGAGATAAGTGTAGCATTTTACAAACAAAAGTCCAGCCACATAAACCCAACCAGAAAATCATAAAAAATTCTCAAAGCTTAACTATGGCCATCTTTGGGTCACCTAACTAACTAATTTGTAAAAATTTGAGTGATTTTTTACTTAAGATTTTAAGTAATATAGTTTTATAGACTAAACCATGTTTAAGTTCATTAAAAAGAATTAAAAAATATATTTTTATATAAAAAAAGTACATGTGAAATAATGCATTTCTTTAACTTATCTTTTAAGAAAGTAAAACTAATTTATAATGTTCTTTTATATGTATAATCGAATTTAAGTAATCATTATTATGCTTGGGAGCTCCTAAAGCAAATTAGAATTTGAAGATCGAAATTTCGTATAAATATATATATTAATATTAATATTGTTCGCATAATATTCATAGTTACTTTATAGAATTTTATAAACATGCCTTCATTTTAGTTGGATAAACATTATATAATTTGCTGTTCTGTTATGATACATGTTGAATGAAAATAACTGAATGTATTTATTTATACAAAAAAAATAGGGGAAAAACATATACTTAATAACAAAATGCTACAGAGGTTTAAATGAGATAAAAACATTTAAAAAAAATTGTCTGAAATAATTGCTAAAATAATTGCTATGTAAATTACACCACTAAATTTACAGAGCCAAATCAGAAACTTCTGTAACAGCAAAATCTATTAACGGCAAATGTTTACAGTTAATTTTTACGCACTTTAATATATGAACTTAAATAATTTAATAATTAATTTTGATAATGCTGTTTATTCAAATGTTTTCTTTTTCAAAATATAGATTTAATAAAATCTCTTGAAGCTATTGGTCATTTCAATGACAATTTATTCGGAAGTTCATATTAAAGGAATTTTAGAATTACACAATACACAACTGTGTAAAACAATTATGTGTAATTTTTAAATATATATATCGTATATATATATATATATATATATATATATATATATATATATATATATATATATATATATATATATATATATATATATATATATACATATATATATATATATATATATATATATATACATATATACACACATATATATATATATATATATATATATATATATACATATATATATATATATATATATATATATATATATATACATACATACATATAAACCGCTTTCTTTATCTCTAAATAAATTCAAATGTAATACTACCAGTTTTATAATGTTTTTACAGATAATTATTGTTTTAATACTAAATAATATTTTACATTTTTTACAAATATTAAATTATGTTTGATTTGTACATATATATATATGTATATATATATATATATATATATATATATATATATATATATATATATATATATGTGTGTGTGTGTGTGTGTGTGTGTGTGTGTGTTTGTACAATTTTATTTTAAACATTTTAAAAGGTTATGGTGTTTAAATGTTTGCTGCATACATTAGACATGCCTATACTACAAATAACAAATGGGTACTTATGACCAAGTTTGCATACATATTCTTTAAGTACATGTAATTTATTCCAAAATTAGTAAATAACTAATTATAAAGTAAAATAAATAACCTTTATTGAAAATAGTAAAATTTCGGTAATAAACTTAGTGATCTCCTTTTTTTGAAAAATGCAACTCATTTATTAGAAATTCTAAATCTAATTTAATTTTAATGTGCCCGTTAAAGAATAATATCTTTTTCATTTACAATTTAGCTCGAATTTTGTTTTTTTAACAAAATTATAAGAATAATTCAATTTATATTTTTCTTATAATATATATATGTATATATCCGTTTATAATTTATTTATGTTTTTGTTCATCTTTAAAAAACAATTATCTTTATGAAAGTCATTTAGATACCGGAATAAGATATAATAATTTTATTACCAGTTAAATGGCGCGTGAGAAATATATTCAATTTTCGTCTGGCACCTGATAACGGTTTTGTGTTGGCAATTTTTTTAAGCCATGTTTAAGTTTATTTATTTATTTATTTATTTATTTTTTTCAACTGTCGTTTGAATTTCAAATTTCCTCATACATTTAAAGGGAAAGGAAGAAAATTTAATTTGGAGTCCTGGCTCGAAATATTTCTATCGCTATCATTTTTGGCTTTTTTTAGAACATCGTATTTGCTCTGTTCCTGTCAGTGTTCGATCTCTTAACTAACTTGAAGTAACATCACCCTCTCCCTCAGCTCTTTTTTTTTTCTTAATTGCAATTCTATATTTTACCAACTTTTTTTTTGAATGAAATACCCTTATGTAATTACGCTTTTACGTTTCACAAATAAAACAAGTTGTTTTCCTGAAATCGTGAACTTTCTTTAAAATTTGCATTTTAATTTTCCAATGACTGGATTAAATTCCTACTTCTGTGATCTTGGCCTTTTAAGGATATACTATAGTGTAGGACACGTTTAAATTTATCATTCTGTATAACATTATATCTCGTATTATCTAATACTTAAATTTACATAACTCATTTATGTACGACATCAGTGTAATTTTTTTAAACATTATAGATTTTCTTTATAATCACAAATAGGATTTTGATTTAAACATCAAATTAAATATTGAAAGTGTGAAGTTTTTGTTATAAAAGCCTGATATCATTAAACAATTATTTTGATTTAATATACTAGAGGCTCTGTCTCCTTCTCGCTTGCCAATCTCCGAGGAGGGCTTCCTTTAACTCACTTAGCTCATTAACCCCTGCAAAGTTCTACTCGCATATTCGCAGCTTTGCCTTTCACTGAATAGTTATAGTAATAGTGCATAGTATAAGACAAAAGCATAACAGTATTATAAGGTTTCCCATATTCGATGTAACATTGAAATATACAATGTTTAATACTAATTTAAATGAATATGTGTAGAATATTGTATTTTTACGAGTAAAATAAAAATAATAATATTGATAATAATAATAATTTTAACAGTAGCTTATGTATTATTTAGTTCAGTTTTATTTATAATCAAGACAAAAAAATACACTGTCATACCAAAATTCATTTAGTCAAATTAATATTTAGTATTTAAGGTTAGACAAGAAAGCAGTCTGATGCCTAAACCCTCAAAAATGAAATTAGCCATACATACTTTCAGGAAATTTTAAATAAATATCCGAAGAATAATTTACATTTACAAGTTAAAAAAAAAAAATAATAATAATAATTTTAGCAAAATAACACAGCTTAAATATATTTTTCTGACTTTAATCTGCAATTTTTATTAAAATCACACAATCAACTGTGGAAGAAAATCATATTTATTGAAATTTTATAATTGATTGAAATTTATAATTTATTGATTTTTTTTTTAAATTTCAATGAATTTAAACTGCACGTTTTCGTTTCTTTATACATTTAATAAATTTTAAATGGAATCATTAGAAATTACCTATTGAAAATGATGAATTAAGATGAACGAAAGTTCAAATAACTAATGGTTTATTATAAAGAATAACGAACTTCTAATGCAATCCTTTAAAATGCAAAGATACGCAATATCCTGTCTTTTTAGTTCCCCATCATACTATAGGTATGGGGAACTTAGGTAATCGTGAAAATTTTCGACCTCGTTTTTTTTTACTTTTTTACACGTTTTCTGGTGTAAGGAATCCGAAAATGACAAAATTTGTATGGTGTCTGTTAGTGTGTTAGTGGGTTAGTCTGTTAGTCCGTTAGTTTGTTAGTCTGTGTACACAATATCTCAAGAACAAATTGTCGCAGAGAGGTCAGATCAGTTTTAAAATATTACTTTCGACACTGGGAAGAACCCTATTCATTTGCAACATTCGAATTTAAAAATTTCTTAAGTTATCAGAAATTTACGATTTTCTTAACATGGGAGAATAGGACAAAAATGCACTTAAACGTGCATTAAATGGAAACTTTTTACTGTAACAATGTCAGACCACTTTTAAAATATCAGTTTTGATGCCGGAATGAACATCAATAAATATAAATATGCTACTTTAAAAATTTCACAAGTTATTGGACATTTACGAATTTCTTAACATGGCAGAATAGAGCAAAATTTCACATAAACGTCAATCTTGAGGGATATTTTCAGATGTCAAACCACTTTCGAAATATTATTTAGGATACTGGCATGAATATCATAGACTATGATTTTTCCAATTTAAAAAATTCGTAAGTTATTTCGAATTTACGATTTACTTAACATGTCAGAATAAGGCAAAATTGACATAAACTTCCATTTTGAGGATTATAAATACATTAGACAACTTCGAAATTACATTTATGATATTTGTTTCAACATGATTGAATACAAATATTCTAATAGAAAAATTTCGTAAATTATACGTAATTTACGATTTTATCAACATAGCGAAATTGTAAATTTTTCATATAAATATGAATTTTGAGGATTATTCCATTGGAAATTGTAGCATGAAAACTAAACAACGGAATTGACCCTGATAAAATAAATGAATAGATTAGAATAAGATAAATATATCGAAGTGAACGGTGGATAACCTATTAGGCGGCGATTTCGTTTTGTCACTGTATCAAGCTTTGATCAAATTCATTTTTTTTTAACATGATTATAATATATCTCGCACTAGAAATTTATGAGAACATAAATATGGTGGGGAACTGGCCAGAGTCCACCTATGCCAACTAATTTCCTTCATGAAGAATCGTGCAAATATTTTAGTTTTGATAAATTTGTTGCAAGTTTTATTATTTCAATTTATCATGTATTAAAACTATTTATGAACAAAAGTTTTCTTATATGGAACAAAACAAAAAGGAAAAGAAAAAAGAAAAAGAAAAAGAAGAAGAAGAGATAAAAAAAAGAAAAGAGAACTAAAATTAGCAATAATGTTTTACTACTATTAAAAGATATCTTTTTTAAGCTTTTGTTAATTGGCTTTTTAAAAATTATTTTAAATATAGCACTAGCAAAAATGTCTGTAGAATATATATACCACTATCAACTGTTGACAATGGATACTGATAATTACTCCGTGAAAAACCAATACTAATAAAAACAATTTGAGGAATAATTATTGTTTAAATTCTAAACGCAACTGAATTGTTTACAAAATATGCGATTAAAAATATAAATAAAAATTTTATCATAAAAAGAGCCTTTTATTTTTAACCATTTAGATTTTCCTTCTTTCTTTTTAAGCTTTTGTTAATTGGCTTTTTAAAAACTATTTTGAATATAACAATAGTAAAAATGTCTATACAATATATACTCTATAATTAAAAAAAAAAAAAAGACGCAACAAGAAGGAGCAAACTGGACATAAATCGACATGCATACTGGTTTGGATGAGGAATACAAAATTTGAAAGTTTGTCTGCCATCGAATGAGCAAGCGACACTGCAGCGCATCTTAACTGCACAGTTTACAGAATATTAAAAATGAGAATTTTTGATTCCAGGTCATAATTTCTTCGAGAATTTTATTCGATGCACTCATATATACAGTCTCACAAACAGGTGAGCAAACATATGCGCAGATTTCAGCATTTAAGAGAAGTGTGTAGTTAGGCTCAAAGAAGCTGGTTGCTCTAATCTGCAAACTGTTTGACAATTGGATAGGAGTGATGCCATTATTAAATAATATTGACAGGAATGGGAAAACCATGGCCGAACACAGCCGCAGAGAAGAAGCGGTCGGCCTAGAGGGAGGACAGAAAGTGAGAACCAATCAATCGTCAGAGCGGTACTCAAAGCTCCAATTCATCCTTATCATCGGTCCTTCAACTGGTGCTTTATTGACTTCAAAGACCATTAATAGGCGTCTCAGAGAAATGAGGTTGAGCTCACGGAGCCCCTTGTGCGGTCTAATATTAAACTTTGTATACTGACAAGCACGTTTGCAGTGATATCAGGATCATTTAAATTGGAATGTCACTGAGTGGAGTAGAATGGTCCTCAGACGCCCCGAAAAAAGGGGGTATTAAAGCCAGACTGTCGCTAGCTGTACGGTCCGAGAACCACGAGCGATGGTCTGGAATGTCATTTCATTTCATAGCAGGATCCCTCTGGTTGTCAACCGTGGCATCTTTTCAGCTCAGCGGTACGTCGACGACATTCTAGGTTCCGCTGTTTTTCCCTACATACCACGCAATCCTGATCATATATTTCAGCATGATAATGTCTGTCTGCGTACAGAGATAGATTTTACTGCTTGCTTTCCTGTTTGTCTAACATTATTTGGATCTCTCTCCCGCTCAGGACGTTTGGAGCATTATGAAAACGGGCCTATCACCAGCTCGGAATTTTGGAAATCTAGCGCCCCAATTGGACAGAATTTGGCATGATATCTCACTGGAGCAGGTGTCTTTTCAGGTGTCATAAATCACTTAATGACTCACCCACCCACGGCTGACAAAACAGAAAGCCATGAACTGACAGTCACTGCCTTATTCATAGAGCATAGAGCAGCGGTATACAATCCCAACTTGGCGTATGCATTTGTAAAGTTTTTATTCTATTAAACAGCGGGTTAACAGATTTTGCGACGAACACCTTTATCAGTATTAGCACGCCATAATTTATCGTCGGTAGGGGCTCGGCTGCCTGGCCCATTGAACAAAACTGGAAAAAAAACCGTCTGCTTTAAAATATATTAACCATACAATACTTGGACATATTTTGGTTACTATTGCATTACTTTTGTTTGAATGATGTTTCGGTAAATTTTTTAAAACTTACATATGATAGTTTTAAATTCTACTGTTTAAAAATGGATTTTGTTTGTTGATAGTTAAAAATATTTTTCTAGATTAGGATTTGAGATAAAAATTCTTAATTAAGAATTTGAGACCTCTATAACTGAAGTATTTTGAAATTAAATGAAATAAAATCTTTTTGTAAAAAAATAGAACCAACTACAAAAAGGAACAACTATTCAAACAACTTAAAATGAAAGAAAATTGGCAGAAAATGGAACTGTAAATTGAGCCTAAAAGTATAAAATGATTTTCTTCGCCAAACAACCTATAACACTACAGATAATCATAACTTTTGAAGTTGGCCCAAAATTAAATAAAATTTAATTAGTTTTTAAAGGTTTGTTATTAGGTTGGTAGCAAAAAATGCTGTTGTCTCGAATGATCCATTTTTATGTTTCCTTTATTATTTTATCACTGTATACAATTGGTCCATTAGTAGCATCTACATAGGACAGTGAACATTCTTCACAATGCGATATTTGTGTTTCTACGAAGTTAGAGTTTCCTTTGCAGATTTGATATAACTTTGATAACTATCATCCTTGATTGCTTTTGGATTTGATGGTCAAAACGTAAGGCAAAAATATATACGCAAGATGTATATTTTCATAATATATATTGTGCGATGTGTTGTTTCATATTCTTCATTACTTTCTTGATATTCCTTATCAATATAATCACGATATCCCAAAGAAATTAAATATCTTTGCCAGATAATTTGCGATTTTTCTTTCACCGAAGACGTCAGATACCAGCATCTTCGCCAACTTTTGCTGCTTACGAAATCTTATTTGTTTTCTTGAATCAAAGTAGTTTTCGGCTGCATTTTGCAGGTAACAATGCGAGATGTGTATTTTGAATAGGATTTGATTTTTGTATTAAGCTATCAATTTTTATTTAATTTTGCGCCGACTTCAAAAGTTATGATTAATTGTACTGTTATAGGTTGTTTGGCGAAGGAAAATATTTTATACATTTAGACGCAATTTACAGTACCATTTCCTGCCAATTTTCATTCATTTTTAGTTGTTTGTAGTTCGTTTTTTAGTCGGTTTTATTTTTTTAGAAAAATATTTTATTTCTCCCTTTTCAGTGAAAACTTAGTCAAATGGCAGAGCATCAGAAAACGTTCGACGGAAGTTTCACAAATCACAACTTCCAAGAAAAGTCACATTACTCAAAAAATGGTTTATGTCACTGAAAAATACATGAAATGCACCCAGTGTGAACAAAAAAGTTACATCTCACCCTAGAAAGTTATCCACTCGAGAGACAGATGTGTCAGTTTTATTCTAGTCAAGTTCATTTTTCTCAAGTGCTGCATTTTTAAGTTGTGTCACTTTTCTTGCCTTTATCGGATATGAGCAAAAAACTATCTATTGTACAAACATTCTTTAAATTAAAAAGTCTTTAGAAATGTAAAAAACGGATACGCTGTATTCGTAACCAAAAATTCTGTCAGGCATATATATTGAACTTTACAGTGAATACGTGTCACCCGCTGCGCTGGAAATTGTGCAGCGTAAAGTTCGAACAAAGATCAAAATCTGCATTGCAGCTGACGGACAGAAGTTTCAACATCGATCCTTACATACTGCTTTTACCAGTGTAGCTCCATGCATTCAGCAGTTAGAGTGAGAACAGACTTTTGTGAGTATCCTGTAATTTGTTTATATAATAAAACCTATTTCAGGCCAAGATCATTACGACAACAAAAAAAGTATTAAAGTTAAATCATCTCTGACGAGCTAACAATTATAAGCTAACAAATTTCAACAACAACATCGAGAAACATGGTTTGTATTGAGAACCTCTTCCTTTATGAAGTCGGTTTAAAACGTTTATGCGTTAATCGATGTGACCGCTTACAATAACCATACTTTGAATTTTACATAGCATAAATGTCACCCGCTGCGCTACAACATATGCAATGTCGTTCAAGTGTGCACAAAATAGAAAATTGAGAACAAACAAATGCACGTTTTAAGCGTTCTGTTTTTAGCCTTAATGTCTAAACTATCTCTGCGTACTACATCGGTGATGCTCTGCAATTTTATAATTCACTTTTTTCCCTGTCTTGAAACGTTTCCGATATAGGATAGCTAACTCCTCTCTTTTCCACAAGGTGGCGCTTTAGGCGGTTGAATCGCGTAGCATATGTCCTCTTTAATATACTTACATACTACTTTTATGATTATAGCTGCAGCTGTTCAGCAGTTAAAGGAGACGGGACTGACTTTTTTGGGCACACTGTATTTTCTTTTGGTCGTAAATCTTACAATGGGACCTATTTCAGACCAAGACCTTTTCAAGAAAACAAAAAGTATCAAATTTGGATCATCCGTTCAGAAGTTATGAGCTAACAAACAAAAACAAAAACAAAAAAACATAGGCTTTGAATTGAGAAACTCCTCCTTTTTGAAGTCGGTTAATTAGAGCATCTCTTACGAAGTTATAAGCTTACAAACACCAGCAACAACACATAGCTTGAATTAAGAACACCCTTCTCTCTTAAGTTGGTTGAAAACGAATTTGCGCTAATCGATGTGACCGCTTACAGTAACAGTACTTTGAACCACAGAGTATACGTGTCATCCGCTACGCTGCAAAGTGTGCAGCGTAGTTCAAGTGTGAACTGTGTAGGAAATTTCGAACAAATAACTGCACGTTTTAAGCGTTCTATTTATAGCAATTATGTCTAAAAACTGTCTTTTCGTAGTAAATCGATGATGCTCTACAACTTCGTAATTAACTTTTCTCCCATTTCAACCGTTTTTGAGATAGGAACGCTATTCCGCTGTTTTTCACCAGATGGCGCTTTAATTTCATTAGATTGTAAAGATATTGTAATGGGACGAACTTCAGACCAAGATCTCTACAACAAATCAAAAAGTATCAAGTAACCGTATTTTGAACTGTACAGCGTATGTCTCACCAGCTACGCTACAACGTGAGCAGTGTATCTCAAGTGTGTATAGTGAAAGAAATTGCGAACAAAAAAATGCACGTTTTTAACCCTGTATTTTTAGCCTCAATGTCAAAACTATCTTTTCGTACTAAATCGATGATGCTTTGCAATTTTTTAATTCACTTTTTCCCCCTGTCTTGAACCGTTTCCGAGATAGGAACGTTTGCATGAATGCCCAAACTATCTTTTTGCACTAAATCGGTGATACTCTTCAGCTTTGTAATTCATTTTTTCTCTAGAACCGTTTTTGAGATAGGAACACTAACTCCGCTATTTTCCACCAGGTGGCACTGTAAGCGATTTAACCTTGTACTGCAGGGCCGCTTTGCTATATTTACATACCATTTTTATCACGATTGCTGCAGCCGTTTAGCAGTTAAAAGAGTTGGAACTGATTTTTTTGGCACCCTGTATTTTCTTGAGATCGTAAAGATATTACAATGGGACCTATATTAGACCAAGACCTTTTCAATAAAATAAAATTATCAAAATCGGAGCATCCGTTCAGAAGTTATGAGGTAACAAAAAAAAAAAAAAAAAAAAAAAAAAAAAACATACGGTCTGAATTTAGAACCTTCCTTCTTTTTTGAAGTCGGTTAAAAATGAAAATCTAATGTTCAACTACGATATTTTTCTTGTGATTGTTATACTAAAACTTTTACGGAAAGAAATTGTAAAATGGATATAGACAGAAAATTTCTGCATTTTTTTTTTTTTTTTTTTTTTTTTAAACAGATTTTCTTAAAAATATAATTTGGTATAATATTATTATTGTTTAAAGACGATAGACCGTCTTTATTTCTTTATTTATTATAGACTTGAAAAAAAAAAAAAAACATTTTTTTTTCGTTTTTTATTTTATTTAAGAATTTGTCTGTAATTTTCAACAAACATTATGCATAAAAGCAACATAAATTGTGTCAGAAATTAGGAATTTTATAGTCATGATTGAAAAGGTTTAAAATGACATTTTTTCAATGAAATATCAAAATTCACGCAAACTGAATTTTCTCTAAATGCATATTTTAAAAATTTTACGCATGAAAATTCTAAACTCGTAAGGATAAATATATTTAATTTTAAATAGATGTTTTAGAGGCAATTTTCTCTAAATTGAATCAGAAACTAGGAAATTTAATTTGAATTATTTAAAATTAACCTCTTAAAGTGATAATGTTAGTTTTCTAATATGTATTCACATTACATTATTCATGACTTTCTAAATTTCAATATAAGTTCTTATAAAATCATTAAGGTTTATTTTATTTATTTCTCAAGGTAAGAAATATGAATATAACATTTGAAATGTTTATTATTAAATGACTTAGGGATGTAATCCGCGCAAGCTAAAATATATCCTGTAAGTATAGAGAAAATTCTGTTCAAATTTTATTGCGTGTAGTGTTAGGTTTAAAGCCAATTGATCAAAAGTAGGTCCTAGATCTGGGTAGTGTACGTTTTCTAGGGAGTCTTTCTAAGTTATACCTAGCTCGTATTTATGCGAGTTTCGGAGAAAACTATGGAAAACTCCAAACGTATATATCGAAGAAAGTGACCTGGTATAGAACTCGGAAATTCCTGTCTACCATCTTCCAGATATTAAAATTTAGATTTTAGAGAATTTTGTAAATGACGTCGTAAAACATTAATTTTTGATATAAATTTACGCAGTTTTTCCATATTCTTAAATTTGAGATTTACCATTAAAAAAAAAAAAAAAAAAAAAAAAAAAAAAAATCCAAAAAATTACCCTTTATATACGTTCATCATAATGCTTGTTTTTATGTTTCAACAATGAATATTATTAATGTTAAATTACACACTATACGATGGATCGGGCCCCACTTGTGAAAGTTTGCACGAGCTGCCACTGTATATAACATACACTTATAAGTTATGTTTCTGCCCGCATGTCTGACAATTCTCTAATTTCTTTTAATACTTACAGAATGCTTTAAAATTAATTTACGATATTCAAGGTCATGTTGCTATGTTCTCTGTCGAAAATTCTGTAAAAAACGCTACTGGTGTGAGTACTAGGACGTGCAACAGATTTACAACACATTATAGTCTATTACAGGTATATTGTTAAAGCACATTTGAAAGTATTTATACTATACACAACAGAATATACAGGGTGTCCCATAATTAATATACAGGGTGTCCCATAAATAACGCTCAAACTATACAAAGCCACATTCCTCTTTGGGAGTACAGTTGGTAACAAAAATGTCCGAACACTAGCAAAAATTTCTATGTAAAAAAAAGTACACTTCATACGGTTTTGTTAAATAAATCCTTGTTGAATCCTGTTCTTAGTTAGTCTAAGAACATGATTTGATAAGTATTATTTAACAAAACCGTATGAAGTGTATTTTATTTACATAGGAAATATTACTAGTGTTCGGTCACTTTTCTTACCGACTGTATATAAAAAATGCCCAAAATACCTGTACGATCTATAGTTTACGAGAAAAATACTGTCGGTAGCAAAATTATTCGAGTGCTAGCAATAATTCCTAGGTGAAAAAGTACACTTAAAAGTATTATTTGGTATACTTTGGATGTTATACTTTGTTAAGAAAATCCATGTCGAATCATGTTCCTATTCAGACTAAGAACGTAATTCGACAAGGATTTATTTAACAAAACAGTATTAAGTGTGCTTTTTCTATATAGTATGACGTCACAGTCGAAAAAAAAAACATCGCACTGGTCACATCAACAGCAGTATATTCATGTCTTCGATATGCACGCCGGGCATTTTGAACATCTGCTTTTATAAATATGTGAAAATGCTCCTGTTACGGTGTCTAGAATATACAGTTTTGCAAGCTCTTACAATCGAATGCTTAAAATACTGCTAAAAGAAAAGCTTCCCAGATGGCGCTGTGATCGAATTTTTTGCTTAAATCGAAGAGCTGATTGGCTTTTCCCAGTTTCGTCTACTCAATCACGTGATCTAAGCACACAATCAACCAACAGGGAGTCCAGTTTTGATTTCGTGACACCTACTTCCATTACAGTGATATCTGGTAAAAGGCTTTTTAGTACAATTTTATTTTCCGCTTTCCACACTGGTTATTCTAGTCGCTGTACGGCTGTTGATGTGTGTCAAATCAACACATCCTGTAATAATGCCTCCGAGCTGAGCTCTACGTCATGGAAGATCGGCCGGTTTTATCCAATCAACAGTTCCTATGATACATGTTGGATCGAGGAGATTGGATGAAATCGGCCGATCTTCCGTGACGTAGAGCTCAGCTCGGAGGCATTATTACAGATGGTGTTGGTCAAATAAAGTGTTTTTTCCTTGCCCAGGCTGTGACTTCATACTTTGTTTCTCGTATTTTTTGCGTAAAATGTGGATCGTATAGGTGCAGTTCTTTGGGCATTTTTTATGTACTCCCAACGAGGATTCTGGATGTTCAGAGATTGGGTGCTATTTATGGGACACCCTGTATATTTTTAAGATGCACAAATTCATTTTTCCTATAAGAATAGATAGGATTAAAGTAATTAAATAGTTTACAGATACTCACAAATTTGTTCAGATTTAGAAATTTTTTGAGTGTAAATTCTGAGTGTTAGGAGCAATTTTTATCATATCATATGGTGCGAAAGTAATGATTTTTTTTTTTTTTTTTTTTTTTTTTTTTGTCATTTTAGAAATTGAAATTTTTTCAATGAAACATCAAAATTTACGTAAACTGAATTTTCTCTAAATGCATAATTTAAAAATTTTACGCATGAAAATTCTAAACTCGTAAGGATAAATATATTTAATTTTAAAGAGATGTTTTAGAGGTAATTTTCTCTAAATTGAATCAGAAACTAAAAAATTTAATTTGAATTATTTAAAATTAAGCTCTTAAAGTGAGAATGGTAGTTTCCTAATATGTATTCACATTACATTATTCGTGACTTTCTAAATTTCAGTATAAGTTCTTATAAAATCATTAAGGTTTATTTTATTTATTTCTCAAGGTAAGAAACATGAATATAACATTTGAAATGTTTATTATTAAATGACTTAGGGGTGTAATCCGCGCAAGCTAAAATATATCATGTAAGTATAGAGAAAATTGAGTTCAAATTTTAATGGCGTGTAGTGTTAGGTTTAAAGCCAATTGATCAAAAGTAGGTCCTAGATCTGGGTAGTGTACTTTCTATAGGGAGTCATTCTAAGTTATACCTAGCTCGTATTTATGCGAGTTTCGGAGAAAACTATGGAAAACTCCAAACGTATATATCGACGAAAGTGACCTGGTAAAGAACTCGGAAATTCCTGTCTACCATCTTCCAGATATTAAAATTTAGATACTCCATTGATCAGAAAACAGAAGAATTTTGCAAATGACGTCGTAAAACATTAATTTTGATATAAATTTACGCAGTTTTTTCCATATTCTTAAATTTGAGATTTACAATTTAAAAAAAAAAAAAAAAAAAAAAAAAAAAATTACCCTTTATATACGTTTATCATAATGCTTGTTTTTATGTTTCAAAAATGAAATGTTAAATTACACACCATAGGATGGATCGGGACCCACTTGTGAAAGTTTGCACGAGCTGCCACTGTATATAATATATACTTATAAGTTATGTTTCTGCCCGCATGACTGTCAATTCTCTAATTTCCTCTAATACTTACAGAATGCTTTAAAATTAATTTATGATATTCAAGCTCATGTTGCTATGTTATCTGACGAAAATTCTGTAAAAAACGCTACTGGTGTGAGCACTTGGACGTGCAACAGATTTACAACAGATTTACAGTCTATTACAGGTATATTGTTAAAGCACATTTGAAAGTACAGTAGACTCCCGATTACAGGCGGTCGGATTATCCGCTTTGCGGATTATCCGCAGTCCTCAAGGGTCTGAATTTAAAAGGGAATTTAAAAATACAGAACAAACTTATTACCAAAAAAAAAAAAAAAAAAAAAAAAAAAGATCGAAGAGAGTAATGACCTTCAAGGCTTTTAGAGATATTACACGATTCTTGGCAGCATTTATGGCATACACACTGCTTGGGACGCAGTTAAGCAGTCTACATTGGTAAGGTCTTTTAGAAAAATTTTACGAAATATTGAAAATACTTTGGTAGAATTTACAGAGGATGAAGAAATTTCCGCTCATGATTTGGCAAATTTAGCTAAATCTGTTACTGGAGGAGAAAAAGTCAATGAAGGAAACATTGAAAAGTAGATTAATTGTGACGCCAATGATCCAGGTATTGAACACCTTTCAGATGAACAAACTGTGGGCCAAGCAATAGACCCAGCTACATAAGATAGTGAAGAAGAAGAGGAAGAAGGAGATAAAACTCAGCAGAGGATGAGCCACGACGCAGCATTAGCACATGTAGACTTATAAAATATCTCGAGGAACAGGACGATGTATCACTTAGTGACAAAATGCTGATAAAGAAACTGCAATCGTAAAATAAGAAAAAGTCTTTTAGTACAAAAAAAAAAAAAATGCTTCACCGATTTTTTTGTTAAAAAATAGAGCAAAATGTAAGCAGAAAATTTTATTAGTATGTTAAATTGCATATATAGGCAATGGTTAACTGTTAATTAAATAGTATTGCTCAAAAGGCTTTATGTGTTGATTTATATCCCCTTTTCGACCTTTTTGCGGATTATCCGCTGATTCGATTATCCGCGGTTGTCTATTCCCCGTTCACCGCGGATAATCGGGAGTTTACTGTATTTATACTATACACAACAGAGTGTAATTAATATACAGGGTTTCCCTTAAATAACGCTCAAAATATACACAGCCAAATTCCTCGTTGGGAGTACAGTTGGTAACAAAAGTGTCCGAACACTAGCAAAAATTCCTGTGTAAAAAAAGTACACTTCATACGGTTTTGTTAAATATATCCTTGTCGAATTCTGTTCTTAGTCAGTGTAAGAATAGGATTCGATAAGTATTTATTTAACAAAACCGTATGAAGTGTATTTTATTTACATAGGAATTTTTGCTAGTGTTGGGGCACTTTTGTTACAGACTGCATATAAAAAAGGCCCAAAGTACCTGTACGATCCATAGTTTACGAGAAAAATACTGTCGGCAGCATAATTATTCGAGCGCTAGCAATAATTCCTATGTGAAAAAGTACACTTAACACTGCTTTGTTAAATAAATCCATGTCGAGTCATGTTGTTATTCAGACTAAGAATGTAATTCGACAAGGATTTATTTAACAAAACAGTTTTAAGTGTGCTTTTTCTATATAGTATGACTTCACTGCCGGAAAAAAACATCGCACTGGTCACATCAACAGCAGTATATTCATGTCTTCGATATGCACGCCGGGCATTTTGAGCATCTGCTTTTATAAATATTTGAAAATACTCCTGTTACGGCGTCTAGAATATACAGTTTGGCAAGCTCTTATAATCGAATGCTTAAAATACTGCTAAAAAAAAAAAAAAAAAAAAAAAAAAATCCAGATGGCGCTGTAATCGAATTTTTTTGCTTAAATTGAAGAGCTGATTGGCTTTTCCCAGTTTCGTCTACTCAATCACGTGATCTCAGCACACAATCAACAAATAGGGAGTCCGGTTTTGATTTCGTGACACCTGCTTCCATTACAGTGATATCTGGTAAAAGGCTTTTTAGTACAATTTTATTTTCCGCTTTCCACACTGTTTATTCCAGACGCTGTACGGCTGTTGATGTGTGTCAAATAAAGTGTTTTTTCCTTGCCCAGGCTGTTACGTCATACTTTGTTTCTCGTGTTTTTCTCGTAAAATGTGGATCGTACAGGTGCATTTCTTTGGGCATTTTTTATATACTCCTAACGCGGAGTCTGGATGCGCAGAGATTGGGCGCTATTTATGGGATACCCTGTATATTTTTAAGATGCACAAATTCATTTTTCCTATAAGAAGAGATAGGATTAGAGTAATTATTTGGTTTACAGATACTCACAAATTTGTTCAGATTTAGAAATTTTCTGAGTGTTAGGAGCAATTTTTATCATATCATATGGTGCGAAAGTAATGATTTTTTTTTGAATGATATAAATACCTCTACTTTTTTTTTTTTTTTTTTTATCGGATTTATATTCTCACTTGATGTGTAAGAGGCAATAGTAAATTTTCCTAATGAATTAAGAAAATTTACCACTGTCTTTACGTCATAATGCATTCTCCTCGCGCTATAAGTACGTGAAATCATTCTGTATAAAAATGACATATGCGTTTCAAACATAACTCTGAAATCTATATGTCATTTGGAAAGGAAGCGGTTGCAGGAAAGGAAGCGGTTTCACACGGTTGCCGATAAATGTATAACAAAGCAAGCAAAATTTTTCGCAAAAAAATATTTAGGATATCGTCCATCACGTGGTTTCACATAATACACTACTGTAGGCAATTAAAGGTAATTTTAAAGGCAAATACCAGTCATTTTAATTCCTGGAAACATATAGGGATATATGCTATTATCCCGACATGCCATAAGAATTTGGATGCTAATATTTTATGCATGTCTTCTGTGTATAAAGATAGTTACAAATTTAAGTATACGTTTACTAACGAATAAAAATTAGTAAATTGATCTGAATACGGACCAAAAGGGCTTCAAAATGTTACAACGAAATTTCAAAATGTTTCCGCAGCAATGGTTGTTTTTTGATGTAGTACGGATATAATTTCTTACGAATTTCTATAATAACCATTATCACAAGGGTAAAACGGATCCCTTAGAAATCTGAGTTCTTGTACACCCAAAACAATTTTATCGAAAATTTCACGGACAACCAGCCTTGTAACCATTTTATTTATTCGTGTTTTCACTTAATATTTTGCATCATATGACGAGCATTTTTGTTTTTAAAATAAGTCCCAAAAAAGGCGTTTTCAGGATTTACTCAGGATTTGAAATTTTTGAAATGGTGTCAATTGTGATCGTAAATATTTCTTTTATAACATCGTTAACTCTGCAATTGAGGTAAATTAAATGCCAACGATATATTTTTTCGTCATAAAACTTGGTACAATCGTGCACAGTCGGCAGCAAAAGTAACCGAGCACTAGTAAAAATTCCTATTTGAAAAAAGTGCACTTACATTCAGCATCAAAAGTATCCGTGTACTAGCCAATAATTCCGATGTCAAAAAAGTACAATTGAAATTGTTTTATTAAAGAAATACTTGCCGAATCATGTTCTTAGACTGACTATGAACATGACTCGATAAGGATTTACTTAACAAAGCAGTATTAAGTGTACTTTTTTTAGACAAGCATTATTGCTAGTGCTCGGATACTTTTGTTGCCGAATGTAATACTGTTTTGTTAAATAAATCCTTGTTGAATCATGTTCTTAGACAGACTAAGAACCGGATTTGACAAGGATTTATTTAACAAAACTGTATTAAGTGTACTTTTTTTGCATAGGCATTTTTGCTAGTGCTCGGATACTTTTGCTGCCGACTGTTTTTTTAAGGTATATAGAATGTTCCTATGTTAAATGTCACTTTGTAGAATTGGTATATGGAATCATTTCCGGTGATCATTGCCAGTAAGTAGAATTGGGTTTCTTCTCTAGAATGGGTTAATATAATATGGGTAATAAAATTAGTCATTTACAGCTCTTCACAGGAGACCGATGAACTATGGTCGTCGATCGAACTACGTTGAAAGTAATTTCCATTTTTTTGCCATATTTAAATTCAGCACTTAAATAGTAATTACTCTCTCAAAACAATGTATTCAAGAAAATGCACTTTCTTTTGCTTTGAGTGGAAAATTTGGTTCTATACTTGTTCATCCTATTTATTTAGGTCGACAGTAAGTTTGTTTTCTGTACAAAATTTAATTCAAAAAAACTTTGGAGAGGATTGCTGCAATTTACAAGCAGTGTCTGCCCTCTTAAATCACATTTTAATATTAACAAACCCACTTAACAAATATCTTTACATGTTTCGGAGCAAATGTCATGGTGTAAATCGATTAAAATTGTAGATAAATATTTCTCTTGCAACTTAAGATCGTTAATCTATTTCGTTCTTAACAGTGATATGCTTGTTTCTATATCGATTAACATACAGGCAGGAAATTCAATATGCATTTTCTTTCGCATACAGGAATAATTCTGCTCTGCACTGTGTGTTGAAATTTTTAAATAGTTAACTGTGGTTTTCAATAAAAAGGTAAGTTTTGAAATGCACGAAAGCTATATTCTTGTCTTTTTGATTTCGATATTTTTGTACACTCCCATTTCCCACTAACGGTTTCGTGCAAATAATTGACCACCCACAAATTAAAAAAAAAAAAAATATTTTGAATGACCTTGTATGTTAAAAATCTACAAATAATTCGTAACTTTACCATAAGATTTCACTTACTATTTATAATGCTTGAACATGTTTTACTATATAAATATCACAAATATTTTAGCACTAAATTTTTTTATTCTAAAATTATTAATTTTTTAGTTTTTTTTTTTTTTTTTTTTTTTTTTTTTTACCTATAACAAGAAAGTATTTCAAGAAATTTTTACAAGACATTAAGACAATTTAAGAAATATTTTACCAAGCTTCATTAAAAAATCATTAGGAAAGCATTGTTATTACACAGAAATTGGATACATTTAATTTTCGTTGAGATATGAATTTTTGTAATAAAACAACTGTTATTGCGCTTGAACGAAAGACAGATATTTTTTATTACATAGGATGTAATCCGGATATGTAGAGCAGCCTTTGTCAAAAGTTCATGTGAATAGATTAAATGTAAGGAAAATTATCGTCAAAATTATATACAATATTTTAGATATTTGTCAAAAATCAATTACATAAGCGTTTTTCTGTATGTTACACATGCAATTTGGTGATCCAATCATTTCAGCAACAAAGTGACTGTGATGATTGTGTTATCTGAGAGAGCGCCGCAAGCAATAACACGTGAAAGCCGTCGCTCTGAGGACGCGACTACATATAGTACGTGAAGAATTATTTGAGTTGCAAAGTACAAATTGAGCATAAAGTGCAAATGGCGGCAGCAAGAGCTGAGGATATTCGGCTATAGAATCAAATGTCTAATTAACGCATATAATGTTATTTTAATATAGTTAATTTTTTTCTGTTAAAGATGTTTATTTCTTTATTGGGTACTGTTCAAATGTTGTTATTTAAGCAATTAATTTGTAAGTCTTCGTAATGAATCACTGAAGTAGCGCACACTATCAATGGAGATTCCTCTTGTTTCTCTACATAAATAGATTAAACGAACCGTCCACCAAGAACACTGCTCGGCATGAAAATTGCCTCTGATACCATTTAAGCATATTCTTATGTAAAATGACCTCCTGAATCCGAATATGACGCCCATTTTGCCCTATCACCCGCCATTTTTTAAGAATGGCTCCCTATTTTTATCAATTTTAGGTGATTTTATGGCTATAAATTTGATTTTTAGGAGGGGGAGGATTATTTTAAACATTAAATATCTTCTGAGGGGCTACACAGTAGGAAAATTCTAAAACATGAGCATTTGAGACAAAGGGACTTTTTTTTGGAGGGGGGGGCGGGGATTTGCCACTGAAATGATGCATTATATATATATTATTGTTTTATATTGTTTTTTAATCTGTTATTAACGTTATTTTTTAAACTTTATATATTTCTGTTTTTAGAGTTGAATTAATTATTCTTCATTCTTCAAATCAAATTCATGGTCATAAAATTGTCGAACAGGGAAATAAACTGAGGGAGGGGGTGGTGTATCTAGAAAACGGTGGGTAACTGAGCAAAATGGGAGGCTATTCGGATTCAGGAGGTCAGTTTTCATAAGAACCAGCAAGAATGGTATCAGATTTCGAAAAAAAAAAATTGCAGAGCAGTGGAATTGGAGGAAGGAATTTACATCTAGAGCTCCGAAGATTCATCGATAAAATCAAAGAGACTAACTAGCGTATGTAATGTTGTTTTAAGTAGTTACATTTTTTTTTTCTTTAAGATGTCCATTTGTTTATTGCGTATAGTTCAAGTGCTGTTATTAAAGCAGATTAGTTTGTAAGTAAGCCTAACACTGTGAAAATTTTCTGTAACTGGCATCTAGAATCTAAATTGTGACTCTAAGAAAAACAGTTCCAAGTAATCCTTAGAAATTCTAGTCCCATTTTAAAGTGGCTTCTAGAAAACCATATCAGAATTCTAGAGCTTTTGCCTATATTATCGAGGGGTCAACCATATTCAAAACTCTCTGAAAATAAATGCGAACACAAAAGACGAGTTTTAGAAACTATAGTCTTAGTTTATGACCCAATTCTAGAAATTGAAGCAAACATTTCTCGCAATACAAAGGATTCATAATATTCATAATGTTGTTTCACCAACTAGAAATGTATAGACCAGAAATTTTCGATCATTTCGTCTATTCAGCCGATTAGCGTGTCTTGTATAAACAGTTTGGTAATCTATATTTCTAGTTTAGGAATTTAGAAAATGACCACTTATTCGTTCTAGATAAAGGCGGTATGTATATACTTTTTTTTTCTCAGTGAATTAATTATTCAAATTACGCACACTATCAATGGAGATTTCCCTTTTTTCTCTATATAAATAGTTTGAGCGAACTGTCCACCAGGATTAGAAGGTGAAATTTATATCTGGTGCACCTGGCAGGATAAAGAATTCCTTTAAAAGGCAAAATCCTTATACATTTTAATTTCCTTTACTAGCGAGATATATAAACCCCTATTAAAACTATAGATAGTTTTCTTATTCTATCGTGGGGTCAGATTTATTTAAAAATCTCTGCGAATGAATGCGAACACAAGAGATGAGTTTTAGTAGCTATATTTTTTGTTTATAACCAATTCAAGGAAATCAAGCTAGAATTTCTCGCAATAGACTAAACTGCTCGATCATTTCGTCTATTCAGTGTGTTTGTTTACCTCATACACATATCTTGAAAACTTATATTTCTAGTTTAGGGATTCAAAAAATAACTGTTTATTCGTTATAGATGAAGACGGTATATATTATTCTCTGTGTGAGTTCCAATTAACGTCTTCGAACTATATAATACACTTTTTCTATAAGAAAAAAAATAAGATAAATATTTTAATAGAAAATTAAATAAGTCTTTTGAAAAGTATTGCAATTAAAGTGTTTTGTAATGACTTAAGTAATATTATAATATAATATAATATTATAATACTAATATTAAATACATATACATATATATATTTATATAAATATATAAATTCTTTGTTACTCCATAGAGATTTGCTTTCTTTCCATTTCAGTGATTAGAGAAAGTGCATTTTGTATAAGACATTCATTTTGATAAAACAGTTTGTATTTTAGTTTCCTTCTCCATTTATTTATATTATAAATACTAAGATATTTTGAGGGAAATATGGATCAAAAATACATTTACATATATATACGTATATTTACGTATATTACACATATATTCATATATTTACATATATATACGTAGTAAGATAAAAGTGCTACTGGATTCACATAAAATTTTAAAATTGAAAATTTTACTTATGGATAAAGAAATATTCTAAATACCTTATCATGTCTATTAAATATAATTAAATAACTAACATTGTTGTAATTAATAAGCTTTCTCCTTGCTAAAAAAAGAGTTCTGGATTTTATATTTTCATACTATTGGTATTAAATGTATCTTAATATTTATTTTAAATGAAATAAAGTGAATGTTTTTTAATTGTCTGTTTTTACATTCAGATTTTCTTAAACAGATAAATGTTATTTTTTTTTCAAACGAGTTATTATAAAGAATTTTTGATTTATTTATTTATTTATTTATTTACTAGAAAGCTCTGTGAAATTTTCGCATTTTATTTCTTTCTTATTCATCTTGAAACTCATGAATATTATATGAATTTCACCAAGTAATTTAAATTTTAATTCACCAGTCGCCAAATTATTATTAGTACCAAATTAATATTGTGCAATAGTGAAACAAAATCATACGTAGAAAAGTTTTGAAATAAAATTCATAATTGACGACCCAGTTTTTGTACTTCCGCAACGCAGTACTGTTTTAGTATAGTACCCCCCATGAACGAATTTTAAATTATTTTCGCCATGTTGAAGATGACTTTTTATTTATTTATTTTGGCATAATTAAATAAAAGAAAAGAAATAAAATAAAAATAAAAACTAATTCTTATTTTTATTATGTTTATGATTTTCAGTCAATTTATGATAATAATTCATATTTTGTATATATCTTTGAAGTATTGTTAGATTTAAAATGACGCTTGCAAAAATCCTTAAGATTCAACTTTTAAAAATACATTTTTTATAAAATACTCTTATCAGACAAATGTCGTCTTTTTTTCTTATTAGATCACTGAGCTGAGTCCGCGTGCGTAAATATTGTCCATTCATAAATGTTATTTTTTTTCGCGTATTTTATTAATTACATCATTATCATATCGTTTCGACAAAATCATAACTGGACCACGTTAGAAAAATATTATATCGATTAATATTTAGCATTTAATACTTAACATTGGTACAAAAGTTGTTAAAAAAAAAAAAAAAAAAAAAAAAAAATAAGAAAAAAAATAAGTCAAAATAAATCATACTTATATTTATCATAATAATCCGGTATAAAATGTATTAATATAAAGCTATTACAGTGGAATTTGTAAGTGATTTTTTTGGGGGAAATAAGCAATCTTTTTAGATCAAAAGGCTATTTTTCGTTGTTGAATACAAATTACAAAAAGGGGTTTTCCCTAAAGCCTGCTAACACTTTTTTCTATTTGAACGATATACATTGAGATTACTATATTAACAAGCAAGTAGTAAATTTTAATACAATGCAAAACTGCAGATTGAAAGACAAGGGCTTATAGCATTAAAGAAAGGGAGAAAGGTTGAAAAAATAATCTAACAGCTATATTTACAAAATTTGGATGAGTATACATACATAAGGCGGTTAGAAGGAAAGTAAGGTACTCAGAGACCTAGCTCTTAGTGTAACAGTCCAAATGTAATAAATGTTTGCATGCATGTACAGTAGAGTATATGCTTTCGATTTTTAAAGAAATAGTGTAGTTAGAAAACTCCACGAAACGGAAATATTTGGCGCTGTAGTCAAGAAAAACGTGAGAAATTTGATAAATGCGCTTCGTGTAAATTGTCACGAATAAAAAAAAATGAGAGGGGGTGGAATTGAAAATTTCTCGTCATTCACATTGCCTTTCGGTGGCGTACTGTATCAGTCAAGTGCTTTTATCCTCATTTCGAAAATGTAAGTGCAGCCAATCTGCTTATAAACTTTGTGACACCACAGTTGCTTCAACTTCATAATTTTTAGTTGAGGAGATATCTGAAAAGCATTATGTATTAAAGACATTTTTCTTAAATTTCCAATTTACTGGATAAGACATTGCAGACAAATGAAACCCTTTACTCAAAACGTTTCTATGTAAAACGTACAGTAATTGAAATATCAAAATTGTGTTAGTTTTGAGCCAAATTTGTAAGCAACAATAAATGTTATTTATCATTATCAACGAAATTGATAACTACGGTTTTACCTAACAACTACATATCCATTAGCCACGCATAATGTTCTCATAATGTACCAAAGTTTTACACTGGAAGCTAATTTTAGTGCAATTTATTTTATTTTTTTGTATTAATTTCTTATTAAGTCATTTATTGCTTTAAATTTTCAGATCATCTAAATTCCTTTTAAGCCAAACATTTTAACAGATAAACATATATACGTAGGCCAGCGCCACCCATCTTCCATTACACGGCCTTATAGACAACGGATAATATTATACTGAAGAAACATTCTGTGACTGATATCTAGAAACTAAATTGTGGCTTTATTAAAAACAGTTCCCTATTATTCTTATAATTTCTAATTTCCTTTTTCACAAAGTTCTAAAAACCCTTATTGGAATTCCAGAGCGTTTTTATTTATTATCGCTGTCAAACTTATTTAAAATTCTCTGTAAATACATGCGAAGACAAGAGGCAAATTTTAGCAACTATAATGTTGGCTTATGATACGATTCTAGGAAATCAAGCGAGAATTTCTCGCCATACAAAGGATTCAAAATGTTCATAATAATAGTAATATTATTTCTTCGACTAGAAACTTATAAGGTAGAAATTCTTGATCATTTTGTCTATCCATGTTATTTGATAACTTTATACGCGTAACTCGGAAATCTATATGTCCAGTTTAGGGATTCAGAAAGTGACTACTAATTCATTTTAGATGAAAGCAATATATATATATATATTGGGGGGGGGTGGCGGTAAATTTTATTAAATCAATTATATGGCTTAGAGCTTATATATCTCACCTGCCAGTTATACGTCAGAAAATAAAGTAACATTAATATTTTCTAATAAAGTATTCTTGAAAAAAATTCATTTTATGCGAAAAAATATAAATAAAAATAATCATAAACATATTTTAATAAATACAGAAAAACTAATAACAAAATTTTTAATAAAACTTCGTTAGTATTAAAATTTGTAAGAGTTCGCCTAGCCAGTAGTTAAAAAAAAAAAAAAAAAAAAAAAAAATAATAATAATAATAATAATAATAATAATAAATAACGGTGTCACATCCCTATATTTTTCATAAAAGTGTGTGTGACCATAAATAATCATACTTTCACTGAGTTTGCATTATAAATTAATATTATTTATTTCAATAAATCGATTTGTCTTTTGTGTCACGCTATCCAAAACTGTGAGTAAAATATATGTAAATGTTATTTTGTATCATAGTATCCAACTAAGTGAGAATTTGTGCAAAGAGACAGTGTGATGCAAAGAAAACATTTGCACAAATTTTACTTGCAATTTTGGATAGCGTGACGCAAAAGACAAATCGATTTATTGAATAAAATAACTTTAATTTATAATGCAAACTCAGTGAAAGTCTGATTATTTGACAGTATATTTGAAAATTAAAAGTTCTGTTTCAATGTGTAAACATACTTTATTAGACAAAAGAAAGGTGATTTTATTGAAATATAAAAACTAATCTTTTACAATGACATCGAGGCGTGACTGGAATTTTTATATCATTCCTTTTAAAACTGTTATTTTGAAATTGAAATGCAAATGAAAAAGCATCAGTGAATATATTTTATACATTTGTCTTATCTTGAAGTTAAAAATATTATGTTTGCATTGTAAATATAAATAAAAGGAAAAAGCAAATGATCAAATAAGAAAATCTATGTATATTATAACTAATAGAAAAGCGTCACTTAAAATTTGATATCATTATTTTTAAGACCCATATTTCAAATTCTTATAGTGATAAAGTAGCTGCGTCACAAATTTTAAACCTGTTAAGGGTTTTTGTACTGATATCTTATACACCGCGTCTCCTTTCACTGCTCTTAGAACCCACAAAGTGTACACGATGCATAGAAAAATTCACTAATGATTCCTTTTCTATTTATAAACGGACAACAGCAATGATATACTTTAAAATATGCTAAACTAAAACATTGTATGTAAGTATTTTTTATAGAATGTATATTTTTCAGTTTAAAATATATAACTTGTAAAATTATTATTATTATTATTATTATTAATTTAAACATATTTGTTGCTTTAGGTGGAATCTGGTACTTTACATGTTTACTTTGAAAAACCATAACAAGAAATCTGCAGTCACAGGTAATCGAAGTTTTATTCTTATACAGAATATGTTTCTGGACATTAGTTTAAAAGTAAAAGAGAATTAGAATTGTTATCTAAAAACTACTTGTTCATATTTATATAGCATTTATAAGAAGTTAAACTTCCTTTTTGTTAAAAAAAGAAAAAAAAAAAAAAAAAGTCAAAAGCTTCATTAAAAAGTGTACATTTGAGTTAGAAAACCAAACGGAAATTTTCTAAGTCTTCGCAAAGAAAAACATCCAACATCTATAAAAAAGAGCAGATTAAGTATATATATATATATATATATATATATATATAAACGTTGAACAAAACGATAAAATATTTAAAACTGTTTTCACATGATTTAACATATAAAGCATTTTCTAAAGAAATATGCTGTTTTAAAGGTGAACATATTACTTAAATTTTAGAGACTTTTAAGTATTTTTTTCTTCTTCTTTCTTTTCACTAGTTTTTCATTAGCTAAAAATGTAATGTAACCATTCTTTAACGAGATATTAGAAGGAAAAAAAAAGTCGCTGCTATTGATTTATTTTCTTTTTTCTTTTTTAATCCTATAATCCAACTTTTGTATTCAAAGTGTTTGGAAAGTTGTTTTTAGATAATATTTTAGATCAGAAAAGGGTAGTAAACTTTTTTTTTTAATTTTTTATTTTTAAATAAGAAACTGCTATAAAATGATTTTTTTTTTCTCGGGGGGGGGGGGGGATTTTTGAATACTATCCAAAATTTAATTAATACTATAATCTATATATATATATATATATAATTATACTTCCACTCACTCACTGACTATCTGACTGACTGACTCACCAACTAATCATCAACGCACAACAAAATCTACTGGAGACACTGACTTGAAACTTGGTCAGATTATAGAATATAGAATATATAGAATATAATGTATGGAATATATAATGATTATAGAATATATAAAAAGCGATTTTTCGAAATTCAACCCCTCCCCCCCCCCAAAGGGGGTGGGAGGAGTGCAAAACATGATTTCGCAAAAAAAAAAAAAAAAAAAAAAAATCATATCTAGAAAAAACAAAAACAGATATCCGCATTTTTTTTTTTTTTTTTTTTTTTTTCTTTTAAGCATAGCAAACACATATACCTAATAAAAGAATTTTTGAAATTTTAGAATTTCGGTCCACAACAGGTGGATGTGTAGCATAATGTGATTCCAAATGTGCAAAATGTAATTTCAAAAGAAACCTTGCGTTTCTTTATTCAGAAAGTGATTAGTTTTCAATTGCCATATTATTGATTAAAAATATATCCGTAATTTTTTTGCCTTAAAATATAGCTAACACAAATACCTATCAATTTTTGGAATTATAGAAATTCAGTCCCCAATGGGAGAACGAGGAAGCGAAACGTTATCTATATTATATCTTCTGTATAATATAGATATTTCTTCTAAAATAAAGCTTCTGTAATTTTAAATTAGTTAATTAAATTTTAAATTGTTGCCAAAAAACTTTTACGAGTTAATTTATTTTTTAACATATAATAAAATATACGATCGTAATTTCTCGCGAATAATAATAATAATAATTTTATTTTTGTTTCTAAAGTAATTATTATATCATTATGTGTATGGACAATGTTTGCTATTACTTAAGCAGATTTTTAATTTTCAAAAAAAATCGAAATACATCATTTTATAGCTGCTATCTGCGCATTTTATGTTGTATTATTATTATTATTATTATTTATAACACTATTACAATTCTCATTCAGTGTATTACAATTCTCATCCAGTGTTTTGCAATTTAATGATCATTTCGAACTACTTTTATCATTTAATTAGCAGTTTTACTTTATTTCTCTTTTGGTTTGATTTGGGTGGTCTGCGTTTTTGATCAGAATAATTGTTTGAATACTGAAATTAAATCATCTTTAAATTTCAAATGTTTGCACTGATAATATTATATTACTACTAAACGTTCTGTTTCTCTATATTTGTATTATTTCTAAGGTAATGCTGCATATAGCGCTTTATTTGGAAATGAAGCTTTTTATTTTTGTTTCTAAAGTATTTTTATGTCATTATGTGTATGCACAATGTTTGCTATTACTTAAGCAGATTTTTAATTTTCAAAAAATTTCGAAATACTTCATTTTATAGCTGCTATCTGCGCATGTTATGCTGTATTATTATTATTTATAACACTAATACAATTCTCATTCAGTGTATCACAATTTAATGATCATTTCGAACTACTTTTATCACTTAATTAGCAATTTTACTTTAATTCTTTTTTCGTTTGATTTGGGTGGTCTTCGTTTTTGATCAGAATAATTGTTTAAATACTGAAATTAAATCATCTTTAAATTTCAAATGTTTGCACTGATAATATTATATTAGTTCTTAACGTTCTGTTTCTCTCTCTCTCTCTCTCTACATATATATATATATATATATATATATATATATATATATATATATATATTAAATATTAAATTTACTTAGGCATATGAAAAAATGACGTCTTTATCAAAATTTAATAATAATAATAAAAATCCAGCATGCTTCCTTAAATTTTGTTTCATAATCTTTTTTAACATAACTCAATTTTAAATTTATTTTTCAATTCCTACTATTAATTACCACTCTCCCTACAAATACCTTGTTCAAATCTTGCAATATAGTTTTAATTAACTTACCTACTAGCTAGACATTTGAAACTTTTACAATAGCTCACAACCCGATGACAACACAATACTTCGATGTCCCATTTTATAATGGTATGACATTGTCGCATGCAACAGCTACACACACCTGAAGCGAGCTTTTGAGAAATTTCAAGGGATTTTATTTCTATTTTTTGTCTATAAAACGATATAGAAAAAGTTTCTTTTAAATATAGTGAGCAGCCAAGCGAGTAAAATTTGTCCGGGGAAATCCATAGGAGCTAAGGCCACAAATTTTGGTGTGCGACTTATTTACGTGTATCCAACACTCATTGTAACGCGATTTTCCGAAAATCCGCCCTTAAGGAAGGGGGAACAATAAATGCGTTTCCAAGTATAACTTAGCTTCAAAATATCCCAGTAAGATAAATTTTTATTTGTAGGTTGGTCATGCGTTCCCAACATCCGCTATGAAGGGATTTCACGAAATTTCTTTCTCCCTCCCTCTTTTAAAGGCGGAGTGATGGCAAAAACACGTTTTTAAGAGTAACTCTGCTCCGAATTACCTCGGGAAAGCGATTTTTTGAAATGCCGGTTGGTTACGCGTACTCAACACACACTCTACAAAGGGATTTTTTAAATTTCACCCTACGTTCTTGGGAGGTGGGGCAAAAAACATATATCCATATGTAACTTTGCACTAAATTTTCCTATGAAGAAGATTTTTGATATGTGGTTCCGTTATATGTATCTAACTCATAGTATAAAGAGATTTTGCGAAATTCCCTCCTCCGTCCATCTTTTAACGGCACTCTTCACTTACCGTCGCCAGAAGCCCGAGCCAATGTTCTATGGGGAAATTTTCTTTACAAATAACTTATTAACTAATACATATTTTTAAATTCTATTTTCGCATTCAGAAAATTCCCAACTGTTAAATTGACGGACCTTTTTTAAAAATGTATTTTTTTTTTCTTTTTTTTTATATTTTTTTTGAAATTGCAGATTGATAAATATTCACATATTGAAAATTCGTGTTTTGAAGCTTCAAAATAAAATGTAGAAAATTAAAAAAAATATTTTTTTTAAAAAAAGGTCCGTCAATATAACAGCTGGGAATATTCAGAATGTGAAAACAGAATTTAAAAATATGTATTAGTAATAAGTTATTTGTAAAGAAAAATTTCCCATAGAATAACATTAGCTTCGTCTTCCGGTGGCGGTGAGTGAAGCGGGCCCTTAAGAGCAGGTGCTGGAGGTAAAAAACACGTTTTCAAGCTTAAATATACTCCAGATTACCAAAGAATGGTGAATTTTGATGTGTGGGTGTTGATAAAGTGTACGCAATATGCACTTTGATTTTGGGGGAATTTTGAAAAACTGTCAACATTAACCACGAGAGAGGTGGAGTAAAAAGTAGGTAAGACACTGTGGAAGGCAATGAGGCTTCAGATTCGACGTGTGGAGAGCAACTTATGTTTTGACTAATTCCATTTTTTTTTTTTTTTTTTTAATAGAATTTTATTTATTATTAATGATATGAAATTATGAGAATTCATTTCAATTTAATGACCAGAAAAGCGGGAAATATCTGCTAGTTAATAATATAACATTTTAATAAAACTGAAAAACTTACCATCGGTCAGTATGGCCAACCAACAGTGCTGTCGATCAATTATCCAAAACCAACAAATGAACGTACAAATATACACATCTTACCATATGGATATTGTTCTGGAACACACAGAAATACACACCTACATTTCAACTCGGATAAGATTTTCAAGCAATGAAACATAATTTTGAAAAGGATTGATATACATACAAATAATTTTCTAGCCTAAATCATAGTTTAGACTTAACATAAATCCTATTTTAACTTATTTTTGATTAAAACTAAATTACATTGACAATTGTATTTTTTTTCAATTTCCGCACTTTTTTTTTTTTTTTTTTTCCAAATTTCCCCATATATATTTAATCTTTTTTTCCCCCCTCTAATTTAACTGTATTTTTTTCTGTATTCTAATGTGAGACTTGTATTCCTATAAGATTAATTTATATTTCTGTTCTTAATATATTTTCAATTTCATTAAGTAAATTTCTGCATTCATTGAAAACTCCTGCTTTCCATTAAAGTACAAGTTTTGAGAGTTTAAGACCGGACTTGTTCGCTTTTTTTTTTTTTTTTTAATTTCTTTCTCTTTGTCTGTTTGTTAGTCTGTCTGTGTGTGAGGAAAACTTTGTGTCCGATCTACATCATTATTTAAGGCACATAATTTCATCTAAATTTGTACGATATTGTATCTCTAAAAAATGAAAAAATGAAAGTACTAACAATTATTGAAGAAAATCCCCATGCAGGTGGCGTTGTAATCATGAATTTATATACTTTTTAACATGACAATACTAGGCAATTAGAATTTTTGTATAAAACTGTTTGTTTATTATTAATGTTTTGCTCATTATTGAAAGTACTTGAAAAACAATTACACACGATATCTCTCTGATAGCTGTTAGGACTATATCAATTATCTGATATCTATTTCTAACGACGAAATCATTCTTTCACGATATTTGCTTGGAGTTTTTTTTTTATTTTTTTTAGAGAGTTAGTATATACATTTAGTTTAAATAAATAATGAAAAAAAAATCTGAAGCTTGTTCATGTGCAATAAAACGTACTCAGTAATACATTTTATATTTCCTCACATATTTGATATTTTCATATTCTGATTGCAGTAGGATGCGTCTCATGTAGTATTTAAAGTTTCCTAAAATGATATTGTTTTAGTTTCAAAACGCTGCATGTTATCTATATATATATATATATACACACACACACACATATATATATATATATATATATATATATATATTATCGAACTTAATTTTAAAACCATTATATTTCTGTTAATATCAGTGCAATTCTCATATAGATTTATAACTATAACTAAAACAAATTCTTTTAATCACATACTATAGCTACAACTAATTTCAAGCATTATTTTTTACAGGGTGATCCCAAAAATTAAATATATTTGACTAATTTAAGACTGTTTCTCTTTCGGCCTTCAGGACAAATTTTACACTGGAATATATGGGAAATAACACGTTCTTTTTATTCCTAAAGTTTGAAAAGAATCCGTGAAGTATTTGTTTAGATATTCCAAAATAAAGTCTAGATAGTTTACCTAGTGTCATCCGTCCTTATGTTTTGTTGATCTGCGTAAAACAATGCCATTATTATTATTATTTTAATTTTTAAAAAGAAAGAAAGAAAGTAATCCTAAAAGTATATATTTTCCGAGATACCATATCCGTAAGGCACAAACTGTTTTATTTTGAGACAATTATAGTGTTATACATTTCTGCATTCATCGACTGGATGGATGGTTCGGTTTTACGTCGCACTTCTGCTGCGCAGATGGGCAATTGGCGACGGTCTGGAACACAACCCTAGAGGTGGCCCGCAGACATGCCATCCCAATTTTGATCATCCACGGAAGGGATGACTCTCCCGCTTCGGTGACCCCCAGAGGTATAAATTTGTATGGGAATATGGAGGACATTGCGGCCACGGCTGATTTTATGTGCACCAGCCACCATTAGTGTAGACGACGGCCTTTGGCCGTCTCGAGTGTCGTACCCGCGATCTTCCAATTACGAGGCAGGCGCTCTACCAACTGGGCTACCGCGGCCCGCATTCATCATATAAAATAATTGTAATAGAATATAGTTTAAATAAATAATTTGAACTGCGTTAAACTGTATATCCTAATATTGTGTTGGCTACAACACACTAGCTTTTATCTTTTCATCTTTTTTTCTTTTCTTTTTTTTTTTTTTTTTAACATTTTGTTAATTTATTAAACAAACTTATTGAAAATATTGCAAATTTTTTTCTGTACTTCGGATAAACCCGCATAGGAAAATGAAAAATGTTGAGATTAAATTCCTAGGCGCAAAAATAAATATTCAAACTCAAAAACGCTTGTAAAAAAGATAAATATTACCAGATAAATATTTTAATAAGTAGAAAAATGTTTTCTTCTTGGAAATTTCATTTCTCGTTTTCCTGAGTTATCTTTCGAATAAGCTTCAAACTTTTTGAATTTTCATGTTCAAGAATGCTTTCATCTTTTATCCCATTTTATGCAAACTTTTATTTGTGTATTTTTTAGCTCGTCGCTTTAATATTACTACCAAAACATTCTTAAAAGTTTCCTCCAAACAATTTATTACTTTTCCTTGAATAAAAAGTTGAATAAACACGTTTTGACTTATTTTGATGTACATTTTATTTTATACAAAGGCGATAAGTATGTATACATAACGTGTATTGAGTAAATCGAACGTAATCTCATGAAAATCGCTAAATGTAATTTTAAAAATAAATGTGACAACAGAAATTACTGCATAAAAGCTATAAGTTTTGTCAGTGGACGTCAATGATTAGTTTTAACTGCTAGTATTAATATATTTAAATTTAATATACTGCGTTTTATTATGCAAATTATAATAAAATAAAACATAAAATATGCTTATTTAGCCCGAATATTAGCAAGACTTTATTATTAGCGCGGCTTTAATTAATTAACATTTTCTCTTTAGTTTTGGAAAATAAAAAAATGACAGGTATTATCCGATTTCTCTTCGAAGCGTAACTAATATTAATTAATTATCCAATCTCATTTTTCCACAAAAATAAATATAAAAATAATGAAAAAACTCTGCTCATATAATAGATAAATAGTAAGTTTCTGTTAAAAAAAAAAAAAAAAAAAAAAAAAAAAAAAAAAGCACTCTGTGAAAAAGAATAAAAAATATATTCTTACAGAGAAAACCGAAAAAAAAAAATGCATAGCATTTCGTATGATAACATACATAATACTATTTTTAAATTACTGAAAAATCAATTTCCAACAGTGTCTCTCACAAGATTATTTATCGTAGCGAACTTTAAATTGGGAAATTATTTAGCATTTGCTGTGACAAGTGGAGCTTAATGAATTCATACTGTTTCAAATTTAAAACTCTGTCTGAACAATTATCGATCTTTAAATGCATGGTGCAGTTCATTGATCTTTATACAGAATAATGTTCTGTTTTCGAACTTTGAATTTTATTCAACAACTTAAACTTTTTTTTTTTTTTTTTTACTTCCATTTTTCGATTACTGTAAGTAATGGGAGAATTTTCCTTAGTCAGAAATTTTGATACGTTAATTTGATTGACGTGTTTTAAGGTCTTCTGGTTAAAAAAAAAAGTGTTTTCTTTTTTGCAATTGTTCTATGTGTATGTGTGTACAGTCGGTAACAAAAGTGTCCGAACACTAGCAAAAATTCCTAGGTAAAAAAAGTACACTTAACACTGTTTTGTTAAATAAATCCTTGCTGAATTATGTTCTTCGACTGACTAAGAGCAGGATTCGATAAGGATTTATTTAACAAAACCGTATGAAGTGTACTTTTTTTACATAGGAATTTTTGCTAGTGTTCGGACACTTTTGTTACCGACTGTAGGTATGTCTGTGGTGAATATTCTGACTATCGTATATCTAAACCGAATAAAGACTAAACTACGAAACTTCAGAATAAGACAGGTTTAGTGTACAGATGAATTTTCCAACTCTTTGTGAAAATCGGAAAAAACGGAAGTGGGGTTGATTTACAAATTTTCCCAAATTGAATTCCATATAGCAATTTATATTGCATAATGAAATCAAGTACCTTTTAAAAATGTTCCTCGACACTTAAGTAGATTTACGTTATTAACACACTTTTACAACAAGAATAAAAATAATAAATATATATATAGTACATTCATTTTCTTTATACAATAGTGCCAACATAAATGTATACTCAATTTTACTTGTGAAAGTTTATTAAAAGACAATTCGTATTTTTTAAAGTTTAGAATTAAATTTGTGCAGCTTTGACCCGATTTTAAGGTAAAATATTCATGATTCTTGCAATCGACGATGTTGGTGCTTGTACTTAAATACAATTCTGGAGGAGATTATTTTTCTCTAATTTATGCATTATTATTATTATTATTATTATATTTAAGTGTATATGTATTTTGCGTGGTAAGAAATTAATTCCTGAATAAACCTCCAGGCTGAAAATTAATCAAATTTATATAATTTCATTTTTGTACATATACATCGCAATTACTTTTTTCCCATTAAAAAAATCGTCGACACTGCTATAAATCGTCAAGAGTGGTATTCCGTAAAAAAAAAATAATTTTATGTTACATGATCCACGTAACGGTGCGATAATGTGTCTACCTGAATCCCATACCACTAAAATTTCCTTAATACACAATGTGAGTGTCGTTTCTGTTTTTGCATTATTTTGCCTTAGAAGCAGGTAACATTCAGCAAATGAACATTTAAAAAAGAAAAATCTTCATATTGGATACAATTACATTATTTCTAAATAAATTTTGTTTTTTTTACTATAAAAATTCTCGTATTCAGTCATGTATTCAATCTGCGCCACTTTTAAAAGACTCCGATTTTAATTTTGCTAAATTCTTACAGTTTGTATATTGTTCCCTTCACACAGTCATCGTATCTACATTTATTTAATTAAGTGTCGTGCTTGATTTTTTTTTTTTTTTTTTTTTTTTTTTTTTACCTAAGAAATCCTCTTTTTTTTTTCTTTTTTTTTTAATTCTAATTTTTTTTTTTTTTTTTTTTTTGGTTATGTCTATGAGGATCAAAAATCGAAGTAATCTTTTTCGATGAATCAGAGAAAACGCCATATGATTGAGTCTTTACTTATTTTCTTACTCTCCTTATTTAATATATATATATATATATATATATACTTTTTTCTTTCTAGAAAAACTCAAAAAAAAAAAAAAATAGTTATGGATTTTAAATTTATTTATTTATTTTTAAATTATATGATAGTTTTTGAAATACACAGATAGTTCAAATGATTTATTGTGTTTCAAAGCATTGTTTACTGACAAGTATACAATTTACAATGGCTTAGTGATAGATGAAAAGATAAATACATTCACCAGATTTAAAAGATATGTTCTAATAGAAAACTGCTAAATCGCTGGATAAGGAGCACTGTTCCGGGCGATGTTCTTGTGTCTCCATAACTCACCAGGTCGCCAGGTCTCACACAATGAGATTTCTTTCTCTCAGGCTAAGTAAAAGACAAAGATTAAGTAACCTCAATGAAAAAAAAAAGAAAAGAAAAAGAAACTTCAGGAATGCCTTGCTGCTGCTGTGACATACATTGACTGGGCGGAGCTGGATTACCGATTGTATGTATGCTGGTCGACCAAAGGCGCACACATTGAACATTTGCAGAAAGTATCAGAAACTTGATGAGTGATTCTGTATTTCTTGGAACAAACAGCTTTCTACGTTGTGCACTTGTAACTATAAAGTTCTTTGAAACTCCATGAATGAAATAAACTAAGCTTGTATAATTTAAAGAAACTCACTTTACTAGAACACTTTTTTTTTTTCTTACGTTGTTTTGTAACTGAAAAAAAAAAATAATAATAAAATAATAGTGCATATTTTTCTTTTATTCTACTAGACTCATTTTATTCACTTTCTTTTGTGATATTCTGTATCTTTCATGAGTTTCTTTAATGAGCTTCTGTATGAACACGAATGAAAAAATAATCTATAGACTTGCAAATTATTTTATTTTTCTTTAATTTATTGTACAACATAAGAAAACCTAAAATCCTAATTTTATGGTTTCTTTAAAATAAATTACATCTCTGTTTAAAAAGTATGGGGATGGTTTTATTTTTAAGGTGCCTGCCTACCTTTAAAATGCAATTTTCGGTCAAAACTCCGACTTTCTGTTTTTGGTTTAATATTACAGTCTGATATTTTAAGCTTTCTAAATCAGTTTGAATTTTGTTTCTATCTTGCTTAGAACTTGAGTTACAGGCATTTTAATATTAGTAACTCGCTAGATTTTGAAACCGGAAGTGACCGGAAATGACCCGTAAACGTTTATTTACATAAATGTTTTACTCAATGTAAGCATCAAAATTTGTTACTGAATATAAAATGAATTTAAAAAAGAAAATAAGAAGCTTTGAAATGAATAAGGAACTTATTAAAATTATTTTTTGTTTTTAATAGGTAAAATCTTGTTTTTAAAGCTGTTTTTTCCTTTTCCTCAAAATGAGATTTTTAGCGTTTTGCTTTATCCCAAAACATCATAACTCCAAAAGTTATGATTGAAACGTTATGAAACTTTGACAAAATACACTAGAGGAGTTGTCTCTAGAGGGGTTGTTTTAGGGATTGAACTACGACGATGAATCTAGCTTTTTTTTTTTTTTTTTTTTTTTTTTTTTTTTTTTTGTCGATAGAAGTTATGAACTGTCATGTAAATTCATGATTTTTTCAGCATGTAAAAATGTTATCGTCTCTAAAATATTAAATAACATGGTTATAGTTTTGACAGTAGTTCAGTCCCTTAAGGACTTTTCAATAATCGAAATAAAATTTACGGAATAAAAATATCTTTATTTAAAAATGACTTATGATGTTTTGTAAAAGTGCTTTTTTTTTGCACATTTTATGCATATTTTGAGCATAAATTTCAAAATATTCAAAAATTTGCAAATTTTTTCCAGGTTATTCACTGTTTTTTACTATATTCTATCATATAATGCACATAAATGGGTAATTTTTCAATTATTAAAAAAAATCCCCTCCGAAGGTAGGCAGACACCTTAAATGCAGTATTTAGTCAGTGGATATAAAAACTTATTGTTTACCTAATATTTTTAAAATAAAATAAATATTCATAAATATTGAATTTTTAGCTTATTTAGAATGATGATTTAATTAAGTAGTTCAATAAAAAATTAGCAGATTTCTTTTACTCTTTCTTTTTCTGGCACATATACATAGCTGCCAATATTTTAATTTATTCCGGAGTACTTTTAGCCCCATCTTTATTTCGCACCATATTATTTATAGAAAATTTTTCTCCAGTATATAACTTCGATAGAATAAGACAAAATTACTTTTAAAAAATAGATGGTACGAAATAAAGGTGGGGCTAAAAATACTCCTGAATCAATTAAAATATTGGCACCTATGCATATAGGGGAGAGTGAGAATGAATGGGACATTTTTCATGTTTTTATTGATAACGCCGGCCATATGTAATTCAGAATTTTGCAACATTGCTCATAAGTACACTTCAGTAATCAGTTACATATAAACATACTAACTTTAATAAAAAGTTATCATTTTTAATTAATATTTTTTTTTTTTACATGCATGTGTATTGTCCTATTTATCTCCAGCTATGGGGATGAATGAGACATGACTTGGGATGAATGGTACAGGACTGTAGTTAACAAAGAAAAGAGAACAAAATGGCAAGTAAACAAATTTTTAAAGTTAAATTGGTTTATGTGATTTTATAACACATTATGAATTCACTGAAATTAACATAAACTGATGTATTGACTCAAATTAATATCAAAAGATAAAAGTCCTTTGGTTCGTGCAGTTTCTAGAGCCCTAGGTTAATTTAACCATTTAGCCATGTCGAGTTTTTTAGCATATCTGTTTAATAACTCATAAAATCAATAATAAGTGAAGTAGGAATAAAGTATATTAGTTTTTGAAATCAATGGATATTCAGTAATCTTATGTCCTAGGAAAAAATATCATATTTTTCCAAAATTTGCCACATTAGCCTCTTATTTCAACTATTAAGTGACGGAAAAAGCCGTTTGCAACGGTTAAAGGGAATCTAATAAGACCTAATCTAAAAATAAATAAATAAATAAATAAGACTTTAGAAAGCGATAAATCATTGTAATAGAGTGCAAATTATCGAGATAAATTTTTCTGCCTTTCTTTAAATAGCACAATTATGAAACTACTCTTGATGAATGACCTCAATCCAGCTATATATCAGAAAAATTGTCAAGTTTCTGGCGCTTGCAAAACATAAAAATTTTGCTGTTGCCCCATTCATCCGGCGTCCCATTCAACCCCCCTCTCCCGTACTGGTCAGAATGTCACTTAAAGCTTTAGTTATTTATATTTTCTGCTTTACACTGTTATTACCTATATTATAACAAAAAAACTTGTCGACTGTTTTGAGTGAGAAAGTAGTTCGTAAAGACACAGGGAGGTTTTAGTCGATGAAAGCTCTTTATTCAACTTCTCGAGACAGTGAAATAAAACAGTGATTACAAATAATATTCTCTAAACAGTCCAATAGCACAGTTAATTCATGAAATATTCTCGTGGCAGTTCAAAGAAGCTGTCACTCATACCGCAAAATTCACTATCTGACAAATATTCTGAAATATTTAAAGAAAACAGTCACTTGTTCCGGAGGAGTAAAGCAAATAACTTCAAATAATGTCAGCAGCAAAATTATTCGAGCGCTAGCAATAATTCCTATATAAAAAAAGGTACACTTAATACTGTTTTGTTAAATAAATTCTTCTCGAATCATGTTCCTAGACTGACTATGAACATGACTCGAGAAGGATTTAATTAAGAAAACAATATTAAGTGTACTTTTTTTTACATAGGAATCCAGAAACTTAGTCAAAATTTTCAGATGCTTTACAGCACACATTTATTTATTTTTTATTTATTTATTTATTTTTTTATTAGCGTCTATATATTTTTTTCCTTTCAATTGTATTTATATTATTAATATAAACTTTATTAGTAATTTAAAAAATAAGGCATATTGTAAACCATTAGGAAATCATGTTTTCTATTTTAGTTATTTAATACTTTCTTATATATTCAATAGAACAAGGTATTGCATTCTTAATTTTCTTCCAATGTCCTGTTTTTTTTGTGTATCTGTCCGTTTTTGTAAGATAGAGAACATGATTTGACTTTTTTTTTTTTTTTAATGCCTGCCTGTTTATATGTATGTCTCTGTGTAGTATATATAAATCTAAGGCTCAGATTTTCATAAAAACATATATGTAATTACCTCTTGATATAAAAAAAGTACCAATCAGTTTGTGGTACATATCGTCTTGCAGGTATAGTAACAGTCGGCAGCAAAAGTATCCGAGCACTAACCAATAATTCCGATCTCAAAAAAGTACACTTAATACTGTTTTGTTAAAAAAATCCTTGCAGAATCTTTTCTTAGACTGACTAAGAACATGACTCGACAAGGATTTATTTAACAAAGCAGTATTAAATAAGCCTTTTTTTTTTTTTTTTTTTTTTTTTTTTTTTAGACAGGGTTTATTGCTAGTGCTCGGATACTTTTGCTGCCGACTGTATCACCCGTTTTTGCGTATGGCAATAAATAAAATAAATATACACAATGAGAATTATAATTAACTAATCATTGTAAAATTGAAATATATTATTTATACTAATAACCAGAATTTCCTTTTTAATATATATGTAGAAGCATCATTAACCCTCCCCCACCCCCGGCATACACGCACACTGGTGTAGGAGAAGTACCCTACTCTTTAAATAAATGTTTGAATCGCAACTATCATAATTTGAAACAAAATTATCATCTTTTTATTGAAAAAAATGCATATTTCTGGATATTGTCTGTAGCACAGAAAATTGAATTTCCTTCGACAATTAGAATAATAATTTTTTAAGATGTTAATCTGAACCACGCGATTTTTCAATGGCAAATACTGAAAAAAGTTTTATGATGGCTGCAACATACTAGATTTTGCATTTTATTAATAAGAGACATTTATTCAACTTCTTGCATAAATTTATTCTAAGCTTCAAGTAAAATTCAGAGTAAAATGAAAATTTTTTAGATTGAATTTTGCACCCAAAAATAAATGTTCCAGCTCACAAATGTATGTAAAAAATTATAAAAAATATTAAATAAATACTTTAATAATCTAAAATATATAATTTTTCTTTTCCGAAATTTCACTTTTCGAATTTTCATATGCTTATCAAATAAACGTAATACTTGTCCAAATTTACTGTTCATGAATGACTTCATCCTCTTTTATTTAATTTTGATTTATATTTATTTAGCTTACTACTATAGTGTTACAGTTAAATACTTAAAAATTGTTGCAAAGTTTTTATTGCTTTCTCTTGAGTAAAGAATTTCAGAAACTCTTATTTCGATGAATACTTTATTTTTTGTCATACAATTTATTAAAATGTATTCAGCTGCATGTGTTTAGGGGTAAAATGGCTTATGGTATTTCAATGTAAAACTATTGATTTAACGTTAAGGATAATATTATCTTATAAAATTTTATATTACTTTATTTAGTATTTTGATAAGGTGATAAGGTTATTGCTAAGCTATAACGTAAAACAACAAAGAAGACAATAAGGCATATTTTCTCAATGTAAAACTACAGGCATCCTGTCCCCAAAATTTTTTTATCCATTTACACCGAAGCATTGAACAAGACGTACAGTCGGCAGCAAAATCATTCGGGCGCTAGTAATAATTCCTATGCGAAAAAAAGCACACTTAATACTGTTTTGTTCAGTAAATCCTATCCGAACCATATTCTTAGACTGACTAAGAACATGATTCGACAAGAACTTATTCAACAAAACAATATTAAGTGTACTTTTTTTTACATAGGAATTATTACTAGCGCTCGAATAATTTTGCTGTCCACTGTACAGTCGGTAACAAAAGTGTCCGAACACTAGTAAAAATTCCTATGTAAAAAAAAAAGACACTTCATACGGTTTTGTTAAATAAACCCTTATCGAATTATGTCTTATTCTGACTAAGAACAGGCTCCGACAAGGATTTATTTAACAAAACCGTATGAAGTGTACTTTTTTTACATAGGAATTTTCGCTAGTGTTCGGACACTTTTGTTACCGACTGTATGTGCTCTTTTAAACTTACATATAAATAAAATCGGTGGAAACAGGATTATATAAGGAAAGAGTGCTTTTAAAAATTATCCGAATTAATTTTTCTTGTTTAAATTACGGTTTACATAATTAACTAAACGCGGGACAAGTCAATTCTTTTAACACATACTAGATGAAAAGAGATGGATAACCTATTCAGACTAACCTATAAAATTCCTTAAAATTCGTAAAAAATAATTTACGTCTGGATACTAATGTACTTTCCCTATGATTGGATGGAGACCATTTACGTCGCGCGCCTGTATGAGAGAATCATGTGACACGCCATCTTGTCCATCGCAGTATATTATTCAAAATATTCTATATGATAATTTTGTAAGCTTACTCTATACATTTCAACAATTTGCAACAGAATATATAGCTATGTATGCACTTTATCAAGCAAAATAAAAAGCACATTTGCAACTTCAAAATAGCAGCATAAATACTTTCTTACTGAGTGAAAATAATGCCTGGACCGGGAGTCGAACCCCAGATCTTTGACTAACAAGGTCAGGCTTTACCAATTGAGCTATCCAGGCCGACAACCGGTGGACATTACTCACTCAGACAACCTTTAGTCAGAAACATCTGGTCTATCATGTAGATAGCTCAACAGAAATAAGCCGCAGGTAAAGGAAAACACCATGAAACAATGGGAGAAAGAAATACACTATATTAAAATCACAATATCAACTCACTGGGTAGAAAATCATATTTATTGAATTTTTTTTTTTTTTCCGACTGAGTGAAAATACTGCCTGGACCGGGAGTCGAACCCCAGATCTTTGGCTGAAAATTTCAATATATATGATTTTCTTCCCAATGAGTTGATTGTGTGATTTTAATATAATGTATTTCTTTCTCCCATTGTTTAATGGTGTTTTCCTTTACCTGCGGCTTATTTCTGTTGAGCTATCTGCATGATAAACCAGATGTTTCCGCCTAAAGGTTGTCTGAGTGAGTAATGTCAACCGGTTGTCGGCCTGGATAGCTCAACTGGTAAAGCCTTGACCTTGTTAGTCAAAGATCTGGGGTTCGACTCCCGGTCCAGGCATTATTTTCACTCAGTCGGAAAAAAAAATCAATAAATATGATTTTTTCCCAATGAGTTGGTTGTGTGATTTTAATATACAGTCGGCAGCATAATGCTTCGAGCACTAGCCAATAATTCCTATATTAAAAAAGTACACTTAAGACTGTTTTGTTAAATAAATCCTTGTCGAATCATGTTCTTAGACTGACTAAGAACATGACTTGATAAGGATTTATTTAACAAAGCAGTATTAAGTGTACTTTTTTTTAGACAGGGATTATTGCAAGTGCTCGAATAATTTTGCAGCCGACTGTATTATAAATACTTTCACTCACCGCATACTCGTAACCATATTTTTTTATGATTAATGTTCATCTGTATTTATTTTTAATTACAATAAATGATGCATGGTTCTGAAATTTTCATGTTCGCTTAAAAACTGCTCATTATTCCACATGTATTATAGTCTTCTTAAAAATTACACGCCTAAAATGAGACGTTCTCTTAAAATCATACACATAAACTAGAAATTTAAAATATATAAATAATTGATAATAAACTATACTTTTTTATGATATATATATTTTGTTAATTTTATTTACTTTAAAACATGTTTAAAATTATACATAAATGCTTAAAGAAGCGCAAAGTATTCTTTATACAAACTCGACAAACTTTTATTTCTTAATACAATTTCGTTTGAAACATGTAATTTTCAGCTGGGAAAACAATGGCTTCTAAACAATAAAGGTCGACGCGAGTCTGACATGAATTTAAATAATTCTCATTTTTGTTAAACATCACTTCTTTTCATCCGAATTCAGCGATTTTTGGACAGTGAATTCATAATCACTTTTTCCTCTATTCTTTTATTTTCGTCAAAATCGGTTAAAAATTCGCAGTTTCTTTTAAGCATTTTTATACTCCGAATAAATAATAATAATAATAACAATAAAAAACATAGGAATTTTTATCTAACAAGAGTCTAAAGTTTAAGTCAAAGTAAAGTAAAGACATAAGTAAAGTCAAAGACATAAATGTTTATTTAAACTGGCCAGAAAATTATCACATTTTAATTAAAAAATGAAATTTATGAGCAAATATGTATCAAGCATAACTAAAAAACTACTCCCAATAAATCAATGTTCTAATTACACCAAAACACATGAAAAAAAAATTAAAATCTGTTATTTTTTTACGGAGTTACAGTACCATAGACGGACATAGACACAGAGAGAGATAGACAAAAGGTTTCTTAATACAACACACAACTTTTTCGGTTTGGAGTTACACATGCAATAAGTACATTTTTAAAAATAACTATAATTAATAGTACGTTTATGCTATTTATTCATATTGTAAAAATTTGAAAGAACGTTATATTTAAAGATTTCTTTCTTATTATTTAGCCAAAGACATTAAATCATAATTTAAATCATAACAATAAATAAAAATAAAAATACATTTTGAGATATGTTACAAATTACAGGTTATTTTTTTTAATTATTTGTTGTGTATTATCCTATATTCGTAAAACGTTGTTATTGATGACAATATTTTGACTGCATTGTTAGATCCCTTTCCTTTAGTTTATACACTGAGAGAGAGAGAGAGATAAAGAGAAAAAAAAAAAAAAAAAAAAAAAAAAAAAACATACTGCCTTTATCTAGAACAAATAAGTGATCATTTTCTAAATCGCTAAACTAGAAATACAGATTTCCAAGCTATGCATATAAAGAACGCCAATAAGCTGAATAGACGAAATGATCGAGAATTTCTAGTCTATACATTTGTAGATGGTGAAACAATATTCTGAATATTCTGAATGATCTGAATCTATTGTATTGCGAGAAATTCTTCTTGAATTTCTAGAATTGGGTCATAAACCAAGATTATAGTTGCGAAAACTCGACTCTTGTATTCTCATTTATTTGCAGAGATTTTTAAATAAGTTTGACCTCGATAATATAGACAAACGCTCTAGAATTCTAACTGGTATTTCTAGAGTTCGCTTTCAAAGGGAACGAGAATTTATAAGGATGAGATGGAACTATTTTTTCTGGAAGCACAATTTTGATTCTAGATGTCAGTTACAGAATATCTTTTCTGTGTGCGCGCTGAGTTTGGACTCCAGCTAAACCTTACCTTTTCAAAGTGATTTGGAATAATTTTTAAGGCGTAGATGATCGTTTAGTGAGACTTAACGTGCAAACAAAAAAGGAAGAAAAAAAGGTAAAAGGTCAACTGCAACTAATATTTTTTCTCTTGTGTTATAAATCTATAAGAAATTTAAGTTTTAAATATATTAATTTACGTTTATATTTCATTTAAAAGTGCATCATAAACCGTTTTTTATTAGCAGTAACATTGTCAAATATATATATATATATATGTGTGTGTGTATTTGTAAAAGTGATATGTAGTTATAGATCATTTAGACAATATACTATATATATATGAAATATAATTAAAAGCTCCCTTAAAATTAAAGCTCCATTTCTCAAAATTAAATGATTCTACCTAAATTAAATGATTCTACTAATCCACTGATAGCGCCCTAATTAATTCTTTATTAATCTATTTTCGGAACATTTTATTAATTCCAAATTCATTAACTTTTTCTCAATTCTTAAACTTATTTTATTTTACTTTCCCACGAAACTAACTGTTATTTATTATATTGCGCAGTTCTAACGTAATTTTAACCTAGAAACTTCTATTCCCGTCTCCTGTGTACGCATGACTTCCTCTAAGGCAATCGGAACGGTTTCGATCACGTGACCGATCCCGATTGGAAGGAAAAACAGAATTTTCGAGTTAGTTGTTAGTCTGAAGTTGGGCTTTCAAGACGTAAGTTTTAAAAGAAGGGCTCACCTTCGCGTTATGGATGTAAGTTCAAAATCAAAGAAACCATTTAAGACAATGACTGCATTTTAATATGGCATATATATATACACCGTAAAATCCCGAATGTAACCCCCCCCCCATCGAATATAACCCCCTCCCTTTTCTCGCTGAAAGTGAAATGTCTCCGTTATCCTGAAAGTAACCCCCCCCCTTTTTTTTTTCTCCATAAAACAAAGCTACATCCAATCTTCGGGCGCACTTACGGTACGTCGGCATTGCAAGTTAAGTTTGGCATTGAATTAAGTTTTAATATTTATATATTATTTTTAATTTAACAAATTTTTCATAAAGTGTCGGATGCCTGTTATCAATGGAATCATTACACAGTTTTTTTTACCTTTAATTTAAGAAATTACCTTTAATATTTCCTTTTAAGTAAGTACCGTAAAATCCCGAAAGTACCCCCTCCATCGAATATAAGAATTTCAAAAAAAAAAGGGGGGGGGGTTACTTTCGTGATTTTACGGTGTGTATATATATATATATATATATATATATATATTCTGAAAAGATTATAAATCTTGCGTTTCTTAAAAAATACCAATTTCTAAATTTTGACTTTCTTAAACTGTAAAATATCTTAAAAGATATCCCTATGTAATGTATATATATATATATATATATATATATATATATATATATATATATAACTTTTAAATTTCACTTTAAATCCTATTTCAAAATAAATTTGTCGAAATGTCATCGGTGAAAAGCAGAAAAATATGCTTCCTTTTAAATTTTTCGATAGAGTGGCTGTCCGAAAAATCAATCATAAATCCAATATTGCATATTTCAAACTATTTGATGAGTCACCTTTCAGTGCAAAAGATTAGAGATCATCATACAATGTTTTCTATTTTCAGTGTTCCTGAAAAACAAATTTTTATATTTCCGATTTTTATATCCAGATGTACTATAAATGCTTATTTTTTTATCAGTACGTATTTTTTAGCTTTTATGTAAATTTTTATTTCCTTTATGTATATAAATGTTTCAATTTTATAAATTCGTTTCAAATGCTTCCTGAATATTTTTATCAAAATGCATAAATTAGATTTTTATTAATTTTTTATATGAATTTTTAATGATTGAATATGTCTAAATACTTTACAACAATCTAAAAGATTTTTTTTTTTTTTTTTTTTTTTTTGTTTTTTATTCACAGAACTTAATTGCAAATAATAATTTGTAGTTGGATAGGAAATATAACATAGTTATAAATTAAGGGTACCTAAAATACAATCATGAATTATTTTGAACATTAAGCCTTAGTTACCGAATCATAATTGATGTATTTAAAGGGTTTTCTTTCAACCCAGAGATTAACGAAGAAATACGTTATTATTGTAGCATAAATATTAACTTTCTCATTCGTTTTTTAATTTTTCTTAGAAATAGGAGCACATTAGTGAGCTTTTGTTCTTCAAGAAGAATTGTGAAAATTTTCAGAAAATAATTGTGAAAAAATGAATAAGAAATATTCTAAAAGATTTTCCTCAAAAAAGATTTCCCCTACAAGATTTCTTGCTATATTAATTTTAATATGCTAATAAAAGCGAGTTAAAATATAATAAAAGAATATTAAAGAAAGGTTGGTTAGTTGGATGGATGGGTTTTGCGTCGCACTAGTGCTGCGCAATGGGCTATATTAAAGAAAGAATATTATTTAATTTAGTATATTATTTTAATATATAGTACTAGAAAGTTGCACTCACTAAAAGAAAAAATTAAAATCTTGCATACAGATATCACACAGAGAAAAAAAATATACCGTTTTCCTCTAAAATGAATAAGTGGCCATTTTCTAAATCATGTAACTAGAAATATAGATTACCGAGCTATACTCATAAGACATGCCAATAAACTGGATAGACGGAACGATCGAGAATTTCTAGTCTACACATTTGTAGATCGTGAAACAATATACTAAATATTCTGAATCTTTTGGATTGTGAGAAATCCTCGCTCGATGTTCTAGAATTGGGTAATTAACCAAGATTATAGTTGCTGAAACCCTACTCTTTTATTAGCATTTATTTGCAAAGATTTTTAAATAACTTTGCCCTCGAGAATATAGGCAAACGCTCTAGATTTCTAATAGGAGTTTCTAGAACTCGCTTTCAAATGGTAATACTATTTATAAGGATGTTATGGATATATTTTTTCTATAGCCACAATTTAGATTCTAGATGTCATTTAGAGAATTTTTTTTTTCCAGTGCACAAAATGCTTTAAAAAGAATCATATTATAATAAAATTGTAATATATATTTTTGTGTATGTGTGTGTATTTTATACTAAAGAAAATGACTCGCTAATAAATAAATAAAATATATTTTCAAAAAATGTCATTAACTAGAAAAGAATAATGTATAATTGTAATGTGTTTTTTGAAATTATTATCTACAACAGCATGACACGATATATGCATTCAAAAAAAAAAAAAAAGCTTAGATAAACATTCTTCTGATTTTTTTTCTAATAATTACGATTTTAATTTAAAAAAAAATAATAATAATAATAACTTTTCATAACTAATTTATCATTATATATTTAACCGGAGCAACTTTGTATCGCAATATGGTATTGTACGGTGAATTCTATTTTGCATAATTAAAAATGTTTTTATTATTAAAAAAATTTCTAATGGAAATGTCTTCGAAAATAATAAATTCTGCAGATTAGCAGTTTATTAAATTTATTTTTCAGGTGCATAAACGTATTTTTTCTGATGCTTTTCCGTTGCACAAGTGGCATTGCGTAAAAAATGAAACAGGAATAGTCAACCAATTTGTACCTACAACCTGCTTCTGTGAGTCTGTTAATTGTAAAATTTTCTACTAAAAATCAGGAGTGACTCCACTCGACTTTCCGAACATTGAGTAATTAACAGTTTTGTAGATAAAGTAAAGAAAGAGGAGTTGTTAAACGAACAAAAGAAAGAAAACCATAATAGAGTGTTTGAGTATTTTTCTCCATATATTACACGATGTTTTATTTAACGCTACTGAACTTTGAGCCCATGGATCATAATGATAAAGAATTTTTCGTTGTGTCACTGTAAAAACCTATAAATGTTGGATTCACCAAAATGCTTATAGTTAGTGCAACAGTGATTTATAATATCCATATAAATTTTTAGCTCAATTGAATAAGGCGTTTAGATGCTATCGCACTTTTAAAAATTTGGTCCCATAGACCATAATGAAAAAGAATTTTTCTTTGTATCCCTGTAAAAAAACTGCAAGTGCTAAATTCACCAAAATCTATGCCGTAGGTGCAATTGTGATCTATAACATGTGTACAAAATTTTTGCTCAGATTAATCAGGCGTTTAGACGCTATCATACTTTTAAAAATTTGGCTCCATAGGCCATAATGATTAAGAATTATTCCTGGTGTCCCTGTAAAAAAACAATAAGTTCTTCACCAAAATCTATAGGGTTCGTACTATGGTGACTTACAATATACGTACCAACTTTCAGCTTATTCGAACAAAGCGTTTAGACGCTAACGTGTTCACTCACAGACATACACACATACGCACACACATATATACATCATCGCAAAAATAGTGGAAACGGACTCAGGGGACCTTGAAACGTATAGAAAGTCAAAATCTCAAATTCTGATTTTTGACATGATTACAATACTTTCCTCCCTATAGTGTTCGGAAAGTAAAAATAGTTCTTCTAAAACGGTGAGTTATAAAGTAGGGAACTAACTTTACTTTATAAAATGTATAAAATTGAGTTATATAAAATTAAGGCCTATAATAATGCACTTTCCTATTTCAATGTTTATAAAATTTCATTTAAATAATAATAATAAAAAAAAAGTATAAAAGTATAAAATGCTTTTTAAAATGCTTTTGTATTGGACAAAACCCTTACCGCCCAACACAAAATCTAGAAGCCCACTTGTTGGCAGTAGGGACCGAATTGACTACAACGTGTGAAACATGCAGTAGTGTGGAAAATGCATTTCATTTTCATGAGACATAATCAAAAATGCTTTCACTTCTCTGTCGTTGATCATATAGCCTCAAAATTAGACTTCGAACGTCATCGAATGTAGGGTGCTAGTAAATTATTCTGAACAACAATTCACCATTAGATGATGTGAAAACTTTTGTATACCTATTTTTTTCAATTTTTAATTTTAATAATTTGACCACTTTTTAATTTTCTTAAAAATAATTAATTTGAATAGATAATTAATTTTTCACAATGTTTTAAAAAAACGAAAACTGCATGTGAAAAGGCAAATGTGCAAACTTACAAAATTATTTTTATTTTTATTTTTTAATTAATCAAGAAATAATGTCTTATTTGTATTCTAAGCAAAAATAATGTAATAAAATTTAAAATCACGCATTCTAAAAGGAAAGCTTTCTTTTCTCCGACATTAATTACAATTTTTTAAGAAAGAAAAATATTTTAGTAATACTATCAAACCTTTTCTCAGCTTAAATATTTGGCTTAAAAGGTAGAAAGTAGGAAAATATTTTAAAATAGTATATCAAAAATCTAAACACAAATTAAAAACACATAAAAATAATACTAAAATATGAAACATCATACTTGATCTATGTCAAAAAATATTGAGATATGTCGCATTTCTCTAATGTATGATTTAAAAACGAGACAATTTTAAAATGTTATATTTATCGAAATTTTCGCAGGGGATATACATCTCATATTTACTTTAAGGAAAATGTAACAAAAATAAATAAACATATATATATATATATATATATATATATATATATATATATATATAGAGAGAGAGAGAGAGAGAGAGAGAGAAAGATAGATAGATAGATTGATAGATATATTTAACGAAATGATATAGTAAAATGCATTCAAAAAATTTGTATATTTAAGAAAGCAGAATATTTAAGAATATTATAATTTGAGACTGTTACTCGTTTATAGTTAATGTTTATTGATATTTTAATGTCAGTCATTTGCGAAAATTAAAATGTTTTAAATATTTTTCCAAAGAAATGTAATTTATGCATTATTAAATGAATCACGTTTGTAAAATAAATGACTTAAACTGTTACATAGATAGCATATTTAATATTGTTTCATTATTCATATATTTATTAATTGCGTTAACCCTTTAACGTTCACTACTTAATTTATTTTTAAAAATACTAAACTAATTTTTTAAATGGCTTTTTGACACATAGCTGATCATAAATATTTAAAAAATAAAAAATTAACATTGTTCCTTTTCGAGAAATTTTCGATTTGAAACATCTGAAAGTAAACCTTATTAATATTACTCACAAACTTTGAATGAACACCATAAAATGCAATAAACTCGCAACAATTGTTTCTGGTGCAACGGTGTTCGTTGTTTCAAAGCGGCAACGCTTTGACTGCAGCACTCGTGCTTACTTTATTTGCCTGATGAAGGGTCGTGTGTTTTTCGACCCGAAACAATTGTTGCGAGTTTATTGCATTTTATGGTGTTTATTCAATGTTTGTGAGTAATATTTTTTACAACGCCAGTTTTGTGGTGCGTTTCTATTAAACCTTATTAAATTCAAATAATATTTAATTTAATAAATAAATCATTTTATAAGTAAACATTATCGACAACAAAAACTCGTAAAAGTTGCATAGATCCCAACATTTGAATTTATTCCGGAGTATTTTAACCCTTTGCGGCGCAAGGTAATTCGGATCATTTAAATTACACTGCTACCGGAATTTACTATCATAATTACAATACAAGAAATTTTAAATTTTCACGTTAAAAAAGGGCCTTTTCTGCTATGTTATAAATGTAAATTTTTGCTAAAAACTTTCCGGCATGAGTTTTTGCACTTGAGAATTAAAATTAGGTGTTCCATCAGCGGTAACACTGCGACTGAAAGGGTTAATGAAAATGTTATATAAAATTCAAATAACGAATGACTTATGAAACTACATACATTAAAAATTAAATCCGCATAATATAAATAAATAAATAGATAGTAAAAAATAAATAAGTAAAAAATAAATAGATAAATAAATAAAAACATTTTTACTTTTAACGATTATAAATTTCATAAACATGAGTAATTTCCATTGTGTACATATGCACACATACAAGGTGATTCCAATGTCATGGGTCACTCTTGAATGGGAGGTAGATAACATCACAAGGATTCAGAATTATATAGGAATCCATGCCCCCAAACGTCATTTTAACCCTTTAAGAACCGGGTGATTTTGCGGTGGTATAGGCAGTGTTGCATTTTTCACATGCTAATGGTAAATAGTTCTCACATGCTAATATTTAGATAAATAAATAAAGTCTGTTTTTATCGATGTATTTTGTCTCAGTGATTCCAATAATACGAACACTGTATTTGATTTTGCGAAATAATGAAATATGCATTATTTTAAAACTTACACAGTAGGCGCAAATAGTAGTACACAGTATCCCAAAACATCGAGTTATTAAAGGGTTAAAATGGCGTTTGAGGACATGGGTTTCTATACAATTAATATTATATATATATATATATATATATACATAACATTCATCCAAATATATATATATATATATATATATATATATATATATATATATATATTAATTACTTATTAATAAAAGTGTATTTCTATAAAAAAGGCGCCAAAAGAAGCACTAAAAATTATACAAAAATACATAATTTTGACTACATGTAGAGACTTGAAGACAAGTGGTCGGGGTCAGCAAGAAGAAAAAACGTTAGTAAAAACAAAGAAATAACGAAGAACAATTGTAAAAACAACACTACATGTGAAAAACACTCTTAAAAAATTGGTATAGTTATGGACTATTAACTTAATTTAGTTATGTTGCTTTTATGAAGCATTGATATTGTTATATATAATTTACCAGTAATTTAATCTTGTTTTAGAAGTTCATAGTTTTTTGTTGGGAGTATGCTAGTTTTGCCATTCTTCCGAAACCTGTTAGGCCTTTTTCAATTTACTTTATTGTCTGTTCTGCTGCTCCCACCCACTAAAGTGGAAGCGGAAGGGTGTTTTTCACATGTAGTTGTTGTTTTTGCAATTGTTCTTCTTTATTTCTTTGTTTTTATTAACGTTTTTTCTTCTTGTTGACCACGCCCACTTGCCTTCAAGACTCTACATATTTTCAAAATTATATATATATATATTAATCCAAATTAATTAAGAAAATAAACAAATATCTTGAAACACTTTCCCTCTGACAACATCGTACTCAAGGACATAGCATGTAATGTTATCATTCTATTTGTTTCCAAATGATACATCACATTTTACTGAAAAAAAAACTGACTACTTTTGCCTGATAAAAAGAAAAAAAAAAAACTACTGTAAAAACCACCTCACACAGAAATAAAAAATTTTCAGTTTGTATCATGCAATACGCATTGATTATTAAAACTTTTCACCTGTACGTACTTGTTGTATCGTATATTTTTCAATATTCTTTGCCTACGTTATCACACAACAGACAGACAGAAGGACTGAAAAGTATACATATTGACTAATTGAATTTAAAACCACTGTTAGACATTGTTGGAAAGTGTTAAAATGGTTTAACGTAAAAGATAATCCAGCTGTTAGTTCATAATTGCAGTCCTTAATGTATATGAATATTTTAGTGTAGTCCTGTAAATCTAAAGGCTAATCATATTATATTCTATACAAAACATTAATTTAGAATATTAAGAAGAAATGCCAATTTCTTGACTTTTACAGTAGAAAGCTATTTAAATATGATTTTTAAAAATGTCTGCCCTAAAAATCAATGCACTGACACTTTTTTTCGTTTGCCTCCGTACAGAAACTAGTTGCACAGGACCTATTAATGTCATTTTAAATAGGAAACATTCCATAGTGAAATTCATTTATATATATTAAAGGACGCCGAGGGCGGGAGACAGAGAGATAGAGAGACAGATAATCGGAGAGACAGATAAACAAATTAAATTCATATTCACACTTAAAAATTGTTAGAAAGTGTTAAAAACGCTTAATGTAAAGGAAATTGTAATTCAAACAATTTTTTATTAATTACACTTAATGAAACTGAATATTTTTATGTGACCCTGTAGACTAATACTAATTATACTATATTCTATAGAAAGCATCCTTTGCGCATATGCAAAACATATTTTAATTTCATTAAGCTTTCTGAAAAGTAAAGTTATTAAAATATGGTTTGTAGAAATACCTCTCATAGAGCACAATGCTTTGGAATAATTTTGGGTGTCCCTGCACACAAACCAGAAGAGATATTAACTCCATTTTTAATAGGGAACATCCGATAGTGATCTTGAATAACATGTATCAGTTTAATGATATTCCATTAACATTTACAGGATTAAAACGCTGACAAACACACAGACAGCCCGGAAGACGAACAGACAGAAAACTACACAAACTGAAATAATATTCACACTTAAAAATTCTTACAAAGTGCTAAAAACGCTTAATATAAATGAAAGTGTAATTTCAGCGAATTTTTATTAATGGCTCTTTATGTAAGTAAATATATTTGTGTAACCTTTTAAATCAAATTCTGATCCTACTATATTCTATACAAAAATTATTTTGTGCATATGAATAGCATATTTCAATTTCATTAAGCTTTGTACAAAGTAAAATTATTAAAATTTGGTTTATAGAAATACCTCTCATAGAACGCAGTGCTGTGGAATACTTTCGAGTGTTCCTGTACATAAATCAGCGGTGGTATTTACTCCATTTTTAATATGGAACATCCAATAGTGAACTTCAGTAGCATATTTCAATTTTATTAAGATTTATGTGCAGTAAAGGTATCAAAATATGGTTTATAGAAATATCTCTCATAGAACCAAATGCTTTGGAATGCTTTTGGGTGTCCTTGTACGCAAACTAGAAGAGATATTAACTCTATTTTCAATAAGGAACATCCGATAGTGAACTTGAATAACATATATAAGTTTCATAATCATTTCATAACTTTTTACGGGAATTAGACCGCTGACAGACAGATAGACAGCCTGGCAGACGAACAGACAGACAATTACACAAACTGAAATCATATTCACACTTAAAAATTGTTAGAAAGTGTTAAAAACGCTTAATGGAAATGGAAATGTAATTCTAGCGAATTTTTATTAATAGCTCTTAATGTAACTGAATATTTTTGTGTGGCCCTCTAATTAAAAAAAAAAAAAAAAAAAATCTAATTCTGATCATACGATATTCTATACAAAGTATTCTTTTCGGCATATGAATAGCATATTTTAATTTCATTAAGCTTTGTGCAAAGTAAAGTTATTAAAATTTGGTTTATAGAAATAACTCTCATAGATCGCAATGTTTTGGAAAACTTTCGAGTGTCCCTGTACACAAAGCAGTGCTGGTATTTACTCCATTTTATATATGAAACATACAATCGTGAACTTCAGTAACATATTTCAATTTTATTAAGATTTGTGGCCAGTAAAGATATTAAAATATGGTTTATAGAAATACCTCGCATATAACACGATGGTTTAGAATATTTTCGGATGTTTCTGCACACATACTAGTGATATTTACTCCATTTTATATATGAAAAATCTGATAGTGTACTGGAATAACATATTTCAATTTAATTAATATTTGTGTACAGTAAAGGCATTAAAATATGTGTTACAGAAATATCTCTCATAGAACACAATGCTTTGTAAAACTTTCAGGTGTCCCTGTACAAAAACCTGTAGAGATATTAACTCCGATAGTGAACATCCGATAGTGAACTTGAATAACATATATATCAGATTCAAGAAATTTCATGAATATTTACGGGAGTTAGAGAGCGGACAGACAGACAGACAGAAATCCGAAGTCATTAACTCTTTTCAACCTTGTTGAAAATTTAAAAAGAAAAAGAAAAACAGAGATCGGAATTCTCTGCAGCAATTAATTCGTGAGAACTTCAAGTCTTGCTTAATAAATACGTGAATATTCCTGTCACACAAATCCTCAACGCTCTCAACCTCACTTTTTGGCTTCGTTCGTTTTTTAGATGCATTTTAAAACAATAATGTAAAGTATTTTTGCTATGAGGTGCATTACTAATTTTTCCAAGCTCATTAATAATATTTTTGTCAACTAAAACTTCTACAAAGTTGACGAAACAATTAAAACTTATACATTGGTTAACCATAAATTTTATAAGTAACAAAACACTTTGAAATTTTTTTCCTTGGGGTATATGTACAATTTTGTGAATAACCATCCTTTTTGCCTCTATACCGGGTATGAAATATATAAGCTAGAAAATAAATTATTTAGCTCTTTAAATTGAAAAAAATATTTAAAATTTAAGATCAATGAAAAACATTCTCCAGATATACAAGGTATGTTAAAGAAGAAACCGAAATTTTGCTGTATCAGCTGTATTGCTTATTGTACAACATTTTAAGCACTGTCCCCTTCAAAATTGTCCCTTCTACTGGCAATACACCGTTCCCACCCTTTCTTCCATTTTTAGAACGCCTCCTGGAACGCATTTTTTGGGACGGCGCGCAGGTTTCTCTTCGCATTGTCCTGTATCTCCTCTATGGTTTGGAAACGACTTTCTTTCAACGTGTTTTTCAGTTTGGTAAACAGGAGAAAGTCTGTTGGGTCTAGGTCCGAAGAATACGGTGGATAGGGCACAACGGGAATGCGGTGTTTTGCTAGATAGCTGAAGACAAGGAGTGACGCGTCTCAAGTTTTTTACTCAAAATTATATCCTACGATGATGCCCACCTCCTCAGCGACTTCCCGAACAGTTGAACAACGATTTCCGTGAATCACAGCTCGAACTTTATCCACATGGCCATCACCTGTTGATGTGGAAGGAAGTCCAGACTTCTATCATCACAGACTGACATTATGCCTTGTTAAAAACGTTTAATCCACTCATAGCACTGTGTGCGACTCATGCAGTCCTTCTCGTATGCTTGGCTAAACATTTGAAATGTCTCTGTGAAAGTTTCGCCAAGTTAGTAGCAGAATGTCACACACACACGTTGTTCTTCAAGCTCCTTCTTTGTTACTTTGCCACTAATCCGATGAGCAGGCTGTACACGTTCTTACTTCAGCGGCTGTGGATCGATTGCTAATTGTCCGAGCGACACGAAACAAATGGCAGTTCGTTGTCTAAACCTGCCACTAGGTGCGCTCAGTAGCCGTAGCGTGCTCTCTCTGTTGGTTGGCGCGCTATTTAAAAAGTTTGGTTTCTTTTTTAATACACCTCGTATACATTTATGGAATTGGAAAATAAACAGGTTGTCCCCCAGGTGTTATTTATTTCATTTTCTGAACGTACAATTAGGAGCTAATTTTAAATAACATTTTTGTTTTCTTAATATATTGAACGAGCATGCTAGAGAGCATCCATTGATTTACCCGAAAAAAAAATTTGAAAAATTAAGAATTTTGAATAAACACCATGAAATGCATAAACTCCAAACAATTGTTTCTGGTCAAAATAAATACACGCCACTTCCTCAGGCGCATAAAGTAGGCACCAGTGCTGCAGGCAAAGCACGCTTTTTTTTTTTTTTTTTCAGTTGTTCATAACAAAAATATTTCAGTTTAAAAATATGTAATTTAAATTTATCATCTATTTCATAAATATTATTAATTATTTTTTAACCATTTTAATTACATACTGCATAATTTTGAATGAGACAAGTGCACGAAAGCTTTGCAAATAATCCTCAAAATATAGAATTGTAAATAAAAAGAATTTATTCCATAATCCAAAGCTAAAATAATCTTGGAATATTGTTTTGTTGTCTAAACCTGCTGCTAAGCGCACTCAGTAGCCGCATCGCGCTCTCTCTGCGCGCACTTTCAAAAGTTTTTTTTCTTTTTGAACACACCTCGTATATTTAATTTACTTTAATATGGCAGAATATTTGTGCTTTATTAAAGCTGCGAGGTGAACTCGCTCCTAATTAGTAATTTTAGGTGACTTCTACATATCGTTTCCTCTAAAACATCATTTGTATTTTTGGTGCTGCTATCTAATGAACACAGAAGGAATAAAAAGTTTTAAAATCGATCAAAACAAGGAAAAAAGTAATGAAAAATATTGTTTTAAAATATTTTAATTTCTCAAAATGCTTGTTTCAGTGCGAAACCAACAAACGCTAAATGGTTAAAAAATTGTAATACTATAAATATTTATAGTAATAATCAAAGATTTCCATGTTGAAAAATGTTGATAAATTACATTATATACTAAGACTTTTTGTTAGAGTAAAGTAACCAATATAATTGTAATATTAGGAAAATTATGTAATTTTAACTGTTTTTTAATATTATAAAGATAATATAAGAATTTAATTTTTTAATAAAATTTTTTAATCTGCAGGTTTTTTAGATGCACATATATTTTTGGAAAATAATAATTAATTAATCAGATATATTTTGATATTTGAAAATTGAGTCGCTTAAATTTCTGTTGCAAAATAATGGCAATCAAGTTACTTTCATGCGGTAAGGAAGGAAACCACATGATAAATATTTTATAAACTTTTTTTTTTATTTTTAATGATCAAATTTCTGTATATCTATTTTGTTTTAAATGCCTCAAACTCATGTTGTAAGAAAAGACTTTAGAGCTAGCCAGAAAGAATTTTTTTTTTTTTTAAGAACATTCATTTTTTACATTGGAGGAAGACAGGACATGATGAGACAAGAAGCATGTGGAACACCATACCAATTTTAAATTAAATTTTAACTTTTTCTTTTGTAAATGATACAGGTTTTCGATGATTTTTTTCCCTTGAAGGTGATGTGCTTACCTACGTATTTTTTTATGCTAATTAGGGAAAACATATTCAAAAATTTGCATCACGTACAGTTTTGGAAGAAATGGGATTTTTCAGCTTAAAGTTTCATTTTTGTACACCCAAGTTATTTCAATGAAAATGTAGATGATGCGAGTGAACAACGCACACGCACACAACGATATTTTTTTCATCAACACATCAAAGAAATATAGAGGACGTTTCAGGGAAGATGGAGTGTTAACATGTTAGCAGATTATATTTGGATGCTGCAGAGAGAATCAACCCCTTCAAAGTCCCCGAACAGTACAGAAGAAAAAAGTTCTAAAAGTAGCTTCGATGTAAAGAAATATATTTAAAAGGTAATGTGTAAATACCTTTAAAGAAATATAGAGGAAGTTTCAGGGAAGATGGAGTGTTAATATGTTAGCAGATTATTGTTGGATGTTGTAGAGAAAATAAACCCCCTCAAAACCCCCGAACAGTGCACAAGAGAAAAAAGTTCTAAAAGAAGCTTCGATGTAAAAAAAAAAAAAAAAAACACGTTTAAAAGGTAATGTATAAGTAACAGCCTATTTCAATGTGTTTTATACGTTTCGAATTTGTGAACAGGCTCTTTGTGAATTCTTTTGGTCTTCATCCTTACCTTATAAAAAGTTCCTATGTGATAGGAAGAAAACACAAGCATTTCTAAATTCAGCGCATCAAAACACATTAGAGTCACGAAAAACTGTGCCAAAATATATATGATTTGTGTAATTTGTGTAATTTATGTTATTATATTTCTGGTATTAAACTTGTGTCTTTTAAAAAGTGCGCTTCATCGTTTTTCCTTTTCGGAAGTTTACTTAATTTATTTTAACCGATGCCTTTACGATTATCTACAGATGTCATTTATACATATTCTTTTAATAATTGGCAAATAAAATATAATACATTCCTTTGTGAATAATTAAATAAATCGACAGCTTTGTTTAACCTGTATCGAGCTAGATGTACCTTTAAGCACTGTAATTATTTAGTAGATAGAAAATATTATTATAAAGTGCCGGCAAAAAAAAATCTTTACACTTAAGCGGTAGAAAGAAAAAAAAAACTTTACATGTCAATTGCCGTTCCCGGCATAAAAATGTGTCGAACCTTAGTGATGCCACGTGGGATTACTAGTCGATCACAGACGACCTTTTCCTATCCTACAAATATTCAGTTCGTCTCGTGGAGATTTAGAGTAAGGCATGAATATCTGGCTACATCTAGAATGGTTTGCCAGATCTCTAGCTACATATACTTCTTTCTCTTGCCGAGTGAAGGCACGGATTTTCTCTTCCATTTCAAATTTCTTCCGACCCACTGTGCGGAATGGTAATACCGGCGTAGGTTCTAAAGTTTTTGAAAAATAAACGAAATATTGGCCGGCGGGAGCAATGTGCGTATGATCTTATTGTAAAAGTCAATGAGACGAACTGAGTGTTGATGGGATAGGAAAAAGTCGTATGTGACCGACTAACGTCACATGCCATTACTGGGGTTCGACACATTTTTATGGCGGGAACGAAAATTGGCATGTAAAGTTTTTTTTTTTTTTTCAGCTCAAGTGTAAAGGGTTTTTTTTTTCTTCTTCTTTTTGCCGGCTCTGTTTGTATCTAATACTTTAAAAATATAATGCATATTTATATACACAGAGTATTCGGCCTATCTAAAATAGTCATTCAATTTAAGTAATTCAAAACAATTCAGTAACATTATTTAAACTCTTTCATTTTTTAGCACGTGTGCATGTCAGATAATACGTCGATTAGAGCTTTATTTTAGGATATATTTGCTAAATTATAAAAATAATCCATTAAAGCAAGTGTGATTTTTCTAAGAAATTTTAAACCCTAAAATCAGATGAAATTTTTGAGATACATTCTAGCATATATTTTTACAAACTATAATCGTTTCTTTTTTTATTTTTATTTATTTTTATTATTTTATTTTTGTGTTACATTATTAATATAATCTTTTCAGGAATTTAAAATATTGACATACTGCAGTATATGCTAAAATATTTTCTTATTTCTGTTGATTTATTTTTATGCAACATTAATTCGATAAATTTATTTAACTTTTTGCACAAGCTTCTCTGTACTTTAAATATATTTACAGAAAGAAAAAAAATAAATAAAGAATAAATTCCCAGACTCAAAAATAATTTTTAAAGCTCAAAAACGCATGTAAAAATCTTAAAACATATAATTTTTTTTTAATGTTTAGGAAAATACTTTTCTCTTCTGAAATTTCACTTTTTGAATTTCCTCATACCTATCAAGTAAGCGTGAAACATGTCCAAACTTCTCCTTTAACAATGCTTTCGTCTTTTATATATTTTACTATTCTTTTATTTTTTATTTAGTTTACTGTTATAGTGTTGCAGTGAAATTCTTAAAAGTTTCTTCTCAGCTTTATGATATTCTCTCGAATAAAGGATTTAAGAAATACTTTAAAACTTATTTCAATAAATATTTTACTTTACAAATAACAAATTTTTAATCGTAACACTTTTCAAATTACCTCAGGGATGCGATTTTTAGTGTGTGATTTTGTTATATTTTAACACGCTTTTATTAGCTTCACCTGTATGTATGTTTGTATGTATGTTTGTAACTGCTCTGGGAGCAAACAAAAAGTCTATATTGTAAAAAAAAAGATTTTCTCTACGTGAACGCTGTGGCTGTGAGGTAAAGCTCCGGGCTACGAACCTAAAGGTCTAACGTTCGAACCCAGTCAGGGGAGATTTTTAAAAATGGTTTTTGTTTAATTCTAAATAATTTTATAATCACCCTGTAATATGGTATGTCACTCACACAATCTTTCTTACAGTGCATTTTAAAACTATAAAGATAGATATTTTGTGCTTTTTAGTTCACATTTCAATAAAAGCGTCTTCTTCATTTTTTTTAAAGTATAATTATTTACTCTAATAACCGTTGCCGTAAAATTAAAAAGTGCAGATAGACGAAGGTACGCACAGCACGCGTATATACGGCGTTACCGCTTGCATTGGGGATCGAGACTCTAGATAATACTGGCAGGAAAAAATTTGCCGAAAGCACCCGTGACGAAATCGAAATTCCTGTGTAAATGCGCTTCTTTTTACGATTTTTTTTTTTTTTTTTTTTTGAGTCTGTGACCGCAATTTAACGCAAACAAGAGGACCCGAAGCGTTACAAACGTACAAATATTTGCCGAACACTCCAAGTCACGTGTTTATCTCAGGCCGAAATTTCTATCAAATTAACTAAAGAAGCTATCAATTAGAAATCTCGCGTTAATAAAGGTACTCTATTTACCAAGTTGTAAAAAATTTCTCTTATTACGTTGTTTCTTCTGTCTCTGACGTCATAGTAAACTAGTTGGCATAGGTGGACTCTGCTCAGTTCCCCATCATATGTATGTTCTCATAAATTTCTTGTACAGGACATATTATATTCATGTTAAGAGAAATGAATTTGACCAAACGCTTGGCACAATGACAGAACGAAATCCTCACCTAATAGACTATCCACCATTCAGTTCAACATATTTATATTATTCTAATCTATTAATTTATTTTTTTGCGATCAATTTCGTAGTTTATTTTTCATGCTAATATTTTCAATGCAACAATCCCAAAAATGCATATTTATATGAAATATCGCAACATTTTGCTATGTAGATAAAATCTTAAATTTCGAATAACTTACGAAATTTTCCCATTAGAATATTTGTAGTCAATCATGTTCATTCAAGTATCATAAATGTTATTTTGAAATTGTCTGATATATTTATGATCCTCAAAATGGACGTTTGTGCTCGATTTTGCCTTATTCTGCCATTTTAAGTAAATCGTAAATTCCAAATAACTTACGATTTTTTTAAATTGGAAAATTCATACTCTATGGTATTTATGTAAGTATCCTACATAATATTTCAAAAGTGGTTTGACATCTTTACGATGAAATTATCCCTCAAGATTTGACGTTTGTGTAAAATTTTGCCCTATTCTATTGTGATAAGAAATTCGTAAATTTACAATAACTTACGAAATTTTTATATTGGAAAATTCATAGTCATCAATATTCATGCCAGTGTCCTAAATAATATTTCAAAAGTAGTCTGACATCTTTACGATGAAAATATCTCTCAAAATTGACGTTTATGTGAAATTTCGCCCTATACCACCATGTTAAGAAATTCGTAAATTTCCAATAACTTGCGAAATTTTCAAAAAAGCATATTTATAGTTACTGATGTTCATTCCGGCATCAAAACGGATATTTAAAAACTGGTCTGACAATTTACAGTAAAAAGTTTCCATTTAATGCACGTTTAAGTGAATTTTTGTCCTATTCTCCCATGTTAAGAAAATCGTAAATTTCTAATAACTTGCGAAGTTTTTAAAATCGAATGTTGCAAATGAAAAGGTTCTTGCCAGTGTCGAAAGTAACATTTTAAAACTGATCTGACCTCTCTGCGACAATTTGTTCTTGAGATATCGTGTACACAGACTAACAAACTAACGAACTAACGGACTAACGGACTAACGGACTAACAGACACCCTAAAGACAGACACCATACAAATTTTGTCATTTTCGGATTCCTCACACCTGAAAACGTGTAGAAAAGTCAAAAAACCGAGGTCGAAAATTTTCACGATTACCTAAGTTCCCCATACCAATAGTATGATGGGGAACTAAAAAGAAGAGGTGTAATAAATAAATAAATAAATAAAATATTAATGTTACTATTGGTAACAAATAAATTTATCGTCTGCAATTATGTAAGAAGAGCCATATTAGATATTTTCAATATAAAAGTGAATTTAGGAATGTAATTTATGTCTGAAGATATTTTTTCTTCTACTTTCAGGAAGGGTTAATGAAAAATAAATTGAAAAATTGGCATCCACGTGATGTTCGAAAAAAGAAAATTATATTATAATAGTGAAAATAGAATATTTTTCTTGCTCTCTCTCTCTCTCTCTTTTTTTTTCCAATATTTTCCAATTTATTTATATTTATGATGCGCTATTTGGTTTAAAATAGCTGTCGTGAAAATAAAACACTTGTCGAAAAATGCCCGGTCTACTTCAGCATCAAAAATTAAAACACATAAAAAAATAAATAAACAAAACACTTAATTAGTTTTTGTACCAAGCATATACTATTCGTGCCAAAAACATATTTTTTTTTAAAATATATAAAATTGAGTAAGGTTAAACTGCTTATGAAACAAAATTCGGAAGAAACGTGCTGGGATTTTATTATCATTTTTATTATTATTTTATATTACTATTATTTTACTTCCATTCTAATTGTAAAATTATAATGACGTCTTTTTCTCACATTCATAAGCAAATTTAATGCTTCATATATATGTTATTTGCGTGAAAATACATTTTTTTTTTTTTTTTTTTTTTTTTTTTGTCAAAAAAAAAAAAAAAGTGAATTCGTAATCTTTTTTTGGCAACAGCTAATTTTGTAGCTGTTATTTAAATGACTGATTTTAAACCTAATATAAAATTAATATTTTCATATTTTAATTAACTTAACAAAATTAATCAAAAATTTGAAAATCAGACATTTAAGTGCACTCGGGGACCTCGGAGTGCATCTTTGTGTCGAATCGCGTGACTATCGAAGCTTTTCTCTATGCTGTCCACAGACTACCTTTTATGTATGCAAAGATTCAGTTTTTAAACTCAAAACATATTTAAACGGTTGATTAAATAGAAACATCTTCAGTATCACCAATTTAGCAACTTTTATTATTTATAACTAAAGTGGCTCAATCGATTTTCACCAAGGACATGTTCATGTTTACATTTTAGATTTTAAATTTGTTTAACAGTTTCAGAATAAATAATTTAATTGAATCCTTGGATATTTATTTTTATTAATTTATTTATTTTTTTAATAATATCATTTCTAGTACAGAATGTAATAAAAAATAATATAAATAGTTTTGTCCTAAAAATGAACTAGTTAAATTATAATTCAAAATTCTTTTTATACAAAAGAATAACTTGAAAATTATTGTAAACTTAAATATGGGATAATTATTTATACGCATAATAAATGACCTGATTGCGATTGCTACTAATAATAATGATATTTATATTAAAAGCGATTTTTATCCATCCTACTTAAAACTGATTGGTATTAATTCTTATTTAAAAAAAAAAAATTAAATGTTTTGGATAACGATATAAAGATTGTTGAAAATAAAAGGATAATTACTATATATGTTATCAAGAAATATTTTTCATTTATATGTGATTAAATTAAATCACTGGATATGTTCTATAAGTAATTTAATTTACAGAAACATAATTTGAAATTGCCTGAACGAAAACGAAGATTCATTACCTATCATCATGATAAACGTAAAGTTATTCAGCGACTATTGGATATCGCTATTGATAATGGATATCCTGCGGATGATTTACCCAACCCAGCTATATTATAGAAATAATGAACATGAAATTTAAATTTGTTTTTAATACATATCCAATGTTTTATTACAAGTGGATAATTAAATCATATTTAAATTACTTCATCTGTTCTGTTAGCTTTTCTATTATAATACAAATAGCGCTAATAATTTCTTTCAATTTAGATAAATTTATATTTATAGTTTGAATTGAATTGAAATTGTCTGTTGCAGCTGTAGGAAATAGCAGGATATATTTCAAGTGATTTGACTGATAAGTTTCATGTCGAATATTGTGATAAATCAGTTTCATTGGTATCATTTTAATAAATTTTTCTTAATCTCAGCTTTAATTGTTGTGATGTAGAAATCACTTATATTTAAAACTTTTGATTGAATTGAAATATTTTTAAACGCCTTATGAAAAATTTTATACTTGTATTATACTTTCACTGTCTTAATCAAATAAATAAATAATAATAAATAATAAAAATATTAAAAAAATAGTATGGAACGAAAAGAAAATTTCATTGCAAGCAAAATATCCCATGTGATCGACTTCTAAAAAAATAACGCATGGCTTCTTTCAGTCTAGTCTTCCTAAATCAAAATGTAATCTCTGCAATGTTTTTCTGATCAGTCAGACAAAGTAACTCATCGTGAAGAAAATATCACGATATCACAGCAGTTATATAGTACATTAAAATTATTATTCATCTATTTCGGTAAAATTTGTTCCTTGAAGCATCGGTGATGCCTCATTCTCATGGCAATGTTTTGGTGAAATGATCTCTTAACTACAATATGGCGCTCCTGATAAAAGTATTCGAAATTATTAAATAGGTAAACGACAACATATCTTATGCCTTTTATTTTTTAGATATTATTTCCACGAGTAAAATGAAACGAACATGTAAATTTGCAGTTGAGTTATCTGAAAAGTTATTTCATTCACTTCTGTTTCATCGTCTTGTAAAGACATGAAATATACAACATAATCAGCATTATGATTTTGGGACACATTTCCATTCTTAAACTAACATCTTCAATAAAGTGTTTTTGCATAAACTCGGAAGTCCAGTTCTACTGTATCAATTTGTTAAATTTTCTATTTTATAATACATCTAGGAGACTGAATAAATAAGTTTATCATGCGAAAAGAATACAGTTTATTAATCTCGTAGCAAATAATGTTAATTTAAAAAATAAACAGTCCGAATTGAATTATTTGCGGATTTTCTTTTTTAAAAATGTATTTTTTAGCTGAACTGTCTGCAAGCAGGGGAAGAGTCGGCAACTCTTAAAAGCATGCTATAGCCTCACATCGTATGTTTCAAGTCAAGAACAGCGTATGTTTCAAGTCATTTTTTACAGTTAAGCTCATGTTTTATTTGCTTTATTTTCTTTTTCTTTCTTTCTTTCTTTCTTTTTTTTTTTTTTTTTTTTTGAGTTTTTCCTTGATTAATTTTAGTTTCTTTCTTTTTATTTCTTTCTTTTCTTTCTTTCTTTCTTTTCTTTCTTTCTTTCTTTTCTTTTCTTTTCTTTTCTTTTTTCTTTCTTTCTTTCTTTTTTTTTTTTTTTTTGAGCTTTTTCTAGCTTAGTTTTAGTTTTACTTCTTCATCTAAATATGTTAAAAGTTTAATTTCTTGCTAATGTGTTTAATATAGAATTGCTAATGTGTATAATATATATATATATATATATAAATATACGTACATATACATATATGTTATGGTTAAAGTAGTAAAATCGGTTATTATTAATAATGGCCGGAGATTATTAATAGTGGAGATCGCATTCACCGCTTCTTTTTTTAATGTGATTAATTAATTTACATTAAGCACTTTAACTGGTTGTTATTAATAACCAAGAAAGGCGTTTGATGAATGTGATTAAGTAATAGATATTAATAACAATAACCGATTAGAATTAATAATTGCTAATGAATTTTGTTCAGTGTGATCAATTAATGCAACCTGGAAATGGAAATCTCTAACTAAACTCGTTGAAATTTATTACATTGAACCTCATCTTTGGTAATCATTAATAATAACCGGTCGATGAGAAAAATTCTCATAAATTAATCACTTTAACCCGCTTATTTGGTTATTATTAATAATAATTAACAATTTATTTTATTTACTGCAACATATGTTTATATATATATATCAGAATTTCAAATTGTGATGACTCACCTTTCACTTCAAAAGCTTAGATACCATCGTAAAATTTTTACTCTTCCTTAAAAATATATTTGAATATATTTTAGATTACTTCATTCCTTTTTTTTCCCCTTTCCCCCCCCCCCCCCTTTTTTTTTCACTTATTTTCACAAATTTATGTGAAATGTCTAATGCAGTGAAATTACTTTAATTACTTTAATTATACATTTATAATGGATATATATTATTAAATGTTGCGTACTGTATATATATATAAGTGAGTTTTTATAAATTAATATTTTTAAATACTTTACAACGCTCTATAATAATTATTTTTAATACATCAAATTTCCTTGCTGAAATTAATTTGGATTTGGATATAAATCCTAATATTATTGTTTGTGACGTGTTTATTTATACAAAAAATAAAGAAATAAATAAAATATAATAAACATAAACATAAACATAAATAAATAAAATAGAAAAAATATATGTAAGATTAAGTATTTGGTACGTACCATAATTGATGTCTTTAAGTTACTTTTTGCCAAAGCGTGACTTGACTTGCAACAAAAAAAAAACCTCTGGCACATCGTTAATGTAGCATAAAGATTTCCTTTTCCATATTTTAAAAATTCTTCTTTGAAGTAAGACTACATTAGTAGGATGTTACTCGAAAAAGAAAAATGAAATACTCACTATTTTACTAATGAAAATATTTCACCTTTAACCTCTTTTAATATATCAATTTTAACATCATATTAATTTAATATGAATTGATAAATAATATTACTGATTAAATAATAATACTGCATTAATAATTACTGATAAAATAATAATACTTATTTAATATTACTGATAAAACATTCAAAGGTTTTACACTGTAAATATATATGTAAAAATTGACCCACGACGAAGTAGCCTGATGACAAAAGAAGTTTCTAGCCAAGTACAACATACCAGTTTTAGACCATCCACCTTATTTGCCTGACCTGGCCTCATGTGACTTTTATCTCTTCCCCAAAGTCAAATCTGCATTAAAAGGAACAAGATTTGAGTCAGTCGAAGCTGTGAAAGAAAAAGCGGCACGCCTCATGCAGGAGCTCACAGAACAAGACTGTTTCGAACAATGGAAAATCCGCATGGAGCATTGTAGGGATAGAGTAGGGGTGTACATTGAAGGTGATAATAACTAAATATGTATAAATTAAAATACAATGTTTTACAGCAATAGTCTCGTTATTTAATAGCCACACCTCGTAGATAGTGTTATCAGCTACTGAAATGCTCAGAAGAATAACTTTGATATTTCTCATTGAAAGGAAAATCGATATAGACGTTGATAGGAATTTACATCGTCAAATAAATAAAAATTTTGACAGTGATTATTATTATTATTATTACTATTTCTTATTTAAATTCTTACATAAAAAAATTATCGTGTATAGACTATTGAGCGGTTCTAGCTTAAATTAATAAGAAACTTTTTATAATGCTTACATATCAAATATGTGATCATATAACATGATAAAACATGAAATGTGCAAACTTACGAAATAATTTCTAAATCTTCTCATATTTAATAAAAAAAAAAGAAGAAAATGGTAAAAAATGCACAAGTTGTCCAAATACTTGTAACAGACATTTTAAAACACTGAAAATTTTAAAGAAAAAGAAAAAATAAGAAAAAAATAAACAAAGGAAAGAAAGAAAGAAATCTAGTCTTTATACACTATTTATCAATAAGTATTTAGACACTTTCGAATTTAGACGTTTTCTGAAATATCTAGAAAAACTTTTGAGGAAATAGCTTGAAACTTTGGGAGTATAAAGTGCATATTATGCATATTATGCACTCATATATTTCAGAAAAAAAGTTTTTTTACTGAAAAGTAAAAGAGGACTATAATAAATTAAACAAAAATCAAAATGTTTGGGATCGACCTGCAAAAAGTAATGTCTGAAATGGGATCTCGCTATAGCAAGTGATTATAAGGGATTTTCTAATTATTTGTATATAATTTGCATGGATACTACATATGTTCATGGAAATATAACGATTTCACTAAAAATTTGAAGAAAAAAAAAAAGAACACTTTTTAGTTATAACCGAACCGGTACGGTATTACACCAAGTGCAAAGCCATTTTTAGAAAAGTTTCCGTACTACATTAGGCGACTGCAAAAATATTAAATATCTTACAAAATATGAGCATCTTTATTAAATATTTTTTAACAAAGCATGTACAAGTTCATGAAAATGTCCATTTGTATAATTTAATAGCTAAAAGTATTGAGCTACTTGCTTGAAAACTCCTAGCAAATATTATGTAAATACAAAACGCTATGAGTTACAGAATGAAATGTATTTAAGTGCCTGTCAAAAACAAAAAAGAAAATAAATAATATATATAAAAAAAAAAAAAAAAATGCATGAAACGTAATTTTTTAAAAGTTCTAATAGAAATATCGAAAATATATGTTGCAAATATGCACGTATTTCTTTTTATGGAAAAGAATTTCTAAACTAAACGTGCCATAGTTTGTACTGTACGTCAAACACAAACAGACAAATTATTTCTTCTATTAATATAATATTCTTATATATATATATTAATATAATATCCTTTTGTGTATATTTTATCTATAATAATATCCTTTTCCAAATTTGAAATTTAGCACTGAAATAGCTCAAACGTTCCTCGCCAATGGCTTTACTTACACATGATATAGTCATCTTAGTACATCGCAAAAATGGGAAAAATATATATATAAAAATTCTAAAGGAAATTTTCATAAAGGACAAAACTGAAGTTTTTGAAAAGTGCTTACTTAATTTTAGAAAAAAAAAGGAAATTAAAGGGGACTAATGTGCAAGTTGTACCTGACGGGACTAAAGTGAAAGTTGTACCTCAAGGGACTAATATGAAAGTTGTACCTCACGGGACTAATGTGCAAGTTGCACCGAACGAACAAACTATTTCTTTCAACGAAAATGCCTACTAACCCTGGACGATAGATCTAATATATCGTATCATATTATATATCGTATTTAACGTAATATAACTCAATACTTATTTCGCTTACTTCTTCGACTCGTTTTAATACGCATTTTTTATATGCATGAGCAGCCCCCGAAAAACAAAAACATTAAATCACTAAATTCATTTTTTTTACTTATTTTTATTTCATATTATTTCACGCACACTTTTTATTTCCTAATTCAAAATTATTAAAAAGAACTTTTTCGATATCGCTTGTAACGATACTGATTATTATTAATTTTCTTTTTCTTTTTCTTTCAATAATAATAATAATAATAAAGATTTTGATGAAATTCTGGCAAAAGCAGAATTCAATTTAGGACAAAGAACTATTAGGTTTTTTTATTTCCCAATTATAACATCGCTTTGAAATTATTCAATTATATTTTTGATAAATTTTAGATTTTGATAAATGTCAAACTATTGAAAAATGATTTCGGCAAATATCCAATTATCGAAAATGACAACGCAAAAGTCCAAAATTAAGACTAATAGGCCCTCAGTCCTAAAAAAAAAAGAAAAAGAGAAAAGAAAAGGAAAATGATAGTGGGTTTTAATAAATATTTATTTATAATCAGCGAACACTATATTACTACTGGGATTGTATCAAAATAAAAATCTGAGTAAAATCCCTAACAGTTTAGTTTTTCAGTTGAGAGGAACTGATGCTCAGATCATTCTATCTCTCATAACGTTTTGAACTTACACGATATTTGTTTGGGATTTTCTTATAAGTGGCTATTAAATTATGCAAACGAAATCCTTTAAAAGTTTGCGCTGCGTATTTAAAAATTGTTTAGTAAAAATGCTGAGATTTCGTAAGATGTTTGACATTTCCTCATTCTGATTGCAGTATGCTGTGTCTAATGTTTTATGCCTAGTCTAATAAAAATATATTTGCACTTGGTGTAATACTCTACGTGTTATAATAAGAAAATTGGCATTTTTTTTTTCAACTTTTTAAAGAAACCGTTATATCTCCATGGATATATGAAGTAGCCTCATAAAAATGTATACCGATAATTCAAATAATACTAATAATGACATGCTGCAGCCAAAACGAATATCAAGCAGTACTTTTTACAGGGTGAGCCAAAACAGTTTGATTTTTATTTAATTTTTTTACTGGTCCTCTTTTCTCTTCAAGACAAAACTTTTGATGAAATAAATGATATATAACATTTAATGAATGCCAATCCATATTAAAAAACGTCCTTTTTAACTTTAAACCCATAACCCCTTCTCTGGAATTAACTGGAGTAATATATTTAATTCCTTGTAAGAATTGCAAATGTGTTTATATTGGTGAAACTGGCCGTACAGCAAAAATTAGACTACAGGAGCACAGACGATCTTTTAAAAATTGCAACCAAATTTCTAAAATTGTAATCCATTCAATAGAAACCGATCATATTCCTGATTTCGATAATATAAAAATTCTAAATTCTGGTTTTCATAATTATAAATCGCGTATTTTCCTTGAGAGCTGGCACACTGCCAAGCATCTCCACACTATCAATGAAGCATGCGCACTGGCTCCTCAATATCCGGTACTCCTTTAAATTCCTTGAGTATTCATTTAATGTTTGGATATTGTGTTGTAATTACTGATGAGGAAACCCGGACGGGTTTCGAAACGTCTAGTTTTTAATTGTTTTTATATGTATTTTCATTTTTAAATGTATTTTAACTTAAAATTTTTCGTCTCAGAAATAAAAAAGTTTTTGCTTTTAAGATATATAACATGTTCTTTATGTTCCCGAAGTTCCAAGCTAATTCCTGCAGAATTGACTGGATATATGACAAAACGTCTAAATTTGAAATTGTAAAAATTGGTAGATACTGTATATAATTAAAAATGTACAAGTTAAATCTAAGACAAAGCTTTTGGTCATAATTTTATGACATTTTCATGTACAGATATGTGAAGTAGTCTCTCTATATATATTTGTATTTTAGATTACTTCGCGTATTTGAATCTGAGGATGTCAAAAATTATGGCGAAAAAATTTATTTTAATTTTTTAATGTATATTTTTAATCATATGTGAAGATTCACATTTTTATTTATTTATTTATTTATTAACTTTTATGTGTACTATTATGTCAATTAAATGTTACGAAATAATGTAATTTTTAATTTTTAATAGATTTGGATTTTTTTTTTTTTTTTCGCGTTTTAAATCAAAACGGGATGATGAAATTTAAAATCGCACGAGAAATATATTGCAGTAAAACTGTCAAAGTTCTTTTATGCTTAAAGCTTTGGACTAAGGAATAGAAAGAAAGAAAATATTTTAATATAGTGTCTCAAAAATCAAAACATGAGCAAAAAATAAAGAAAATAAAAATACTAAAATATTAAACGTCATACTTGAACTATGTCAAAAAATATTGAGATACGTCACATTTCTCTTTGGTATGAATAAAAAACGACAAAATTTAAAAACCTTTTATTTATCGAGATGTCCCTGAAGCTTTTAATACTCACATTTTGAACATTTTAACAAAAATAAATATACATATAGGTGTTTATTTAAAGGGCAATATAGTATTTTTATTACACTATTTTTATTACACCCGCTATTTTTATTATTTTTATGAAAAATCTTAACATAACAGTGTCCTGTTATTAATTTATGATTAAATTATTTATGTATAATGATATTTTAATTGAATAATTTACAAAATCGAAATATTTACACAAATTTTATGAACAAATGCATTTTATCGCATTATTAAAAGCATTACATAAGCAATATACATATATGAGAAGGCAAAACATCCTACGGGCTGCATTCTGATTATTTTCATTTTATTATTAAAATAATTATTTTGATTCTGTTACTGAAAGCATTAAATAGAAACTAAATATCTAATTAATTTTATGATAGCACGTTAGAAAACTTCGGAACAGCTTGTTATATAATTCATAACAGAGTTATATAATTCGAATAAAATATAATAGTTTTAAATACTATTATTATTATTATCATTAAAATTTTGTGTTATTAATGTATATTTAAAAATTAGTGCGTCACATTTTACTAAAACATATTATTTTTTAATCAATATTTCTTATAAAAGAATGTTTCTTTTTTTCCAAACTTTATTTCATACAAATGCTGAAAATAATAAAAACTTTAATGTGTAAATACAACTGAATTTCTCAGCATTCAACTGTTAAACTTTCATGATAAAGGAATCCTAATACTTAAAGAAATGGATTTAGAATTGATTTTGCGATGAATTTTTACTGACATGTTTTACACATAAAAACTTATTACAGCAGGGCGCTTAAAATAAAATGTCCGATTATTGTCGGCTAACCATATAACGATATAAATTACAAATTCAGTACATTGTTTGAGTTATCAAGGAATCAAATAATCATAAATGGGATAAAAATCGATTTTTTTTTAAATTTCTTATTATTCTTTAAACATTGTTGTATGATAGTTATAAAAACGCACTAGAAAATTTCCATTATTATTATGACTGTTTACTATAACATGCTCTCATTTATAAAATTTTAATATTTAACTCTTCTTTTCTGAGTTTCTTAAATACTCTTCCGAGCAACATTGTAAGTTATTTTCATGAAACTTGGTAACAATATTGAGTTCAGTGCCTTCAAATTAACTCGCTATCTTTAAAAATTATATATTACAAGTAGTTAAGTAATAGTCTCATAAATAATCTATTTTTATCTGACAAGGAAACATTCAAAAGGTGTCATCTTCAAAAAGTATTAAAAAAAATATATGTGATTCTACTCTTCATAAAACACCAGAAAATGAAGAAATTATCGGCTGAAATTAATTACAGCGACCACAAAAAATTATCAAAATTAAGCATATTTGGCGATTTAGCGCTGTTAGGCGATACGTTTGCTAGCACCGAGATTGCCGTGTACGAACAGAACCGTGTTTTGCTTTTCCGCCAAGTACTCAAAATTAATCACCTAACAGTGTGAAATCGCCAAACATGCTTAATTTTGATAATTTTTTGTGCTCGCTGTAATTAATTTAAGCCGATAATTTTTTCATTTTCTGATGTTTTATGAAGAGTAGAATCAAATATATTTTTTTCAATACATTTTGAAGATGACACCTTTTGAATGTTTCCTTGTGAGTAGATAATAATTAAGGAGAAAAATGCTGTTTAAAAATAACTATTGAATAATAAGAATATTATGATTCTTATATATTAACGAAAAGGTGAAACTGATAAATTTATTAGCAAAATAGATACTGAAAATTTCCCTCTTTTTATATAATAAATCGTACAGATATATATTTATGTATATATATATATGTCTGTGTGTGTGTGTGTGTGTGAGAGAGAGAGAGAGAGAGAGTGAGTGTGTGTGTATACTCGCAGACTTTGTCCGCATCGCTGGTCACTATATTTAAATGAATATTAATAATAATAATAATAATAATCAATATTTTTACTATATAAGTAAAAAAAAAAAAAAGAAAAGAAAGAAAAGAAAAAAAGTAAAGAAAAAAAAATCTATTGAAATAACTGCAACCTTGCTTCGGGTCTCCGCTGTCTTCGCCAACGTCTTTCCCACCCACATCATTCCGAAACTTTGTTAATATTGCCTGTGACAGCCAACGCCTTACCCTTGAACTGCTGTTTTGAAATGGACAGTATTAAAATAAAAAGGAAAAAAAAACAATCGAAGTATCATTTTTATATTTAAATCACAATGAAATTAAGCAACATAGACTATAAATAATACTTACTATTAAATAATTTATTATATTTGATTGGATTTACCTGGTCGACCATAATATGATAGCAATTCCACTGTAAATGCACAGTCGGTAACAAAAGTATCCGACGAACATGATTCGACAAGGATTTATTTAACAAAACAGTATTAACTTTACTTTTTTTATAGAGGAATTTTTGCGAGTGTTCGGATACTTTTGTTACCCACTGTAGTACTACAAATAAAAAAATTAATTTAGTAAAAATAAATTTAATTTAGTATCAAAATGAAAAAAAAAATAATAATAAAATAAATGAAATAATAATCCATAAGTAAACTCACAATCAGAATTTAAAAAAGGACATTTTATAGTGTCTATAGCTCATGGAAAGAAGAAACAGCAGAAGCTTCTGTTTTTCCCCTCCGAGTATGAAAGTAAACGTTTGTTTGTGAAATATTTCGCAAAAACTCTCGGTAGTTAACCACGTTTTAATTAATAATTTGCTTCCAGTTCAAAAAGTTCAAAATTCAAATTCGGGGTGCACACAGTGATTTTCCAGACTATGTGTATACCAAATTTCACATCGATAAGTGCGTTAGCATTTTCTGGAGACAGCTGAGAGAGGGAAAGACAAACGCTATTTCTGTTTTTTTACTAAGCTATTAAAATAAAATAAAATAACTAAATATGCATTCAGATTAGAAAAAAGCTATTTTATAGGGCCCTGTTGGAGAATTTTAAAATTTGAATAATAGCTAGGATGTTTCTTGGTCTTTACTTATGCAATTGCAATAGCTATTTCTATTCATCGTCAAAATTACATTAAATATTAAAAGTCGCCATGGGGACTTTACACTAAAGCTGCACTCACAGTACTTTGTGAAACATAAAATCAAGAAGAAAAAAATATACATAAGGTTATTTGATTAAATTGAAATTAATATTTTAAATATAAATATATTAAAAATTAAAAATGTTATGACGTCAGTTTTATCAGAAATGTTTGATGATACAGACTGAAATTACAACGAAGAAAAAATTCGAGAAAAGAGTTACATTAGTAGAGTTATACATTAATGCATTTAAAAAATACAATAACAACAATTACTGTAAAAATGACAATAGAGTTAAATACATTAATATGTTTTAAATAATAATTTTCTTCCTAATTAAAAATTTAAAAGTTTTGCTTCGAGGTGCTATCTGTGTAAGTGTGGTAGATTTTTCTACAGACAGACGTCAGTTCTCTTCTATTAGTTTAAATTAAAATAAATAAGTTTAAATTAAAATAAAGTTCGATAAGTTTAAATTAAATTAAATTAAAATAATTCACTTTTTTTATAAAAATTATTTTAATTACTTTTTTTTTAATATTTTATTCATTTACTTGTTTCATGACGTCATTCTAAATATCATTATAAAAGGTAATTTACTACTTATAAATGTTCTAAACATTCATTGTAGTTTCCGACATTTTTTTTCTTTAGAATTTCTGATATGCGGAAAACAATTTAAAATAGTTATGTTTAGTGATTTCTCACTTCTGAATTCCAAAGTATCATTGATAAAAGTTACACTAGAAAGCCAGTGGTAATCCTTTATCTTATGTCTTATGTAAAAATACAGAGAAAAATAAATGGATATGTAAAAAATTCTATTTTATATGAGTATTTAAATTTAATTACTTATTGAAGGAAATATATTTTTAATTTCTAACGCTTTTTCTAAAGTAGAAACATTAATTTTTAATTTTTATTGTGAAGTTAAATAATAAAAATTGATAAAAATACAGATTAAAAATTGAGAATCTCGATTTAACAGGATTGTCTTGTTATTCTGCTGAAACTTTTGATGGAAACCGTTTGCAGAGAACGTAAGACGTTCGTGTATGGAGAAATCAATTTTCTCATGAGTGTGTAAGTGTCAACTGCAGACAAGTTTACTGGTTATTCGTCCATATTTACTTCTACCTCAGAAATACTGTAAATTTACAGAGACTCTGGGTAAACATTTTACTATTTATTTTTATTTTTATTTTTAACAGCGCAACCATATTTGTATATAAAATAATTGTAAAAGAAAATTATTTTTATTGTTGGAAGTGTCTTTTATTATTTATTCTTCTGAATGTTAGTTTTCTTCTAAATATATTTATATACATCTTCATTTAATTCATTTTTCAATTACATTAAAGATTGCAAAATTCATTAAAATTAAGATTATTAAATAATTACCGAAAACATTTGAAAAGAATTATTGCCGTAAGATATGGGATTTCTCCGAAATAAAGATGAGGTCTTATTACAAGATAAACTGCATAATATCCAGATATTTAATACCATTATCGTGATGTATTATCGGAAGAAAAACGATCATAAATCATGTAAGTAACAAAATAGTAATTTTTTTTTATTTATTATTAATATTTTTAATACAAGCAGTGCGCATGAAAAAATTTCGATTATAGCTTATGAACCAGGTAGGAACACAATAAGCGTTAAAATGTAAGTTTTAGTTTCCTAGACTGAAAAAAAATATATTTAAGAAAAGATAAAGAACACCTACAAATATACATTTTATAAAATTTATTTTATCTTAGCAGAGAATTTGTATCACAGTGAAACAATTAATTGAGTTTAAAGAGAAAAAAAAAAAATATGACATTTTTTAATTGTTGATATCATTAAAAATATTGTTCACGAATTTTTTAAGAAGGTATTTGCAGAAATGTAAGTTTTTATATCCCTTCTTACATTGATTAAAAGTGAACAGATTTATCGACAACAGAACAAAAAAAATTGTGTCATTTATGTTTCTTAAATACAATACAAGTAAACAATTTCATATAATACCGATAACAAATAATAAAATTAATTATTTAATTCAATAATAATAACAAAAAAAAAAATAATAACATTAAACAAATATCACAATTTTGTTAAAAAATATTATTGCATTTAATAATTCCTGCACAAACTAAAACATGTTATGCTGAGGAAAGACTGTAAATATCCATTTCACAAAGGTAGTGTATTTAAAAGAAAATATATATATATATTCAGTAGAATTATAAGATTACAAGACTTATGCAATCTTAACTTCGAATAAATATTTTAAATTTATTCTAAGAATTTAATATTTTTAATGACATTTTTATACTCTCATATATATCGACATATATTTTTGTAAAAAATACATATCCAAACACATCTTTTTTAGGTTAATTCTTTATTATAAAATCGGTTTATGGCAATCGGTACCAATTCATGATTGTAAAAAACAAACATAAAACTAGTATGTTGTAGTACAAGTATGTAGTATGTACAAGACTTACTTCTATATATTCCTATATACATATTTAATTAATAACAATATTAAAAAAAAAAAAAAAAAAAATACGATTGTTTTTCTAAGTTTTTTTTTTTTTTTTTTTTTTTTTTGTTAAAAGTAATACATATTCAACCAGTAACAAAAAAAAAAAAAAAAAAAAAAAAATCAAAGTTTTTTTTTGTTAAAAGTAAAAAAAAATCGATAACTTTGTTTTAAATTATCACAGATTTATAGTTCAACCATTCGTTTTAAAGGTATTGACGAGATCTTTCGAAAAATACCCATCTTGAAAATTTACCCCCCAGGGGGGGAACCGGTGCCTCCACATGCACAAAATTTTTTTCGTAGTTAACTACTACTATTATCAATAATTCATATTAATTTTACAATCACAAGTTTAAAATAACGCTCATTATGTACATTTATACGAAATTTGTCCTATACTGCCATGTTAAAAGTTTACATAAAATACGATCACAGCGCCATCTGCTGGGCGATTGATCCCAAAATCTAATCAGCACCATTCCATGTCAGGGTCCAACTATATACCAAGTTTGGTTCAATTTCATTCATCGGTTCATGAGATACTGTGAAAAATACGAAATTTTGCGATCACAGCGCCACCTGCTGGACGATTGATCCCCAAATCTAATCAGCACCATGCCCCGTCAGGTTCCAACTACATACCAAGTTTGGTTGAATTTCATTAATTGGTTCGTGAGATAGGGTGAAAAATACGAAAATTTGCCTTATACTGCCATGTTAAAAATTTACATAAAATGCGATCACAGCGCCACCTGCTGGGCTATTGATCCCCAAATCTAATCAGCACAATGCCCCGCCAGGGTCCAACTATATACCAAGTTTGGTTGAATTTCATTTATTGGTTCGTGAGATACGGGGAAAAAACGAAACCACAGACAGACAGACACACAGACACAGAGACAGACAGAGACATTTTTTAAAAACTATCAATTCGTGTTCAGAACATCCCAAAACGTGTAGATCCGTCAAAAAACGGAGGTCGAAAATTTTCGCGAATCCAATACTTTCTCTATATTACATATAGAAGAAAGTAAAAAGAAAATGATCTATCTTTATCACATTTTGAAAATACTTCTAACGGATGTTATTCGATTTTTTTTTTTTTTCTTAATTTTTATTTTAAAAAAAATTCGAAAGCAATCAATTTTGAAGCGTTAAAGTTATATAACGAAATTTTGGTTTTATGAATAACATTTGTAAATTTAAAAAAAAAAATAGTTATAATATGATGATGGTGTTCTAGAAAGAAAATATGAAAAGAAATCTTAACTTAGAAAATAAAAGACTAAATCAGTGTTTGCCAACCTTTTAACAACTCTTACAAAACTTTTGTGACAATGTTCAAGTTCTAGGGACCCAAGATTTCATGCAAGAATTTATATATATATAAATTTTAATTCAATTAATAATTACTTTTATTATCTAATTGATAATACTTTTATAGTATTTAGTTTTACTAACTGGATGTGTATTATGCCAACTATATTCTTGTAATTTGAATTACAATAACTTTTTTGTGTGTGTTGTTGATATTGTCATGTATGTATTAATTGCTAAATTTTATAGCGTTATTAAATTTTTCTTTTTATAGTTACATTTAAATTCAATATGCTGCTTATGCGCAAATATTTAAATGTAATTTATTTATTATAAAAAAAAATTTCGAAACTTAAAAAATCTTGTTTATCCATAAATGTATACATAATTACATATATACATATTTTGGCCTATTTTGGCATTACCATTAATTGAAAAATTACATACACGTTGTTTATAGCTACAGATGCGCTTAAACATTTGTGTATTATTTCAATTTTTAATCAGATTAATAATTACTTTTATTATCTAATTTATAATACTCTTAAAATATTTAGCTTTACTAACTGGATGTACGTTATGCCAAGTATATTCCTGTAAAATTAATTAAAATAACTTTTATGTGTGTGTTGTTGTTATTATCATGTATCTATTAATTGCTAAATTTTATAACGTTATTAAACTATTTTAACGTTATTAGACTATTATTTTTAACGTTATTGCTAAATTTTATAACGTTATTATAACGTTCTTAATTTTATAACGTTATTCTTCACTTTATATATATATTCATATATATATATATATATATATATATGTGTGTATATAAAGAAATCTAGTTACTTTGTTTGGCCTGCGTGTGTTTCTTTGGGGAATTAATTGACTCACTATTCTACGTTATCATTCTTTTCTTTTACTATTAAAAGGATTATATGTATGACTTATCAGAACAAAAACCCTTAACGGGTTAAAAGCTTGTGACGCAGCACTTTATTTCGATATGAATTGGAAATATGGGTCTTAAAAATAATGATATCAAATTTTGAGTGACGCTTTGCTATTAATTGAAATATACATAGATTTTTCTTATTTCATAATTTGCTTTTTTCTTCTATTTATATTTACATCACAGTACATTCATAATATTTTCAATTTCAACGTGAAAAAATATATAGAATTTACTCACTGATGCTTTTTCATTTGCATCTCGTGAATTCAAAATATGAGTTTTAAAAGAAATGATATAATTTCAGTGACGCCTGAGTGTTACTTTAAAAAGATTTCTTTTTAGATTTCATAACAATCACTTTTGTTTTGTTGAATAAAGTGTATTTACTTATTGAAATAATGATTTTAATTTTCAAATATACTGTCAAATTATCAACTGAATGTACATTATAAATTGAAGTTATCTAGTTTAATAAATTGGTTTGTCTATTGCGTCACGCTATCCAAAACTGCAAGTAAAATTTCTGCAAATGTTTTCTTTTTGCGTCACACAATCTCTTTGCACACATTTTCACTGTTAATACTATGATACAAAGTAACATTTACATAAATTTTACTTACAGTTTTGGATAGCGTGACGCAATAGACAAATCAATTTATTAAACTAGATAACTTCAATTTATAATGTGCATTCAGTTGATTATTTGACTGTATATTTGAAAATTAAAATCATTATTTCAATATGTAAATACACTTTATTCAACAAAACAAAAGTGATTGTTATGAAATCTAAAAAGAAATCTTTTTAAAGTAACACTCAGGCGTCACTGAAATTATATCATTTCTTTTAAAACTCATATTTTGAATTCACGAGATGCAAATGAAAAAGCATCAGTGAGTAAATTCTATATATTTTTTCAAGTTGAAATTGAAAATATTATGATTGTACTGTGATGTAAATATAAATAGAAGAAAAAGGCAAATTATGAAAGAAGAAAAATCTATGTATATTTCAATTAATAGCAAAGCGTCACTCAAAATTTGATATCATTATTTTTAAGACCCATATTTCCAATTCATATCGAAATAAAGTGCTGCGTCACAAGCTTTTAACCCGTTAAGGGTTTTTGTTCTGATATCATTACTTTTTAGGGGTTATTGATCAACTGATCAAGTCCTCCCAGCTTATAGAAAGAGTAGATTATTTTTTTTTTCTTATCATGTAGCTGCCATTTTATTTTAAAATGGCGGCTACAATTAATTAATGGACTTAATGGAAATATTAATGAGGGCTACGTATATATGGAGTTTTAAGTAAATTGGATCATAAATACCTTTTTAATGAGAATTTGAATATTTCAAGTGGCTGGCACTCGAAACAAGATGGCAGATCAAGTTGGCAAATGAACATATCAAACGTATTTCTGAGATAAGTCTACACTACAAATTTAGTTTGAATTAATTCAGTATTTCAAAAGTTATGGTGGTGACAAATATTCAAGTGGCTGCCACTTGGAAACAAAATGACACAGCAAGTTGCTGAGTAAACTAACTAACCTAAGATATTTGTAAGGTAAGTCCATTGTCTAACTTTGGTTTGAATAAATTCAGTATTACAAAATTTATTGTGATAAATTTCTAAAACTGGCAGCATTCAAGTGGCAGCAACTTGCCCAGAAAAATAATTTAGGAAACTTGAATGGTAAGTTCACTGTCCAACTTTAGTTTGAATTAAGTATTTCAAAAGTTATCATGATAAATTTTCAAGTAACCGCCACTTGGAAACAAAATGGTTGCCCAGCAAACTAAAAGATATTTGTATGATAAGTTCTCTGTCTAACTTTGATATGAATTAACTCAGTATTTTAAAAGTCATCATGATAAATTTTCAAGTTGCACCGTGATTCCAAGTGGCCACTATTTACAAACAAAAGGACGGAGTGAGATGTCAGTGAATTTATCTAAGATTTTTGAATGATAAATTCACTGTGCAAATTTGATTCAAGTTGACACAATATTACAAAAGTTATTGTATGTAATAGATAACAAGTTTTCAAGTGGTTGCCACTTGGAAACAAAATGGGGGAGCAAGTTGCTCAGCGAAGTTATTCAAGATATTCACTATCCAACTCTGATTTAAATCAGTTTAGTATTTCAAAAGCTATTGTGATAGCACAATTTTAAGCGGCAGCCTGATTTCAAGTGGATGCAACTTAGAAACAATATGTCAGAACAAGTTGCCCAGTGAACTCAACCAGGATATTTGTATAAGTTCACTGTATAACTTTGATTCGAAATGATTCTGTATTTCAAAAGTTATTCTGCCGATAAATTTTTAAGTACAGTATAGGATCCGTTATCCAGAAAGCTTGGGACGTGGGATATTCTGGATTAAGGGTTTTTTCCGTTATTCGGAACACTTTATTATATGTATAAAAAGGGTACAAAATAATTTCATAAATAGCAGTGAAAGTGATAAACATTAATAATATATATAAAAACTTTACCTATATTCATTTAATAAATTATTTCCACAAAACAACAACAACAAAAAATTCTTAATTAGAATTTTAAACTACAAATAATAATAATAATAATACAGGGTTCATACTCAAATATGGGAAAAACATTCCCTGAGTTTTCCCCGAGTTTCCAGACAATTTCAAGAAAATATTAGCGACATATTACAAGAAATGCTCCTCTAGACAGGACAAATTATAGCTACTTTCACTGTATGATGTCATATTACTGCCGATCATGATAGAAATTCATGTAGAAAACATTATTTACATGCGTATTTTCATAATACTTAATCATTTAAATTTTGATACGAAGCTGAACAAGAAAAACATAACTTGAGAGAAAAAAAAAAACATTTGTTTTTCCAGGTTTTATAACTGATTCTCCCTGAGTTTTAATGAAAATTTTTACTTTCCCTGAGCTTTCCCTGACTTTTTTTAACAAATTCCAAATTCCCTGAGTATTCCCTGTTTTCCAGGTTTTCCCTGAGGAGTATGAACCCTGTAATAAATAAAAAATATATAAACATATATAAAATGTAATTTTGGATCTGAGAGTAAAATCCTTTCATTTGGATTTTGCAAACATTTCTATATATTCTTTGCTTATAGTGTGTCTCTGTTACTAATTGTTCATAAATGTTAATATTTTTAGCACATAATACTAAAATTTTATTAAATGAATTCTAAAAATAATGGGAATTAATAAAAGCTATTTAAATTTTTTATAATTGAGACTTCATGCAAGTGACCTGAGTTCAAGAATAAAATTCATCTGTTATTGGGCAATTTAAGAAGTATGTGTTATTAATGTTTATCTGTTATAATATACCATAAAAATTCATTTTCTAACCTAAATTTGAAAAATTTTCAGTAAAATTATTTGGACAATTTTGTGCTCACCATATATCCCAAGAATAACACCGTAGCATTAAAGAAAATACGTTGTAAAACTATAATTCTGACCACTTCTCTTTTATAACTTTAATTCTTAAATTTTACGAAAATTAAAAATTTTGGTAATTGGCATTCTGGTTTTCGGAACATTCTGGATAACGGGTTTCCGGATAACGGATCCTATACTGTATTAGCCTGATTTCTAGTAGTTGTGCTTAATTCAAGATAGCTGCCATTTTTAACAAAATGGCAGATAAAGTTCATTAATTTACTTGGTTGAGACTCTTATAGGGTCTATGTTATGCACCAAAATTCAAGTGAAATATGCTTTTTACAATGTACTGTAGATTTGAAATTTTTAAGTGGCTGCCACTTGAAAACAAAAGGGTGGAGCAACATATAACCAACTCCTCTAAGATATTTGAAAATTAGCTTGCTGTCCAATTTGGAGTATTATTTCGAAGTTATTGTAATGACAAGTTTCCATTATATATACACAGTAAAACACAGTTTATATGTCTTTTACATTTATATGTCCTTTTACTGAAGTCTTGATTCATTCATCCTATTCCTTTTAATGAAAAATTTCCTCATTAATACGCCGCACAATATAAGTTATAATCTTTTCCTCATTTTCTAAAATTCATAAAATTTCTTGACTGGACCTTGTTTTAGTATTTTAAATATAAATTTTGATGAGTATGTGAACTTTAATACTGATATAATGACTTTGGAATTATTCACTACCTATTAACTAATTGAAAACAAATTGTCTGATGTTAATTTCAACGATGATGTAGAATGTGAAGACATTATTCTACTCTCCTTTAAAGCCGGGTTAGAAATTGGAAAGTAAAAGTCGGGTGTCAATAGCACCTAACTATTTTTTTGTACTTGCCAAAATGGTTTACTCAGGCATTGTATATATTTTTAATTGTTTATTGGGATCATAACAGGATAAAGCTTAAGTTTTTTTTTTTTTTTTTTTAATACACAAAAGTTAATAAACGAATACGCTTCTACTTAAAAAATAAAGAAAATTTTTTATTATCTGCTGGTCAACTAATTTTTAAAATAAGTCAAATACCATGTGTGAAATGCTAGGTGTTAGGTGAAGATTTTTATATGATTCAGACACCAGATGGTTTTTGATTTAACTTTATACACGTTAATAATAATTTAGTTACATAACAAGTAAGAGGGAATAGAAAACAATAAGATAATTTTAAATGCTAGAAAGCATGAGATAATTTTTACATAAGTTCTCAAGAGGAAACCAGAGAGATTTGTTGGTAAGTCAAATAAACATTGATCATGGAGGTAAAAATAGTTCACGATCACATAGTTTCACAAACTTCTGTAATTAGTCTTTGAGGCGTCTCTCCACACCATGCATTACATCTTGAAGCAAAATGAGAACTACCAGGAAATACCCTTTTAAACTATTTATAATTTAAAGAAATTTAACCACTTCACCAGCTATCCTGAGATAACTTGGGGGAAATAAATAACTTAATTAAAGTTTTAAATCTTACTTGAAAGCTTCATAATAATGGAACGACGATATAGCCACTTTCACTGAGGGATCCCCCCCGCTTCTTCAGAAATCTCCACAATGGTCGATGATGATAAGTGATGTTTTCCCTTTCCCTTTAATCTTTCTTTCAGAATGTGGCGCTGCAATCAGTCTAAGCCAGTCTTCAATTTCTAGTCATTACATGAATTACTACTATTACTATTTCAATTGTTTTGAAAAAGAAAGCGTAATTGGGGTTATTATAATTTGCGATTCTCATTGAATTTGATATTTAATGCATTGGTGGGGGTTTGGCTGATTGGTGGTGATTTTTCTGTATTTTATGTTGTTCATATGTTTTGATATATATATTATTATTCAGGTGGGTTTTGGTTGATGCTGTGGTGATTGTCTCATTTTATGTTGTTCATATGTTTAGATATTTATGCTATTGCTTTGGCTGGTTTTGATTAACTTGTTGGTGATTTTTTCGTATTTTATGTGGTTCATATGTCGACATAACATATTCATAATTCATGTAATGGCCAAGAATCAAATGCTGGCTTAGACAGATTGTAGCACAACCTTCTGGAAGAAAGGTCAAAGAGAAAGGGAAAACATCACTTACAAGGGCAGTATGAATCAGTAAAATTGCTATTGAAACCAAACCAAGCTTAAATTAAAAAGCATGGTCGAAAACATTGGGTAGAGTAAAAATTTGCTGCAACAACACCCATGGGGGCGAGATATAACCTCCTGATAGTTTTAATTATTTCTATAAAACCAACAAAACACACATCATAGTAAGAATGGGTGGTGCAGTGGTAGCGTGCTCGACTTGTGATGCAGAGGTCCTGAGATAGACACCCCATAAGGATGTTTTGTATTTTAATTTCTATTTCAACCGAAATATTTATTTTTTAAAATTTTTAATTAAATTAAATTATTATTTTAGGAGAAAATATTAATTATATTAAAAAAAGTTTTTTTTTTTTTTCATTGCAGACAATTTAACATTTTTTAACTAAAATTTATTTATTAAATTAAAAGAAATTAATAATTTAGCGGGAAATACTTTTATATTACATTAAGATACAATTTTGTTAATGATTTGTACTAGTGTTCTATGTAAAATTTTAATTATTATTTTTTATCGACGTCATTAATAGCAAGAATTAATCATCTGCTCTCAATTGTATTATTATTCATGCAATATTTTGCCTGAAAAATCCTGAGTAAACAACAGCAATTGCTTAACTATTGAACGTCACATTTAGCTTTTATTTCAAATATTTCATTAAACAACTGTCAAATTTGCTGGTGTCGGAAGAATTGCCAATAAAATTGAACACAAGGACAAATTTTCTCAAAAGGATTTCACTAATTTATAATTAGTTTACATCTCGAAAAATTCAAAATCTGGGTAAATATGAATTTTATACAAATCTAGTAATCTTGACGAAAAGCCAAACATTTAACTAAATTTTCGTGATGAACAAAATTGTAATTCAAATAATTGTGATCAATCTTCTTATATTTCTTGCTTTCATTGTGAAAAATACTCATCCTTTCATGATTATTCTACTTTTAAATATAATTGTTATAAATTAGAATCTATATTCGTATCTTTAAACATGATTTTCTTTTTTATAAATAAATAAAAATATATATTTCTTTAATTCATGGTCAATACTTTATTAATTAGAATACTCAAAATAAAAAAAATCTTAATGTATAATAAATATTCTCTTAAATTAATAACTTAATTAAAAACGTAAAAAAAAAAATTATTTAAAAAAAAAAAATTAAAATGCAAAACACTCTTGTGGGAACCCGATCGCAGAACCTCTGTATCACAAGCCAAGCATGCTACCACTGCTTCCCCCCCCCCCCAATTCTTACTACAATGCCTGTTTCATTGGTTTTTATAGAAATAACTAAAACTATTAGGGGTCATATCTTGCCCCACGGGTGTTGTTGCAGGAAATTTGTACTCTACCCTATGTTTTTGACCATGCTCTCTAATTTAAGCTTGGTTTGGTTTCAATAGCAATTTTACTGATTCATACTTCCCTTACTAGCATCACAGACCACTGTGAAGTTTGCTGAAGAAGCGGGTTGTCCCCCAGTGAAAGTGGCTGCATTGCCGTCTCTTGTTATGATAAAACTTTCAAATAAGATTTAAAACTTTAAGTTATTCATATTTTATTTATTTATATTTTCAAGTTTCATATCAAAAAATTTGGTTTAAATTAATTCAATATTTCAGAAATTATCCTGATTGTAAATTTCTGATTGTATACAAACTAAGTAATAACAATAAGTAAAAAAGTAAAAAAAATACTTGAAATTTTTTATGAAGTTGGCGTAATTTTCTGCAAGCAGCCCTTATGTATTTTTGTACTTGCTGTTTTTTTTTTTTTTTTTTTTTTTTTTTTAGCTTATGTACATGTGTTGAAACAGATAATGTAAGAATTTTTTTTTAAGATGATAAACTACCAGTTTGTAAATTTTAAAGAAAAATTTTTTTATGACAAAATTGATTTTTTAAATCTGTTCAAAAGTTAGGTGTCAAAAATGACCCCTGAATGTGATTTCATGGTCGCAAAATATGCCTAACACTAAATTCAAACCCTGCTTTAAAAATGCTATGGACTGCATTGAAAAACTTTATTTTGTTTATCAAAACCCAAACAAAAAATCATTTAATGAATTTAGTACAATTCAAAATGCAGTTCTTAATACTCACAAACAATCAACACATTAGGCAACTATTAAATTTTTTTTAATTTTATGAAATAACTACCGGTATCTGCATAAATTATACAATATTTATGATTAAAGATACGCAAAATATATAATTAATACTCAACATATAAGATATATAGTAATCAAGTCATGAATTAATGGTATATTTTTCTCATTTTTTTAAATTTTTTCTTTGCTTATTTTCAAATATAAATTCTACTATAAAGTAAAAAAAAAAAAAAACTGTTTTGATTATTATTTTCACATGAATTTTGTTTCAGTACCATTAAATTTGTAGTAATCAAAGCTTTATTTATTTATTTAATTTATTTATATATATATATATATATATATATATATATATTACTATAACATGTAAATATACGAAATGAAATAAACTTTATAAAAAGTTATCTACTATGTAATCAACAAAAATATTTTAGGAATTTAAAAAAAAAAAAAAAAAAAATGTAAAATTATTACAAATCAGTCAATTCCCTCTAATTCACAAAGATTTTGTCCAAAGGTTGTATGAATTATACCTAAAAATTTGTAAATTAGAGGTCTTTGTTTACATTTTTCTTGGACCAAGTCGGCTATTATTATTAATTCATAAACAGACATTAAAACTGGTTTCAATATTAAAAATTAATTTAATAAATCATATATGAAGGTAAATATATTAAGCATATACATAAGTAATATACAGCAATAAAATATAAACACACATATTTATAATAAAATTAAAATATTTTTTAAGTGTAGAAGTGAATATTCATCATTGATTATCTCTTATTTTCTTGAACATTAAACTTTATTAGTAATAATCAGCCGCCTAATCTGATTAAATTGCTGGATCCAGAATCAAATCAATACAAACCGCCACTTAATAAAATCAGCATCGCCGGTTAATAAACTCAAAAGAAAATCTCTTCAACAGTAAAAATGGGCATGTTTGTAAGCTAAACAACAAATTATATTTTCTCACCAGATTTTTGAAAAGAAAAACAAAACATAGCAAGCCATCACATTATCATTCTTCGTCAAAAATTTTACACCTAAAAAAAAAAAAAAAAAAAAAAAAAGAAGAAGAAGAACAGAAAGGGAAAAGAAAGAAAAACACGCCCCACCGTGTGTTGGTGTGTTGTAGTTATGACTTCAAGGAATGTATTCTTCACATGATTGGCCAATGAGTATTTTTTCTGTCTTAAAATATTCAAATAGAGTTTCTAGTTCTTATTTTGAAGCAACTTAGCTGCAAAAGATATGCAAGCGGGTAGTTTTTATTTTGAAGGTAAAGCGTAAAATTTTGGTAAAGTATGGTGGTTTTCTTCAAATGTATAGGCGACATTGAAGCGTGAAATTTCTCAGTTTGCTTCATGTAAACATAATAATAAAGATATTAGTGCCTAAATTGTACCAAACCGAACAGTGAATCATAAGCGAATATGAATAAGGAGAGCAGATCAACGCAGCACTTTTAGATAGGTACAAGAATGCCAGGTCAAAGAAAATTTCTATCTTTCATATAATTTTGTTCTTAAAAGCCGAAAATTTTAAATGAATGATAAGTAGCAAACACTCCATTTCTACGGATCGCTAGTTGATAGATGGAAGGGCGAAGAAGAATTTGTTTCCATATTTAGGTAATGAATACCCTTTTATTGAGTTCAGACATGTTTGCCGGATATAAAAATCAGCCGCTTAATAAAATCATTTTGATGAAAACAAACGTGATTTTATAAAGCGGCGGCTACTGTATGTACAAAGTAACATTTTAAAGCAATTTATTTAAAGCGAATTACAAACTTCTTTAAAAAAAAAAAAAAAAAAAAAAAAAAAAGACTAGTATTAACATTATCCTGTATTTAACCTTAAAGTAATAATCACAATAAATACCAATGCACAATACTAAATAAATAACAATGTTGATTTCAGGATAAAATTTGAGGTAATTCAAACAAATTCATAGTGCTTCATATAAAACTAGGGGTTTTAAAAAATGAAATTTTTTCAGATTATAAGTTTCTTCGAACACATACCAACAACACATACCATTCAAACACATATTTACAGAGAATTCTAGAATTATTTTAAAAGTATATATATACAAACTAACATTTTAAAGCAATTTATTTAAAGCAAAGCTACTACTAGAAAGCAAAATACAAACTTCTTTATTTAAAAAAAAAAAAAAACTAGTATTAATATTATCCACTACTTAACCTAATTAAAGTAATAATCACAATAAACACCAACGCACAATACTAAATAAATAAACAATCTGTTGATTTCAGGATAAAATTTGAGATAATTAAAACCAAAATTCATATTACTTTATATAAAATTGCAGATTTAAAAAATGAAATTCTTTCAGGTTATATAAGTTTTTTCGAACACATACCAAAAATATTTAAAGAGAATTCTAGAATTATTTTAAAAGTATATATATACAAACTAACATTTTAAAGCAATTTATTTAAAGGAAAACAATTAAAAGCAAGATATAAGTTTCTTTTCAAATAAATAATAGCTAGTATTAACATTATCCAGTACCTAACACGAGCTTGTTAAAGTAATAATCATAAAAATACAATACTATACATGATGCTAAATAAATAAAAACCCTTCAATTTAAGGCTAAAATTTGAGATAATTCAAACCAATGCATACTGCTTCATATAAAACTAGGGATTTTAAAAAATGATATTCTTCCAGATTATACTTTTAAGTTTTTTCGATCATTTTTAATCAATTTAAAGCTATCTACTAACATGCTTATGTTCAACATATATTTGAAAGTGACAGCTTCAGAGATAATTAAATTATGTTATTATTTAAAAATTATTAACACAACCTTGTTAAAGTAACAATCACAAAATATCAATGCATGATGCTATATTCAAAACTGAAGTTGAAAAAATAACATAAAAAATAACTGTCTTTTAAGTTATAGTAGATTATTCTTTGAACAGCTATAATGATAATTTCAGAAATTTAAATCAGTCATATTATAAGCTTTTTTAAAGAATTTATGTGTATATATACAAATATTTTTATAGCAATTTATTAAACACGAAGCTATTAGAAAGTATTATTTTATTTTCCAGTAGAAAAATGCATTTACGATTGCCAACAGCTTACTTTTAGATCACGTGAACGACTTGGCATGGATCGCACTAGCAAAGGTCGCCAAAACACCGCCAAGCAGAACCCGATTCTGCAGTTTTACCAGAATATTTCCACAATTTTGCATTATTAAACACACATTTAGACTCTTAGCGGCAAAATGATTATGCATTTCAATAACAGGTTACAAAATTATTGCACATTTTGGTTAACATAACATTTGTCAGTTAGTGACAAATGATTCTGTATTTCAATAATAGGCCACAAAATTAAAACAGATTTTGAGAAATAACTTTGAAAAAAAAAAATGCACATTTTATTGATTAGCAGCAAAATAACAGTACACAGTTAATTGTGATTAAACTAATAAACTGGTAATGGTAATCCAAAAAGTACCTTACAACTCCATAATATGAATTTTCTCACAAAGTGTAAAACAATCTGCAGTGCTTCCATGCTGCACTATTTCTACTAGTGAGCTCCTAGTTTATTTTAGCCTGTCTTTTTAAGCAGCAAAAGAAATCTAGTTTTCTCTATATATTAAAAAAAGTAACTGTTGCTGGCGTCAATTTTTTTTTTTTTTTTGTCTGCGACAGCATCTCCTCGCGGACGGCAAAGTGCTCTGCATCGTGAGAGGTATCAATGTGTTACGTATGCTTCAAGGAAGGCATTTCAGGTAATTAGAAATCTGTATCACTTTAATTAACGAAGTTATTAACTGAAAACGTCGAGTTTATAAAGGTACTCTATTTGCCACCGTAGAAAAAGTTTCTCTTATGACGTTGTTCTTGTGTCACGACATCATTTTCCACGGGAAAATTAAAATGTGATCCATGGTATAAAAAATAATAAAATCAATATTAATGCTGCTATTAAGAAAAATATTTCTAAGTGCATCTTTTTCCAAAGAATCTCCTTTGTCTTTTTCATTTAAAAACACATTTTAAAATACTTTGGATACATATTGGCATACAAAAATATTTAGATTTAAATTTAAACTGAATTATAAATGAAAAAATCTTATTTAGCACTGGTAATTTTTTAACATTACAGAATTAGACATTTCCATGATACATTTCATATTTCTAATTATAACAAGAAAAAAATTCATCACCTAGAATTCTTTTAATGAATCGAGCAGATTTTAGCTTATACTATTAAGTGAGCAATATTTGTATGTATATTTCACTGATCTCGAAAACGGTAGCTCGGACAGTCACGAGATTTAACACAAAGGTGCATCCCGAAGGGTCATTGTGCACATCGAAGTCAGATTTTCGAATTTTTGATTAGTTTTTCTTAATTAATTAAAATGTGAAAATCATAACCTTCTAATTTCTGATAAAAAAAAAGCCATTTAAATTTTAACATTTTATCCATAATTTAATTGTTGCCAACTTTTTTTTCGACAAAATAATAATAATTAAAAAAAAAAAAAAAAAAAAAACGTACATTTATTTAAAATGAGGAAAATAAATCAGAAAGATTAAAAAATAAATTAAGAATATCACTCGCATCATTACAAATGAGACACCAAATGAAAGGGAAAATTTTTGTAAATCCGATGCATTAAACAGCTTATCAATCGGATGATTAGTTTTTCCTTAATTAATTAAAATGTGAAAATAAAAACCTTCTAATTTCTGATAAATAAGACATTTAAATACAACGAGATATATAAAGTAGAGTGATAAATGTTAACCCTGGAGAAGGTCCAAGATGAGTCATGTGATATGCTTTCCTTGCACATGCGTATTCGGTGGTTCCCTTGGTAACAGCTCATTTTCAGTACATTTCTATGGCAACGGTTTCAATGTTTTTGTTTACTTTACGTAGTTTAATATTCTTTTGTTCTAAACCATTTTGATTTTGATTTTACTTCTTTTTTATTTCATGTAGTTGAACTTTAACCGACAAAATGCTTAAAAATAGTTGAAAAATTATTATTTGTTGTTAAATTTAGCTCTTTAAAAGTTTAAGTTTTGTTTTATAAACACTTTTAAAGTTTGTTGAGAAACGATGAAAAGAAAGGTATTTTATTATTTATTAAAATGTGAAATATGTGTAAAATTATTTTAAAAGCAATTTATTTCTGTCATAGGACTGTCATGTTACCTAATAATAATAATAATTTGTCGAACTGATATTTTAAATGCCAAAATAGCGATAAAGGGCCAAACACAGCAACCTATTCGAGCATGTCATGTGATTCATCTTGAACCACGGAAAGCTAATCCTTCATCCATTGAATCAGCACTCTAATTTATATATCTCGTTGTTTAAATATTAAAATTTTATAAATAATTTAATTGTTGCCATTTTTTTCGACAAAATAATAATAATAATAATAATAATAATAATAATAATAAAACTTACACTTATTTAAAATGAGGAAAATAAATCAGAAAGATTAGAAAAAAAATTAGAAATATCAGTCGCATCGTTACAAATAAGATAGCAAATGAAAGGGAAATTTTTTTTTAATCCGATAAATTAAACAGCTTATCAATCGGACAATTAGATTTTTTAAAATTAACTAAAGTATGAATTTTAGGTGGCAACAGCAGAAGATTGTATGGAAACCGTTAGGAGAAAAAAAAATGAAAAATCTGCTTCACATTAAGTCACATAATTTTAAAAGGGATTAAAAATTGCAGTTTTCAAATTCTTTTAAATTTTCTCTCACGAACACAAAAATATAATATACAGCCTGTACCCCACGAGACCAACTTGCATTTCAAATTTCATCAAATATTTTGGTTAATAAACAAAAGTTATTATTTTTTTTTTTCAAATTAAGTTTTATTCTATTTTCGAAAAGATATTTGTGATCATAGATATAGTAATATATATAGATCTATCATCCCCATATTATCGTGCAAAGATTTTTGATGCCGAAAAAAAAGCTTTGGAATCAGCCATTAAGTGGTATTGAAGGAAAAAAAAAAAGAAGAAGAATGAATTTGAAACTATATCTGGGGCTTTTCATTCACCTTTAGTAAATAAATTATTCATGAATTTTATTTGCTAAAACATTCGTGCATATTCCCGTGTGTATTCACTCGGGGAAAGACTGCCATATTTTGGTAAAATCGCCGTCTTTTCCCGAGTGAAAAGGAATCATTTTTTTTGTCCCCAATAATCAATCTATATATTATTACTATATCTATGTATGTGATACGATAGATTAATAATTTGGGTTTTAAATTTTTTTTAAATAGATTATTTAAACTCTATGAAACATATTTTAATTTTATCAGCTTCATTAACAGATCCAGCTGGGCGATTTTTTAAATTTTGGTGTTGAAGTACACCGAATGTTTTTCGACAAGAAGTTTAATATAGCAACAGCCATTTTAATCTAAGTAGCGCATCAAATATATAAAAACATAAATGATTTATTTTTACACAAAATTTACAGAACAAATGCAGTTTTAAAGATAGGAAATTTATTTCAACAAGCACTATTTTAAACCTAAAAAGCATTAAAAATATAAGCAGAATATAAAGGATTCTTATGTATAAGCAAAAAAGAGTCTGATAAAATTATTAGCAAAATAGTCTTCCCCTTTTCATACAAAAAAAAAAAAAAAAAAAAAAAAAAAAAAAATCCATCGCTAATATGGAGACAAAAATTCAAAAGCCGCCAATGGAGCGACATAATAAAGTTGTGTAATACGATAATGTTTACCTATTTATTTATTTTTTTATATAATAATCACTATGCTAATTTATCATACAAACAAATGAACCTCTGTGTGTTACTGCACTCTCACGCTGTCGAACAGAAATATTTGAAAAATTCAAATAAATATTTAAATAAATAAATAAAAATATGTTTAATGGGAAATATATATAACCATAAAAAGATTAGTTGTCTAAAATACGGCAGAAATAGCGCTCATAGCATATTGTTACAAGGGATTAAGTCTTATTGTTACAATGGATTAAGTCTAAAATGGTGACAAAAATTCAAAAGCCGCCAAAGAGAACTATATTAAGGCTGTACTATCAGGTTTACAACCCATGAATTAATATAAACACAAAAAATTAATTGTCTCATGCGACAGACGTAGCCGGTCGCAGCATATTGTAATATTTGGCGTGAAATTGCTGTCATTTAATGGCTGATTGGATAAACAAAAAAAAAAACATATGAAATAACGTAAAAGCAAATATTATGTTGTCTAAACCCAGTTACGTTTGAGTCCAGTCCGAGTTACATGTGAACAACACGTATAGTGTTGTTCACATGTAACTGGGATTCAAATATAAAAGGGAAACTCCAATTTTTTCGATACTATCTATTTCGAAACTGTTATATAATAAGCACCTAAATGGAAGCTCATTGGTAAACTATTGTTGCAGGTAATAGGGACAAGCGCCCGAGTTGCAGTGGATCACCAAATCGTTGCTGAATGCAGCAGGGACCTGGAGCGAGCTTTTGAACAATTTCAGTAATTTATTTTATTTTATTTTTATAAAGCTATATAGAAACGAGTTTCCTTTAAATTTAGTGGCCAGCGAAGCGGGCAAAGCCTGCTAGTTCTTCAATTATGTATGAAGTAAATAGGAGAGAAGGTACTTTTCATTTCGCCGGTGCAAATCTCATGGATTAAAAGTAAATTTGCAACTTAGATTTTTTTTTTTTTTTTTTCAAATTTAAAGTTTATTTATACACGTTATTAAGGATTTGACAAAGTAAATGTTATATTTTTTATGGGACAGCACTTTTAAAAGCTAGCTTTAAGCAAAACTTCAGAAAATTGAATTCTTAAAAATATAAAATAAAATAAGTAAATGGTCATTTCTCTTTAATTTTTTTCTTTTATATTATTCGAAGTGTGGTATAACTATAACATCTCCCCACAAAGCATTTGGCGATTTTTCTTTGGGGCCGTTTTCAACGATAACGATGTCGTTCTGGATTCTTTGCAATATACTCGTAATATGGCAGTCTGCATGCTGTTTATTTTAGATTTGTGATTTATGATTTAGCCATAATTGCCAAAAATATATCGCCAAATCCAGTTGTGGGGAGATACTATAGTTGTTCCTAAAGTGTTTTGAAACAAATATTTTTTCTTAGGTGCTTAAGGATTGCTGTCGGTTATATCATTCTTGTCAAATTTATCGCCTCGCCGGCAAAATGGAAAAGTACCGATTATATACTGCGATAAATTAACTAAAAAAACTCAACAGTAAAAAGTACGGGCATTATAAAAAATAGATTTTAATTTTTTGAAAAGATTAGTCTAATTTAATTAAAATGTTTTTTTTTTTTTTTTTTTTTTTTTTTTTTTAAGTGCGGAGGACTATTTGTCTCAATCTACGGATAAAACGTTGTCGCCAGTTTTACGATGGTTGGACATGCATCAAAACCGAAAATATAATTGAATAATTTGAAAGCGATGTTATAATTTGAAAAAAAAATAAATAGATAACTGATAGTCCCCCATACTAAACTAAATTCTGCTTTTGCCAAAATTTCATCAAAATCTTTTTTTTTTTTTTTTTTTTTTTTTGAATGAAAAAGAAAATTATTATTATTATTATTTTTTTTTTTTAACAAGCAATTCTACCAAAACATCCATCGCCAAATAGTGACAAAAACTTAATTGTCGCCAAGGGGTTCATACACTATGTTTGTAAAACAAAATGGTCTAGATATTACGAATTTCTTTCTTTTCTGAAAAAAATATTACTGATTTTTAGCATATTATTTCATTAAAAAAAATGGTATTAAATATTATGTATTTCAATTTGACATTAAATATGGGTATTTCCTTTTTTTTTTTTTTTTTTTTAATGCAGTATTGATTTTTCTATCCAGTGGAAGGTAAAGAAGCAAATAGACGGGCAAAGCGCCATAGGAGTTTAATAGGTGAAGCGAGTCGTGGGGACGCGAAGCCTTCCTCAGGGGTTGGTCAGCGGAGCATGCAGGGGGCAGAGCCCCCTAGTTTTTTAAATAAAAATTTTGCAAAAAATTTTTTAAATAAAAATCTGCCTTCATGTGTACAAATGTATTAGCCAAAACTTTACAGTCATCACACCCTTTCACTCGCAGTTAATTTTTTAAAGTAAAGAAAGAAATTTTCAGCTGAGATTCAAAAAAAATATTGGCAACATTTCTCACTTTCACTTTTTTAATCAAATTTTTAGCTTAATCCTTGCTTTCAAACACATTTGAGGGGGGGGGGGGAATTGTGAGATTCTTGTATAAGTATCCTGCAATTGATACAGACTAGCACCAAAGTACACAAGGAAAGCATATGAAAATTTAGAACAAACCATTATTACTAATCAAATTTAATGTTCAAGAAAATAAAAGATAATTAATGATGAATATTTACTTCTACACTTAAAAAATAATTTAATTTGTACCATAAATATGTGTGTTTATATTTTATTGCTATAATATTACTTATGTGTATGCTTAATATATTTACCTTCATATATGATTTATAAGTTTAATTTTTAATACTGAAACTAGTTTAATGTCTGTGACCTCTAATTAAGAATTTCTTTGTGAATTACAGGGAATTGACTGATTTGTATTAATTTTACATATTTTTTTTTTTATTCCTCAAATATTTTTGCCGATTAAATAGATAAAACTTTATAAAGTTTTTCATTTCTAATATTTACATGTTATAGTCAAAAAATAAATAAATAAATAAAGCTTTGATTACTACAAATGTGAAAATACTAATAAAAAGTTTTTTTTTTTTTTTTTTTTTTTTTTTACTTTATAGTAGAATTTATATTTGAAAATAAGTAGAAGAAAAAAAAAAAACTTACCATTAATCCATGACTTGAGTAATATGAATTACCTATCTTGAATACTATACAAGCATACTGAGTATTATTTATATATTTTGCGTATCTTTAATCATAAATATTGTATAATATGCAGATTAAAAAATTTTTAATACTCGCTTAATATGTGCCCAATGTAAAATTAAATGAAAAATTAAAGCGAATATGTAAAGGTGTTAGCGTAGCGTTGTCAGTAGTGTTGCCAATCAGAAATTTGCTTTTTACATTTTATTGGCGGATGAATACATTGAAATATTTTCTCCTTAAAAAATTTTAGCTTTATTATCAACAATTATGAAATAGAAGCACCATAATTATAAAATAGTTCCCTATTTAAAATATTATCGAAATAATTTTTTCACGAAAGGCGAAATTTTAAAATCTAAAATATTTTCTTCATAACAGAACAGAAAAAAATATTTAAGTGAAATTTAATTTAGTATATATATAATAGATATTTTAAACAAAGAATGGAGTTTTTTTTTTTTTTTTTTTTGCATTTAATAAAAAAAAGCTAAATATTTTATTGACAGCATTCAGATTGAACCAACCAATCAACTACAAGACCAAACCGAATAACACCTATTTAGAATTCTGAGAAATAGCAGAAGATTCCTGTGTATCGCGTAGCAAAAATAGTTCGATTTTCAAACTGAGTTAGAAAAAAAACAAGAGTTTTCCTAGGGAAAAGGGAGATGTCAGGCACATCAGATAAAAGCGATTAATATCATATATAAATTAAACGACATTCGCTCGAGCCATATTCGAGAAAAATTTGTTCCTCACATATGCCGCCCATTTACAACTTATATGAGCCAATTCATATCTCGAAATATATTGCACGCAGAAATGTAGCGATTTCAGGGTAGGATCAGACAGAAGGTAAAAGACTATTTTGAAAATATCAGAACATAACCTTCCATATTTCCTGAGATATTAAGTGTCGGCTTTCAGCGGTTTCTTTGATCTAAAAATTCCTGTATATATAAGTGTCGCAGTTTCGTTCGTTTTTCCGTTTCCGCTGAGTGTCGTGGCGTTCGTTGGTTTTTGCGCTTGCGTCACTTGAGACTCTGCCGAGTCTCTTGATAATTTTATTGACGATCATTATTGAAAAATGTGACAATTTAGTTGCTTATTTCGAAACTATTTTTTTTTTCTTTTGCATAAATATCGAATTTCGGATCTGATTTTTAATATGCACATGCGCATTTTATCTTTTACTAAAATTATACAATTTCTGTCCTTACGCTTAATACTTCTTAAAGAATAAAAATCTTATTTACTCCAGGACATCTCTCCGGACTACCTCTAGGGGTGATTCCCAGACCATCACCAATTGCACGTTACGCAGAATTAGTGCGACGTAAAACTCAATCGACCTTATTTACGCGACGTCGAAACCTGTACATATATAAAATATGTATTAATTATTTCCCTAGGAATTGCTGGATACTCATTTTTAAGAGAAATCTGGAAATTAACAAATACTATATCATTAAATCTTACTTTTAATTAACCATCCTATTGAAACTCTCAAAATTTTATTTTTCGTTTAAATTTAAGATGAATAGAAGTGCGAGAGAACGCATTCTTTACCAATTTTTTTAAAACTGCTGACAAGAATAATATAATTACATATTATTGGTTTATAAATACTCTGTTTCAAGTTTTTTATTATTAAAATAAAAAAATCAAGTTTTACTTCTACAGTCGGTAACAAAAGTGTCCGAACACTAGCAAAAATTCCTATTTAGAAAAAGTACACTTCATATGGTTTTGTTAAATAAATCCTTGTCGAATCCTATTCTTAGTCAGTGTAAGAACATTATTCGATAAGGATTTATCTAATAAAACCGTATGAAGTATGCCTTTTTTACATTGGATTCTTTACTAGTGTTCGGACACTTTTGTTACCGACTGTACTTATTTTCAAGATTTATTAAGCAGGGTGTTCCAAAAGTCCCGCACCTTCCTCCTAACTCGAAAATGAGTCGAAATTTTGAAAAATGGTGAAACATGTATTTAATGAATTCGAGAGGGACCTTTTGTGGTGAAAAAGTTTTGGGTCCGGGAGGGCTAGGGGAGCCGCTAGGAAGGGCAACTTTAAAATTTTGAATAGGAGGGTACGTCTTGTGATACATAACTGGAAAAGACTCTTAAAGACAATGGATTTGGTATAAATAGTTTTGGCCTGCAGTGATTATTAAAGGAGATAAATAAGTATAAAATCATATTCAAAAGTCTAAAAATTCATGTATCTCCTTTAATAATCATCGTAGTGCAAAATTATTTATATCAAATTCATTTTCTTGAAGATATGTTTCCAGGGATGTATTACAAGACATACATTCCTATATGAAATTTTAAAGTTGCTCTCCCTAGCCCCCCCCTTCCCCCTAGCCAAAATTTTTTTCTTCAAAAGAGGTTCCTCTCGAATTCATTAAATACATGTTTTGCCATTTTTCAAAATTTCGACTCATTTTCAAGTTAGAAGGGGGGAGGGACTTTTGGAACCACCCTTATATATATATATATATATATATATATATATATATATATATAGAAGGGGGGAGGGACATTTGGAACCACCCTTATATATATATATATATGTGTGTGTGTGTGTGTGTGTGCGTGTCTGTGTCTGTGTGTTTATGTATATATGTATATTAATATGTATTAGTTTAATAATATGTATTAATAAATTTTCATTGACAGCTCCTCTGTGTGGGACACAATTAAGCATAACTATTTTTGTTATCCATCTTCACCAGTAATACAAACGTATCAAAATCCATTTTACAACATGGTGTTTCCATAAGTTTAATTTTATTTTAATAAAAGAATATTTTCATTTGAAGTTGGTATATGTTTCTTCGACGACTTCTTATAACTTATTCAGTTGATTCTAGTGAAGAAAAACGTCTGCTAAAGCAATTAGCAACTTCATCCACATTTTATCTTCAAAGTGTTCTCTTAAATTTGAAAATGCGCTTTTGATTTCTTTTGATCAAAAATCTTTTTTAAAACTCTGCTTCTTCTTAACTACTGAATTTTGGTGCGTAACAACAGATTTGTATGATCTTGTGTATTCATAGACTTTTTGAAACATTTTATGTGTAATTTGTTTCGTTTAACGAAGCTTACCTTTATTATAGCATCATCGAACACTTTTTATAGTTTTTTACTAAGAGATTAGGATATCAACAATTCTCTACAAACAAAACAGTATGTGGAAAGTTTTTTTTTTTTTTCTTTTTTGTACAAGAGTAACAAAATCTTTTGTAGAGCCAATTAGAAGCATAATCACCGTAAAAATGCCAATACAACTCTTAAAGTATGTTTTTTTTTTTATTTATGCATATAAAACACTATTTATATGTATTCATTTGTTTTTCTCAATGATTCTATAAAACGGGAATGTTTTCTTGAATTTCGCCCTCATTAAAAAAGAATTGCTTAAATAATAGGACGTAACATTTATTGGTTAAGGATCGCTTACTTAAATTGAAAAATTGGTGGTTTCGTACAGCTCTGATTCAAGTAAAAATATCTTTCTATCTTTATGACGTACGTGTTTCCCTAATTGTCGGGGCACCCTTAACAATATTTTAAAGACACTAGGGTTCCGGAGAACTTTGTTTGGAAAACGCTGGTCTAAACAGTTAAAATTATTAATCAATTATTTAGAAAATGCAATGAACTTCTGATTTTTTACGATGATTAATAAATGACTCAAAGAACTTTATTTCATACGTGACTCCTTATTCAAAGTTACAGTTACTCCTTATTAAATACAGAAATGTATTCTGTTGAAATATACAGAAAGTTCAATTTGTCTACTAACATGAGAATATAATATTCTTTATCTTGGGCAGGAAAGACCATTTTTGAAAAATTAATAAAATAATGCAGTCAAATTAAGTATGAAATAGCGAACTATTTCTTAGCATGGTTCCCCTTTGAGCGCATAATTTAATTTTTTAAATAGTACACAATAAATAAACCATATTTTCCCTTAAACGTCAGGATCCCCAAAATTAATTACTGTAAAAATCCAGACTATACTAATAGTGATTCAGTAAAATGGAATTCAGGTATTATATTTTTCCAAAACACGGAACATCAAAATTCATTAGATGATAAAAATTATTGAAAAGTATGGAAGACTGAAATATTTTGAAAATGATTTTTAATTTTTGAATCATATGTGGAAAGAAATTTCACATTATTTATCGTATAAAATATTTAATATGGAACTTCAATAAGATTTCAAATATTTAAAGCACGCACGAAAATGAAAATTGGTCTTTTTATTTGCTTCAATTTTATCAGTATTTCAAGTTTCCGGACATGTTATTGTCAGCGAGAGCAATAAGCAATGCGAAATGCACATTTTTTTCCCTTTCATTTCTTTCTTTCTTTTCTTTTTCTTTCTTTTCTAATTTAGTCTTTGCTGTACGGCAATATTTATTTCAAGTGAGATTTCAAAAAATTGTGGCAATAATTCAATATTTTATGTTGTTATCATGCTACACTTTGTATTAAATCCTTTTAAGATGGAATAACGTCTGGAACTAATAAAAAAATATTAAATATATAATAAAATATATAATATTGATAAGTTGTACATGTAAATATGAGAAAAGTGGAATTAAAATTACAAAATATATAAATATATAAGAAAGTAAATAAATAAAATAAAAAACTAAGACGCGTTATAAAAATCCTTGTCAAATCATGTTCTTAGACTGACTAAGAACACGACTCGACAAGAATTTATTAAACAAAGCAACATTAAGTGTACAATTTTTGTACAGGAATTATTGGTAGCTCTCGAATAATTTTGCTGCCTACTGTAGTCTGTTAGTTTGTTATTCTGTATAGTTTGTATGACATATTTTGTATTGCCTTTCGAGGATTATTGCATTGGAAGTAGTAGCATGAAAACTAAACTACGAAATTGACCCTAAAAAAATGAATTAATAGATTAGAATAAGATAAATATATCGAATTGAACGCTGGATACCCTATTAGGCAGGGATTTCATTCTGTCACAGTGTCAAGTGTTTGGTCAAATTCATTTCTCTTAACATGATTTATAATATGTCTTGCACTAGAAACGTATAAGAACATATATATGAGAAGGAACTGAGCAGAGTCCACCTATGCCAACTAGTTTTTATTAATTTTTCCAATTTTCGTAGCTAATGTTTTTAATTTAATTAAGTAGGAAACGTTAGTTCTATGAATTCTAATGGAAATTTCCTAATTGATTTAGTATTAAATTCTTTAATTTTTTCTGCGTCTAATTAAAAAGATAAAAGTGGTAAAAATAAATGGCATTATATGTGTAAATCAATGTTTTTGAAGCACGCATACACCACTAACTTCACAATTAACTTCAAATTCCGGTTAAATGCAAACTATTGAAAAAAGTCTAAAGGCAGGGTGCAGATTTCTAAAAAAAAATAATCGGTTCCTTCTGCCATTTAGCGACGAAGATTTCATATAAGTTTTGATTGGTTATTTTCCGCTAAAAATATCTGAAAGTAACAATGCCGCTAGATGTCGCTCGTGTTAAACAGGGAGTAGAAGTTATTGGTGAATACAGCCGTTAATCAATTAAAAAATAAATAATCCAATAAATCAATCTTTTCTCATTCAGTACATCTTTTAAGATTTTTTCATATTTTAACCCATAACCACAAGAACTATAGAATTTGAATACTCTAAAAAAGGAATTTCTATATTAAAAGAAAGAAATCAGAAATGTAAACTTAAAAAGGAATTTATTTCGTTAGCACTAATAGAGTAGAGACGATGGGTTCAATCTAGAGATCCATTATATCTCCATTCTAGCTGAGATATTAATCTCTGATAACATATATTAATAGAACTGCCATTTACTACTTTTTATTGTTTAGAGAAAATTAGGGGCAGTAAACTGAATACATATATTTTGTATTAAAAAAAAAAAACATTCAATATTTCACTAATTTTTAATTTCCTTTATAAATACAAGAAGAATGTATTGGATCCGAGAAAAATTTCAAGATCATATTTTCGATGGAATTACACGTTTCGAGAGGTCTAAAACACAATTGATAATTAGACCATTTTTAAAAAATATCTGCCTAACTATATACCTCTGTGAGTGTGCACGTATCAAAAATTTTTTGGGTGTTGAATCTCACGAACCAATGAACGCAATTTACCAACTTTGATGTTTAGTTAGACCTTGACTTACATTTATGCTGATTGTATTTTTGGACCACTTGCTCAACAAAGAAGTGCCCATACCATTTTTTCATGACTTTTACTAAGGAAGAATCGAACAATTTTTCTTATAAATATGCATAATGAGAATAATGTTTTACTTTTTAATGTGAAATGTAAGTATATATATATATATTAGCATTAGCCAAACAGGAAATAACTTTGCATACTTAGTGGTATCAAATCAATTTATACGATACAAGTCATGCTTTTTAAAAGAAATAATGAGTATTAATATGTTAGCGTTAATTCATTTTAATATAAGTGCTTTAAACTTTCCATTTAAATCTTATGCCTTTTTTTTTTCCAAATATATTGATAAGATTTATAAATATTTTAAAAGATAACCTAATAATAACCTAATAATTCTTCATTATTTCATATAATTTGAATATAATACAACACAGAAATAAATTTCTCGAAATAACTGCAAAACAGTTCCATATACAGTAATTTCCGGCCTATAATCCGCAGATTATACAAGCCAGTTTTGCACCAGAAATTTCATTTCACAAATAAAGTTATAATTGTAAGAGTTGTTCCTTCGGGGTTGGGGGAGGGGATATTAATTTTTTTGTTAAATAAAATTTCTGGTGGAGAAATGACATATCTTTCCTGCGGATTATAGGCCGGAAATTACTGTATGTGTAGAATGTAATAATAAATGCATCCCATATCTAATTTTTGGCTTTTGTTAAACTTTTCTGCCCATTATTTTATTCCAAAATAGAAAATATTTCTTGAATAAATTACGCTCTTATTACATTAAGTAAGCATGAGAATGAATAATGTTTTGTCACTACTTTATTCTATATTTTCATTTGGAAACTTCAGTTTCAAATGCACTTAAATATATTTTTAAGTATTATATTTACACAGTTGATTATTTTTTCTCTTTTTGCATAAATAAAATAAAATATAATGAATAAATTAATGTTCACATTATATTGTTTTTAGAAATATGTAACATAAATTTTCTGATATAATATCTTCATAGATACAAATATTTTTAGAAAAACAAAAGCATTCTTAGATACATTAAAAGATTTTATCTATTATTTAGAATAATTAAATTTACCTTTTGAATATAAAAACGAATTTTCTATTTTTATTTACTATTTTTATTTCTATCTACCCATTATCTTTCTCTTATTTTAATCATTAATGTTCTTTCTTTATTTTTTCTTTCTGCTTTTGTTTGCATAATTAACAAGTATATATAAATGAGCTTTCTTAAAATGTATACAGGAGGATTGAAAGCACAATGTAGAAACTTTTACAGGAGGTAAGGCATATTATAAAAATTGAAAATTGCATAGGAAGTCATGACAACAAATGTCACTGTAACCTATTAGGAGCTGGATGCTTTTGGTTAATTTTTAACACCGAAACACACATTTGGACGTGATTTATGTATATTATATGTTTAACATAATTTTTTTTACATGCTAATGTTTACATAAAAAGAAAGTCGTTAAAAATGTAAAAGTAAAAACTTTTAAGGGAAGTAAAAAACAGAAAAACAGAAAATAATCACTCAAAAAAGAGTATATGACTGGAAACCCCAAAGTAATCAGCTTGAAGATAAAAAAAAGATGCATAAGTTATAGAAAGAAAATGGGAGACATTTTATTTAAAGATCCATTGCACTTTATACTACGTGCAGATGTTAAGTATCATAGGTGTACAGGTTAAGTATCACAACAATTGCTCAAGGTTCTTACCATCCACAGCTATGCACGCTTGACAACGCGGATGCATTCACTGGCAAACCCTTTAAAAATGCCCTGCATTTCACCACCATTTTCAGTTGCGACTGAAGAGATTATTAAAATGATATTATGTGTTGAAATAAGCTGATGTCTCACAGATCATAATTTTCAAAATCACCCCACGGAGAATATAATGTTAGATAATTCGGGCGATCGTAGTGACAATCGAATGAATACACTATGTGTAATCCAACGAGTTAAAAATAAAGACTTTTCATATATTCACGTAATTTAATAGAAAATGAGAGGTGTCTCTGTGGTGGTTGAACCAGGTTGAACACTGAACATTTGAAGAGCAAACATTCAGACCATGTTTTCTTCTTCGGATACAATTTTTCAAAAAACACAAAAAACTAATAAATTAAAAAATAACTAAACTGAAACCCTAATTGTAGTTTATTTAGATGTGTTACTAGTTACTAGGGAGACATGTAGACATATCTAGAAATAAATATAGGCATACTATGTTACGTTACGTTTAAAACAAAATTACTAACACATTTTTTTTTTCTTTTGTTGAGGAAACGTGGTTTGAATGTTTGCTCCGCATATATATGTACAATGCCGTGTATCGAGCAACACCTCTTCCAAAGAAATACAATATTTTCAGCCATCAGTTCAAGATGGTAAGATATATGGTCCAATTAAGTAATCACTAATACTTTTCGTTCATACATTCAGAGAGAAGAGATAGCGGGTATTTTGGGCGTTATCGTAACTCTATACATTTAAATTTTGTTGATTACAGATCACTTCAACAAAGAAAGAAGATTCAGACGTAAAAAAAAGGAAAAATTGAAAACGCCGAATTCTAGTTATATTCTCTCCAAGTACCAGAGGACAAATCCGATGTGTCGAGATTAATCCCCAGGGTGCAATGCCCGCACTTTACGGCCAATGTTTCGTGTATTTGTACAAGGAGTTCCATCCACTAATATCACAAATCTTATTGATTGCAATGCGTACGGATAATATTTTTACAGTATCTATGCTATAGAAAATCATAATTTACGACGTTCAATTGCATATGTTTTGAATTTATCGCAATGTCTGTCATCAGTAACTTCTTTCCTATTTTTAAATAATATACTGTCATCCATTGCAGATAGTGTTTATAGAAAATTACTGTTAAAAATTTCGCCAATCCTTCCTCTCGTTTGAAATTCTGTAATTAGTTCACGATACAAGTTATACTTTAATCTTTTTAACACCAGTAATGCAAGCCTCGAAGATATTATTCAGATAACATTTCCTGAATATCCTGTTATCTGTTACATGCAGCTATTTCGTATCTTTAAAAATCACTGCTTAATATATAAATTCTTTTAGAATTTTGCTGATCGTACACGTATTGTGTCTTTTATAGCCTGCCCTACTATCCTTTCTCTAACCCCTGCGCTGTAAATAACCTGAATAACCATGTTCTCGTGTAATATTTCTTAATTTATCTCCTTATTTTTTTTTCTGAATTACTCGCAATTAATACTAATTTTTCTCTTCATCTTTCACTATATACCCCTGTGCACATAGGAATTTTACATGCATGCTAAGTTTTTCTAGTTATTCATCTAATCCTTCTTATTATTATTTTTCTTATTATTTATATTTGTAGATAATAACTATCATAAAAAAATAGTTCATATGAAAATAAGCATTTTTCTTATATGTACTCTTTTATAAAGTAATACAAAACCAAATGGAGATACATTACAAGCAATACTCTGATTAAATTTTATAAATTTAGAAATTAAATCTTACTCTAATTTTATGAAATATTTCTTCTTATATCCTGCAAATATATTTACCTATATCCTATGTTGATTGAAGAATTAAAGTGCTTATAAAACTAACACAAATTTTTAGAAGATAAATATATATTTAACAAACGCAGAATAACACAGCTTTTTAATATAATGGGTGTTTTGAAAAAAAAAAAAAAGAAGAAGCTACTTCATTTACATTTCTGTACCTAAATAATTATCTAAGACAACATGTACTCCTTACAGAATATATATATATATATATATATATATAAGTAAAAATCCGTTATGTTAATACGATCATCTAGAAATTATGCTTTTGTTTATAAAATTTTCCATCGAGTATTAAATCTCAATGGTATTTTCAAAATAAATTTTATCGACCAGCTTTTTAAAAGGAAATACGATACATCATTTCTCGACAAAATTAAAATTTTCACTTTAAATGGTTTTTAATGTTGTAAAATAAATTTTTAAACATTATACACTATACACAGAAACATCAAATATTGTTTTCCTTCTGCGCAGTATAAAAATAAACACATTTAAAAAATCGAAATAAATTTATTATATTATATATAAAATATTTCTTTCCATTGCTTAAAGGACGTATTTAAAAAAAAAAAAAAAAAAATCTTAGTATGTAAATTCTATTACACCTTAAGCTCTCCCTCTAAATTTTTTTAAATTAAAATAACTAAATCTAAATTAGATGTATTAACTGAAAATATTTAAATCTTGTCAAATACACACACACACACACACTCTCCCTCTCTCTCTCACACACACACACATACATATACATATATATATATTATATTAATTAAAGTGTATTTGTATAAAAAAAGGCGCCAAATGCAGCACTAAAAATTATACAAAATTTATATAGCTTTGAAAATACGTTAAGAGTTTAATAAAAGTGGGCGTGGTTAACAAGAAGAAAAATCGTTAATAAACATAAGACAACGTATTAAGTAAGCAAAAACATTTGTAAAAATAACACTCCATGTGAAAAACACCCTTCCGCTTCCTCTTGAGTGGGTGGGAGACAACTGAGAAAATTAAAAAGGCCTAGCAGGTTTCGGAAACACAAAGAACCTAGCATACTCACAAAAAACAAACATAACGACAAAATTCTAAAAAATAATGGTAAATTAGATGTAACAATCGCAATGCTTGATAAAAGCAACTCAACCAAAGTATTATTATAGTAAAAAAATATAAAGCCGATATTGTGATAAAAGTAGTTTAATATAGGACATGCTAGATCGTCATGTGCAACTAACGTAAAATCAACTACCGTAATTTCTGGTAGATAACCCACAGGTAAGATGTGTCATTTCTCCACCAGGAATTTCAATTAATAGAGAAATCTATACTTTTTCGAAGTAAGAGCTCGTACAAATATAAATTTATTTATCAATTGAAATTTCTGGTGCAAAACTGGATTATATAAACTGCGGGGTATCTACCAGAAATTACGGTGTTTGATATTGAGCAACTTGGAGTGGTCGGACAATGAGATTGGAATACCGGAAGAGACCGTGCCAGTAATAGACCACTGCATGTAAATCTTACATTTATAGTTTCATTGCAGTTACTTTAACAATCGCGCATTAATGATATATTTTTATTTACATCTTAAAATAGGAATGAAAAGTTTTTTAATAATTATTGGACGATAAATATTTCTACACTTTTTTTGTATTTCTTTAATTAAAGTTCTCTTATTTTCACAATATTTATGTAAAATGTCTAATCTAAAATGTCTAATTATGTAACAGTCATGACGTTTCAAACTAATACTTTATGTATAAATACAATTGTACTAAAAAAAGAATTTATTTAAACCATTTTATGTAATATATATAATAACAGTGTTTGTATTTTGCTTAATTTAACAATGGAATTTCAATTTATATAATTTAGTAAATTTAATAATAATAAAAAATATTTTACTGCTTAAAATATACATAATTTTTATATGCCGTCTTAATTAATTGCTAAATATTGCTCACTAGGTACATGAAAAAAGTAAAAAAAAAATCCATTACATATTTCAGAAATTATGAAAGTATCGTAAATAGATAAATGAATTGTTTTCTAAAATATGATTAATTTGAATGTCAGAAACAGAGTTCTTTTTAATATATAATACAAACAAAACGTTAATATTTTAACTAGTTTGAAGTATAACTAAATTTAAAATTAACACTTTTTTCATAGGATTTGATTATTTAGTACTCTGTAATTCTAAAAGGTCCCAACTAAATGTTATTTTAGAGGGAATTATATGAGAATTGACAAGCATGTAATCCAAGCTCATTGTTAAAGTACCAGCACGTAAGCAGAATACATGAGTTCAATTCCCAGCTCATTCGTTTATCGCTTAGTTGGCATGAGAATTCTGACTTACACTTCATTATCTCTAAATTAGTAAGCTTATATACCATTCATTATTCAAGTTGATATTTTTGTATTTAAAATATTAGTGCAAATAAAAATATTAAAAAGGATTTCTGAATAACGTTTCCTCTTAAACTACATTTAATAAACTTCAGAATTGTGCTACTATCTTAGAACAGGGTAGAAACAACTTTCAAAAATCTGACATAAAATAAATAAAGATTTTTAAATAAAAAAAGAACAATTTTCTTTTTCATTTCAGGGCGACAACAATGGTCTTTAAATCATTAATCAATTGAAAATAACTGGTCATCTTGTTAATATTGTTGCTTCTAACCATTTATTGGCTTTTTAATAATTTCAGTTCTCATTATTTTCTAAGATTACGAGACCAAGAATAAATTATGGGGATGAGTTTCATACGAAAGAAATTTTTTCTAGGAATATGTGCTCCGAATTATTGCATCAGCAATGCACGGCAAAATTTGAATATGTATTATACTAATCCATAAAGGAATCTCATAGCTTACACGGATTCATCAAAACCTAGATTTCAAAACCTAGATTTTATCTGATGGTGTTATTTCCAGCAAAACTGTACAAGACACGAGGGAGGAATTCTCATCTTATGCTTATGAATTGCAACAGTTATTAAAGAAATAAATCCAGCCATAACATGAACGTTTGGCAGACAAAATATATTATATTACTGTTAGTTGTTTATGCAGTGCATTTTCAACATTTGTAAAATATTAATTAATAAAATGATTGTATGATATCACGATTAGCAAACATACCCGACAGATGTCAAGAGCTTTAAAAAAACTGGAAACACCATAGAAAGATAATGTCCTAGTCCTTAATACTTAGATTAATGTAAAATAATGCCGCTACCCTTTAATATATTAAGAGTTTCGCATTTTGAGAAAGTGCTATAAACTTTTGTCATGTTTTAAATATTAATAGCTTTATTATAATAAAGGGTTGTAGTGCTTTTATGAAAATATCTATAAATTTTAAATTTTAAAACTATAAAAATTGCGTTCCTTCATGGTTTTTGACAAAATGAAAATATTTTTAAAAATTTGCTATCATATTGTTATGTACACAACTTTATGTGCTTTTTAAAGATTTCAAACAGATGTACACTCACGTTTGTGAAAATTGCAACACCATGCAAAATGACGCGATTGAGCTGAAATTTTCAGGAAATGCAAATTATACTGTGTAAAGCAAATAAGTAAAATTTCAAAGTCACTACGTTGGCGTAGGCTTAGCAGCGCCCTCTAGACTTCTGCTGAAACCGTATAAATAAAGGGTTGTAGCGACATATTTAAAATAGTCTATGTTTATATCTTTATGATAAACGTGAGGTGAGACGTAATTCTGCCTCGTCGACGACATAGGGCGAAGGTTGAACAATTTATGAACTTTGAACAGGAGAGAATCATCGGCTATCGTGAAGGAGGATTTTTCTATCGCATAAAAGCAGCTCGTGTGCAGCGTAATAGCAGCACAATGATGCGAGTTTGGAAGCAGTGGACATATAAAAATCGAACAACTCGAAAATTCGAGAGTGGACGCCGAAAGCTGACGCCAATGTGCGACGATAGACACTTGGTCCGCATGGCGCTGATGGAGCGTACAGCTTCATATCTAGACAGTTCGCGCATTGATCCACTGCTATAGTTTTATCACTGTCTGCTTTGACAAATCGGCGAGGTCTGCGTGTACGAACACCTTTATACAGGACCCCCCCCCCCTCATGCGAAACCATCGACGCTTGCGGCTGCAATGGGCTCATGCACAGGGAGACTGGCGTACAAATAGGCAGAAAGTGGTTTTTTTTTACTAATACCGCTTTAATTTGAGGCGTCATTATGGCCTCATTCATGTTAGATTATACGCCAGCGAACTTTACCTTCCGAAAGACATTATCGAAAGTCATTGTGGACGAACACCCTGAGTTATGGTCTGGGGTGCAATTGCGCATCATGGACGATATCTGCTGCTACGAATTTTGGGTAATCTTAACAGAGACAGGTCATCATAGAAGTGCCGAAGTCTTTTCTTTCCTTCAAGGCATTCCTGGAGCTATCTTTCAGGAGGATAATACCCGGACACATGTGGTAAAGAATGCGCATGTGCAAGTCTTCTTTTCAGCTGAAAACATATACAGCCTTTTTCATGGCTTGCTTATTCGCCGAAAATGCCACTGATTGAACATGTGTAGGATTTCTTTGGTTGGCGTCTCGCTCGTGATCCTCGTCCTACAGCTTCAAGAAATGAACTTTGGGTACGCCTACAAGAAATATCGAATGCCCTTCCCCAATAATACATTCAAAATCTGTTTGACTCTGTGCCACGTCGTACAGCAGCACTTATTGAAGCGCACAGTGGCCAAACCAAATACTGATTTCGGACACTTAATACTGTTTTTTTGCTTTTAAAATTTAATAATTAATTTGTACTAATACAAGTCTTATGTGCATTACATTTCATTTGGTCCTGAGGAATTTTTTCAAACAGGAGTGTATCTTCAAGTTTAAAAATTTTGAGTTTCTATGAGAATGTACAAAACGTTTTCACGTGAGGAAAAGCTAGGACAGACTGCGCACATAGGGGATCAGCGGGAAAGTGTAGAGTAGAGATGCGACTTCAGGTGTTTCTACAGCACCAATAATGAAGTGGCTACTTGAATGTATATGTTGATTGCTTCAAGCGTCTAGAATATAACGGGATTATTTTGGTTCGTTTAAAAAAAAAAAATGCTGGAATTTTCCTAACCCTTTCTATAAATTTCAATACAATGCTAATAGTACAATATATATATATATATATATTTAAACGATTTCTCATAATCTACTAACCTATACTAACGGTACGAGCACCACGATTTTCTTTAAAAGCGACAATTTTTTACTAAAAGGCTGCGCAATGTCTCCTACCAAAATGGAAGAGTTTGCGCTTTTGCTATTTAGGAGAGACTGTGCATTGATTCTTATAAAATTCTATACCAATAGAGGTTTTGCAGCTTATAGGTAATGGCAAGATAATGAGGGTGAGCTTGATGAATGTGGGGAAATGTACCGGAAAATAACTTCGGCAAAAGGCTGGACTAGTTAAACTCGTTCGAAACGGTGCATCTTTTTCGAGACGCTCGCAGAATCTGAAAATTAATATTATTCATGAACGGCATGATCAAAGCCACACTTCTGTTGAGATTTACATTTCGAATGCGAATGCTAGCCTACAAGTAATTCATCGCAAACTAATTAAATAGTACTTTATATCTGTTTTATTTTTGCAATATTTTCAAGTACAATGCTCAAGTTTTGGGCAGCTGTCGGCGGCTTAAATAGAAGCAATAAAACAAAATGCAAGCAAAAAATGTCAGTTTACTCAAAATTATTTTTAAGGACTATAATTGGCTGAATTTCAATAAAACAAAAGGCCGCGGTAGGCCAGTCGGTAAAGCACCGGGCTCATAATTGGAAGGTTGCGGTTTCGGTACTCGAGCCGACCCAAGACCGTCGTGTACACTAATGGTGGCTGGTGCACGTAAAATCTGCCGTGGCGGCAATGTCCTCCATGTTACCATCAAAATTATACTTCTCGGGATCACCAAAACGGGAAAGCCATCCCTTACGTCGAGGATCGAAATTATGGATGGCATATCTCCGGAACACATCCAAGACTGAGTCTCAGACCGTCGCCAATCGCCTATTGCGCAGCACTAATGCGACGTAAAACCCAACCATCAACCATTAAAATAAAATCTATAAACGTAAATAATTTTAAAATTAAAAAGAGAAGATTTTAAGAAAGTGAAATTTAGGTTTTCTGTTTCGAACATTTTTGTGCGGAAGTGTTTTAGGAAAAAAAAAAGTCCTTAATTTAATATTAAATGATGGGTGCATTCTGGGCTTAAGAGTTGGCCGAACTAACCATGTATCATTGCATACGTGTTACCCATTTTTTTACTCGAAAATGCCTTGCGCACACGGTGTGCAATTCGTCTCGAACAGATAAACTTTTAGCAGGTGATTATACAATTAGCTGCACCAACAAGAAGTGCAAGGATTGTGGACAACGAGAGATTCGGCCGTTAAACAAGAAAACATTGAAGAGGAAAAGGAAATGTCCTAATTTTTTAATTAAACGTGTTATCTAATAACTTAATGTTAGTTTACAATTGTTTATCTTTATCTAGTCTTGTTCATTTTTTTTTTTTTCTGTTTCTTTAGTACTTTTTGCTTTAAATAAATATTTGTAATTATATTTTTATTTCTTTTATTTTTCTGATTTTATTTTTATTATTGAATGAAAATATCCATTCCCAATACAAAAATGTTTGTTTGAAAATACCTTACAAAAATGTAATTTAAATGCAATTATTACTATTAAAAATTTAATTGTAGATATGATTAAGCGCAATCTCTCCTACCATTGTGAGCAATCACTCTTACCCTATAATAAGAGATTGCGCAAAATAGTTGTTTTGGTTTTATTACAACTGTTGCTTTAAATTAGAGCAGGGCAACAAAATAGTAGTGAAAATGTATAGACGAAGGTCCAATTCAAAAGTATGCACCAATAATTTAGCAAAAAAATGTTATTTGGATTTTTTACAGAGTTTTGTAGAATTGCGCGCAAACTATCCTAGCTTTACCTTATAGCTTGCTTGTTACACACAAAATAAAGTACATTAGAACCTTTTTATTATTATTATTATATTAAACTTTATCATATTTTAACTTTATTTTTCATTGAAATACTTTATTAAATTACATAACATACATGTGCAATAAACCCTCTACACTTAATAAAAAATAAAAATAAATGAATAAATAAATAAAATAAAATGTGTAAGAATCATTTTAGAGAGAAATTGTTATACATATTTTAATCAATGTTATATGTTCATACAAATCGTTCTACAATAATCTATTCGTTACGTTTACAAGTACTTTAATTTTAATCTTGAAAAGAAAAGCTTAAAAAAATGTAAAATTGCATGTCGTTGAACTTTTCACAATAGCTTGAAATTTAAAATTCAATTTTCAGCTACACAATATTTTCATCTGAAAGCGAATTCTAATGCTGATGTAAAAGAAGGATTAAATTGAAAATAGTTATAGAGTCTTTGAAAACGTCATGTCAAATAAGTTATATTTTAGAAGAATTTCAAGATGCAGAAAGTGTTATGCAAATTTCCTATCTTTCTAACAAGCTCAAAACGGCACAAAATATAAAGTATTAGAGTTTCAGTAAAATATAATTGGTTCTTATGTGAACTCTGTTCAAGAAAAATAATTTGTCATTTATAAAATGCACGCAGTATTTTAATTTGTCGTTTTATAAAAAATTTTAAGTAAAATATTTAAAATGGTTCATAAAACTATTAGTGTATTTGACATTTAGTGATTATACATATTTATAAAATTTAAATATTTTTTATGAAAAATATGCTTATCATGATAACTATTCGTAGGAGAACTAAACATGCTTGTACTATAGTCGAAATGAATAATAACTTTAAATAAATATTTAGATATAAACAGATTCAGTCGTGTACTGAGGGTGGAGTGGACGGGCGGTCCACAAGGGTCTCTGGTCATGAGGACCCTCCCAATAAATTTAATCTTTAAGTGTACATATCTGGTGAAAATGTCGTCTGATTATTTTAAGTTGAAACACTCCCTGCAATTCCACTTTAAGTCATATGTTAAAATCCTTAGGTACAAAAATCCTTAATGTACAAAACTGACAATAGAGTAACAGTTTCAAAGCCAAAAGAATTAATCATTTGTTTAATGCCTGACTAAGGCCATGCTAGCGAGGCCTATGCACCTGCCATTTTGCTGGGTTTGGTTTCCGAATCAATTTCGAAAAACTCTTAAATGCCTTTTTTTATTAATAAATTTAAGTGAAGAAGTACAATGACGCTTTCATATAGGAGGAGCTCCAATAAGGAGACCGTCAGTGAGAAGTTCGTCCCGAGCATCCACAGTTGTAGGTCTGCCACTGAACAGATTCGAACTTAAAACGTCACGAGTAATGGTGAACTTCAACATCACCCACAAAATCTAATTGCACAGTCGATCAATAAAAACAAAAACTTTTTCAGTCATAAAAAAAATAATTTAAAAGCATACACAAAATAAAAATAGTGGTATTTTTTCCAAAACTGTCTAACATATTTAAAATTATATTTCAAATATAGCAATATAGCATGGAAAAGTAATTTTATTCCTCTTATAAAATCACAAAACATGTAACCTTATACTAAAATAAAATATTTTATTAATATTTTAAATACTTCTTCATTATAAAAATTTTAGGTGAAACATCTAGCAGAAAATTGTTATCAGTAACACAATTTAAATTCTTTTTTTAAGATTAAATGCCTGTTATTTACTTGAGAAAACGCAATTCGCAATGCATAATAAACAGAATTCTTCTAAAAAAGTGCTGAAATTGATATTTTTCAAAGAAATGGAAGGATACAAATGTGGCAAATTTTGCTTGTTATAATGACGCCGTCGGCGACTTTTTCATACTGACTCTGCTTAATACATATTTTTTTTAGAATAAATCAAATTGTAATAGGTAATGTTTTTCAAATAAATATTTTTATATAATAGAATGTCATCTTATTACTTAAAATTTTAATGATTAATGAATGTGTATAACTTTTCTTTTTATAAGATACACAGGCCTAAAATACTATAATATATTATTAATTTCTCAAAATATAATTTTGATAGAAATTAAAAACTGTCAAAACAAATTTATTTAGGATAAGGTTATTTAAATGCTATAAATTTGAGTTTTAAAGGTCCATTTAAAACGAAATTTACCTTTAGTACAGTTATCAAATTTTGTTACTCATATAGGGTAAATGAAATAATGCTTTTGTCTAAAGTTCCAAAACTGATATTTGAATACTTTTTGTAATGTGAATAAAAAAATCCGGTGTATTTGTAATGGATTGTGTAACGATCAGTTGTCCGTGTGTCCCTTATTTCCAATTACTCAAAAACATATACATACTAAATGTTCAAGTTTGACATTTTAAATATGTATCGTATATGTAGAGTATTTGAAGATTAACTGTATATTAAACAAATGTTCGTGTAAAGAAGGTTTATATATATGCATGCACGTGCAGCAATTTTTTTGAGATCAACTGATAGATTTTTTAAAATGAGTTATTGCGTCACAGAGTTGCCGCTAGAGAGCTAAGCTGGAATGAAAAAAAACGTTAAGTTTGCGAGACAGTGGTGTAGGCTAAAAAATAAAAAATAAAAGTAAATAAATAAGTAAATAAATAAGTCTTTTATCAAACATCTGCAGAAGTTTTAGCATATTTTGAAGATCATGATTTCATGGAAAAGTACAAACTGAGAAAAAGCAATTTAAAGATTTCAAATTTGTAAACAAATAACAAAAACCAAAAGAATTGTTGACTGAATCGGAATATATATTTTATTAAACAAATCTAATACAGTTGAACCTATAAATATTAAGTGGAAATACAAGCTTCTATATGAAATCTACTTCCATTGTGCAGTCAAAGGTGCCAAATGCCTTTTATACCTTGTATGTTACAAAAGAAAAACAATATATATATGTTCATGAATATATGTACTAGTCGTATAGAAATGAATAAAGATAATTAGAACAAGCTACATAATAAAATACTACAGTTGGAATGCATATCAAGTATACTTTTAGAGGGTTAACAAAAACATTTTGTTTATTCTTTAAGTTTTCTTCTCTTTTTTTTTTTTTTTTCCTGGTCAAAACTTTTGCTCAAATATATGTCCTATAGCCTGTTCTTTAGACGCCTGAAGATTCAAGATGATTCGTGTACTTTTGGATATCTGACAAAACGACTGAAATCATATGTGTCCTTCCATTTTTGGAAAAGTAGTGTATCATAATAAATTTACACAATTACACTATTTAAACAAATTACTTAATTTCTCTGTAATTCTTGTTCCGTACTAAATACATTTGTTTTGCAGTGAGGTTAGAACTTGTAGTGAAAATCTCTATTTCTTCCCAAATAAATGTGCCATCTGTCTGAAACGACTTTAATAGTAAGGAATAATGGAACGGTTTGAAATATTAGTTTTAAAAACACAATTAGTTTTAAGAAAATTACAAAAAATATTTCAGTATGAAGTAATATATTGTTCATGGGTTTAATATGAGGAAATCATATTTCATACCTTAAAAAAATTTAAAAAATATTTTCTTTTTCAATTAATGTTTTGCATTTTAAGGCTAACATAATAAAATCACACTTATACTATAAACCACACTTATACATAAATGTTTATTAGTTTTGTTTTAGAAATTAAAATATCCTTAATTTACATCATTATTGCCTCTTTGCGGAGAATCCCCCTTATACATGTAATTTAAAATAAGTAAACTTTTAATTTATTTTATTTAAAACAAATAGAGTACAATCAATACTACCCTTTGTGCACAAACATGCATTGTGCGTGCATTTTTGAACGAGGGATATGGGATTCTGTAAACTTAATGCCAAATATAGGAGAAGATTTAAAGTATAGGAAATAAAATTAGAATATTTAAAACTTTAGAAATCTTAGAAATGTTTAAAATATTCTAACATTATTTAATTAAAAACCCAATTTTAATATAAAACGTAAACATTTACATATCTATAATCCTATGATATAATGTTAAAATGTTTCAAATATAAATATTCTAATAACTTTATCAATACAAGTTTTACAGATTTTTAAATTGGTAGATTAAGTTTACCTCTTTTCAATTTATACATTTTTAGTTTTGTGCCATTTTCAGTTATATTTCATTTTCCTAAAAGCACTTGTGTTAAAATATTCGAAAGCTTCTTATTCATTTTTAATGTACGTTTTCCTCAAAAACTCCTGGTCTTTATAATGTAAATAAATTGAAAAGGGAAACGGAATTACTCTAGTCTTACAGGATATGTATTTGCTGTATTCATTGAAAAGGAGAGAAAGTAATTTGTTTATGAAGAAGCACAGCAATAAGTTTTATGTATAATTACTAAAGTCATTAAAAAAACTTTTATTGTAAACTAGTATTTCGTAGTAACCACAAGACTTTCTTCTATATTTTCCTATACAAATTCACTCAGACAAATTATTTATTATTATTATTATTTTATTTTATTTTATTTATTTATTTATTTTTATTTCATTATTATTATTATTATTATTTATTTTTATTTTATTTATTTATTTTATTTTATTTTATTTTTATTTATTTATTTATTTTATTTTATTTTATTTTATTTTATTTTTTTGTAAAAATATTTTCCATGATAAATGCAAACGATTTTCTTTTCAAAGGAGCATAACAATAAATGTTCAAAGAAAATCGTTATATATATATATAATATATATATATTAATGACAGCGCCATATGTTAAGTGTTCGATCCTTAGATAAAACTAGCAAAACTTTAGATCGAGACCAAACTAAATATTATGTTTGATAAAATTTCGTTCTATTATTCGTGAGAAACATCGTTATCAAAATGTTTGATACACACACACAAAGGTAGACAGCCTTTTTCTAAAAATGATCGAATAATTTTCAGGACATTCAAAAATGTATAAATCCATCCTATATTGCAGTTCAATAGTTTTCACGAAAACAACACTTCTTATAAATATATGCATGAATGTAAAAAAAAAAAATCTGTAAAAGAAAACTTTAATACATATGAGCTATTAGCTAAAGATAATTTTTTCTTTTGGTAATATATATATATATACAGGGTGCGGCAGCTATTTGAGAACACACGTTATAAGTGATACAATGACCTGTATATCATCTTTAAACAACCATTTTTGTTACATATAAACATGGCAGAATCTATTCTAACCCAGGAAAGGAAAAAGCACGTTGTTAGCGTCTCCTTGGCTGTAGGATACTCCGTTTCTGAAATAGCTGCATTTCTGAAAGTCGCCCGATCATTCGTTTTCAGAGTTCAGAGAGAACTGAGGGTTGCCAATGCTAATGTGACAGCTGTTTTGCACAGGAAATATCATTGCCAGGTCTCAGACATTCCCAGGACACCTGAATTCATCAATTCTGTTCAAGCTGCCATCGAAGAGGATCGTGGAAAGTCCATAGGGATACTCAGCTGAAATCTGCAGGTCAGCGAGGTCACAATTCCACGTGTGGTTAATGAAGACCTCTGTTACAAGTCGTATGTAATGCGGAGAGGACAGTTCATGTCCGAGAAAACCAGAGAGAATAGAGTAATCAAAGCAAAGAGCCTCTTAAAGATGCTGTGAAACATCAGGAACAGACAGAAACACACTGGTTTTTTTCGGACAAGAAAAACTTCGTACAGGACCAGAAAATCAACCGATAAATAATCTTTGGCTGTGTTAAAGACAAGAGGAAATTCCCACTGTCATGCACACTAAATTTCCTAAGTCTGTTATGGTCTTAGGGATCGTGAGGAATGAAGGTGACGTCATGCCTCCACATTTCTTTTTACAACGTGCCAGAATCAACGCAGTTACTTATACCGATGTGTTGAACACGGTAGTGAAGCGCTGGATTATTGCTCTAGCCCGTGGCAGGCCATATGTTTTTCAGCAGGACTTTGCACCAGCCGATATGGCCCATTCAACACAAGAGTGGATGGTAAACAATGTTCATGATCACATCACTCCACGCATGTGGCTCCCTCGCTCACCTAATGTTAACTCTTTGGACTATTACGCTTGGGGCGTTGTTGAAAGGGTCTCTAATAAGTACCCACATAACACCGTTGGTGTCTTCAGACAGCTATGGTGGATGCCATGGCAAATATTCCCAGTGTCCACCTCATTTCTGCCTGCGGACGGTTTCAACAGCGTGTTGAGGTTGTTATTGCAGCTGATGTTGTATTTATTGAATGGTGTCGTGCATTAGGTACTACTTCTTGTGTACACACCGTTCCATGTTCATTAAATGATATATCTATAGTGTTTGCTCCCTTTTTCTACGGACGATACTTTGTTCTCAATAGCTACCGCACCCTGTATATATATATATATATATATATATATAGAGAGAGAGAGAGAGAGATGTATATACAGGGGTGGTCACAGATCACACTTTTTCCCTCATTCTTCCACCAATATTTTTCTTTTGAAATTTGTAATAAAACGTTTGCAACATTAATTGAGTAAAATGTATCATATACATATTCCGGTGGAAGAATCATGGAAAAAAGGCGGGCCAGTAACCCCCCCCCCCCGCCGATATATATATATATATATATATATAGAGAGAGAGAGAGAGAGAGAGAGACAGATTTTTGATTATGTTTTAAATATTCATATTATACTGACATTTCTATGTGTAACAAGACAAAATAGAGACCATAGTAAAAATGTTTTAAACTATTCGACACATGATAATTTTAGCTTTAACATAGTCTCCAAGTCCTCTCGTTTATCAAGAGACACTTAATACTTGAAATTTTTTAAGCCTTATTTGTTTTCAGCTTATTTAATCTTCAAAAATATATGTGACATATTCCTTTAAAAAAATTATGAAAAATATTATTAAAAAGTTCGAAAAGTTCGCAGCTATGCTTTAAATTATTTTAAAAAGTTCATTAAAGTTATTTCAAAAATAAAAGAAATACATAGACATATTGTATGTCCCCAGGTAAAAAAATCAGCAAAAAACCTTTAAAAAAATACATACTTTGCAGGTATTTTGAAGGTTTGCACAGGTATTTTGAAAGTAAATAAAAAATACAGGTTTCCTTCAGGAAATATTCAGATTTCTTAAAGGTTTCATACAGGTTTTTTAAAGGTTTCATACAAAAATAAAAACTGCAGGTTTCCTTCAGGAAATATAAAGGTTTTTTAAAGGTTTCATACAGGCTGATTTTAGAAAGCTTATAACCTTCAAATTACCTTCAATGACTTAGACAATTTTAATTAGATTATATCAGGTATTTTGAAGGGAAATGAAAACTGCCTTTCATGCAGGTAACTTAAAGGCTTTTGAAGATCTTTTTACAAAAGGCTGTTTTTTTCACAGGATCGGATCTTTTTACAGAAGTTAACTCTTTATTAAAGAGAGAAGAAGTGTGACATTGTAAAGAAAATTGGGTGGGGAGAAAATAATGCGTGGTGTATGTAAGAATCCAGTTAGAAATTGCACTTTTTTTGTAAAAAAGTGTATATTATGCATAATTTGTGCATTAAAACTGAATATTTGTAAATACGTTGGGGAAAAAAAAGAAAAGAAAGAAATGCACTTTTTGTGCAAATTATTCGCATTTTTTATACATGCAAAAAAGTGTATATTCTATGCTGTAAAAACTGTGAACATATTTTGTATAAAATTTATTCTTATTTTCTGTTGGCAAAATTTGTGCATTTTTATTCACAAAATTGTTCATACATTCTAATTTTGCCAAAAAAAAAAAAAAAAGTATTTTTTTACTTTTTACTATATTATATAATCAGTGTGTTTTAAAAATCTGAATACACCCCAAGTGGCCTCGGGACCCCACGTAACACAAATTCCTTTTTTTTTTTTTTTTTTTTTTCAAAGGAATTTTTTTTTCTTCACAAAATCATGTTAAGGGTGCTCACTCCCTTTTACGATTTCCCCGTCTCAAGTCACCAAATCCCATATGAGTCTATGGCAAAATTTGTTTATAGAATTGCTCATTACATAATAGGTATTTTTAAATTCCGTTTACACATTCAGAAAATTCCCAATCGTTAAATGAGTACCCGTTTTCCAAAAACTGAATTACGTTTTACAGCTTAAAAATAAGAAATTTAAAAAAAAATTAAAAATAAATTTTTGGAAAACTTATTTAACAGTTAAGTATTTTCAGAATATAAAAACGGAATTTGAAAGTAACAATTAGGTAATTGTAATTCTATAAGCAAATTTCGCCATTAAATAACATGGGCTTTGGCTGACCTTGACGATCCGTAATGCACCCCCTTAACCCCCCCCCCCCCCCCCAAAAAAAAAAAAAAATCATGTATTACCTTTATTTATTTGTTTTAAGCTAGGAGGATCTAAAGTATTATATGCATATTATTCATCTTTATTTAAAAATATAATTCATGTTTTATGATTATTATTAATATTGGTTAAATGTTCAGTGTTTTACAAATATCTATCAAGCTATTGTTTTCTCATTCAAATCAAAGAATTTCTGTAGCATAGTTTGTAGCACTTGAAAAGCAGATGTGGCAACACAACGCTATTATTTACAAGATCCAACCAGATACAACATGGACGCCCGGCGTGATGGAAGGAAGAAACAGCGTGTCTACACGGATTTACTTTTAGCTTTCATTTATCAAGTTAAGTCAACATTTATTATTTTTTATTAGTCAAAACTACCTGGAAAGCAGGCATTTATTATTATTTTTTTAAATTGCAAATTTGTAACATAAAGTATTTATCTTCAGTGTGTTTCATCAGTATTGCAATTCCATTCAGAATATTAAAAGTTATGTTTATAATAACCGAACTTGTATGATCAAATATTAAAGCACAGTATAATCTAATTAGAAATTAGTTATTATTTATACTACAACTTAATTTATTATTGTAGTAAATATCTAGGAATACTTAATGTCAAATTTTTGAATTAGGGTGAATTTATAAGAGTGATATGACGATATAAAATTGGTTAAATTTTGTTTAATAATAATAATAAAAAAAATAAATAATATATAATTTTAAAGGAATTCCTTAAGGATGCTCATTAGTGGCACATATTTACGTAGAAGATAATAAAAATAATGACACTGTTGTTTTCATTAGATTCAAAGCTAGAAATGTTTAAAAAACTCTTTATATGCTATATTGTAATAGCTTCATTTTTAAACAACTAAAGTTGTTCGTATAATTATTTACTAAATATGTAATGTATTTTATTTATTTCTTCACTTTCAAATGAACAGAATGTATTATTATTTATTGAATGCACAGATATTGCTAGGATTTGTTTTTCTTCTAGAAGTGAGAGTATTCCTTGACCATTTTTAAAAGAGTGAATTTAGCATTAGGAGGGAAAAATTAAATAAAAAAAGTAGAAAAAAAATAAAATGATCTTTTGGGAACTTATACTAAATTTTACTTCTCAATATGTATATACAGGTATACAGTAAATGTGTGTGTAATAAACTCAGGTTATAAGTTTAAGTTATGAGTTCAAGTTATATTTTATGGACGTGCATATTACCGATTGCTGTAAAATGAAATTTCATGCGGTTGAGGTATCCATTGATTTTTTTTTTCATGTACACGGAGCGTTACAGACATGCATATTACTGGTTGCTGTAAAACGAAATTTCATGTGTTAAAAATTCATGCGATTGAGGTATCCAGTGATTTTTTTTTTCTTTTGTTTTCATGTACACGGAGGTGGAGCGTTACAGACATGCATATTACTGATTGCTGTAAAACGAAATTTCATGTGTTTTAAAAATTCATGCAGGTGAGGTATCCAGTTATGTTTTTTTTTTTTTTTTTTTTTTTTCTGGTTTCATGTACGCGGAGTGTTACAGATGTGCATATTACTGATCGCTATAAAACGAAATTTCACGCGGGTGAGGTATCCAGTGATGTTTTTTGTTTTTGTTTTCATGGTCATGGAGCATGCAGACGTGCATATTCCTGATCGCTGTAATGCAAAATTTCATGCATTTTAAAGATTCATGCAGTATGCGAGGGAAGTATGCAGTTATGATTTTCCTTGGTTTTCATGTACACGGAGCGTACAGACGTACATATTGCTGATCACTGCAACACAAAATTTTTTGCGTTTTAAAGATTCGTGCAGTATGTGGGTGAGGTATCCATCCAGTGATTTTTTTTTTTGTTTGTTTCCATGTACACGGAGTGTACAGATGTACAGTCAGCAGTAAAAATATCCGAGCACTTGCCAATGATTCAGATGTCAAAAAAGTATAGTTAATATTATTTTGTTAAATAAATCCTTGTCAAATCCTGTTCTTAGGTTGACTAGGAACATTACTTCACAAGGATTTATTTAACAAAGCTGTATTAAGTGTACTTTTTTTGTGACGGGATTATTGCTAGTGCTTGGATACTTTTGCTGACAACTGTTCGTATCACTGATTGCTGCAAAACGAAATTCCAGATGGTCGCCAATTACCTGTAGCACAGTACTAGTGCAACGTTAAATCCAACCTACCTATGTACATTGCTACAGTAGCAGTTTATTTAATATATATCGTTTGGTTTTACTTTTTTAATTTTGGCAACAAAATTTCTGTGGGAGATATGTTTGTAATTGTTATGGTTGCTTTTTTTAATGTAAAATCATGATTTATTGGTTTAATATAATTCAGTATTTCTGTTGAATAATATATTTAAAAAAAAAAGCTTTGCAGTAGTGATTTGAAATGGTGTTAATTGGCTTCTGTATGTGTATATACTTATTTTGAAGTTTTCACAATGGGGCAAGGGGGGGGGCAGTTTAAAGGTAGAAATTAAGAAATTTGGTTGGTGGCCACTGGCCACTAGCCTTCATTTTTTTAGTGGCCACTTTTAAAAAGTTAGTGGCCACTGGCCACTCGCTGATAAAAGTAAAAGTAAAATATTTTTTTTTTTTTCTTGAATTTTTTCAAAGTTCAGTCTCGACAAATCATTAAGAAAATAATTAAGGTAGTCAAATTTTTGAAACTCATCCACAAAATTTTAATAAATGAAATAGGAAATAGATTTACATAATTTATACAATGAATGTAAGAAAATACTATTCAATACAAAATTCATATATTTAAAATGCTCTTTGAATGTGAATTAACAAATGTGAATTAATTTTGGACATTTGGAGACGGGGCTATTGAAGTGAAAGTGCGTCGAATGATGTTTTTAATTTTTCTGCGAACGTAATACAATCATTGAGAGTTTCAGCCGATTGATTATCTCACGAGCTTCCTTTTCGTCTCTTTCTCCCGAAAGTCTGCCGAAACTCTCATTTTGACATTTTTTAAAAATCAAAATCTAATACTTTTATAGAAAAATGGAAAAAAGCCATACGTTTTTTTAGTATATGAATAAGACTACCTGCCAATTTCCAGTGTTTACTGTTAAAATTGACTTCCGAAAATGTCTGTAAGTGGCGATGTTAGATTTGAGAAAGCCTGAATTCGAGGCGCGCGGCGCGTTTACTGCGAAAACGCCACCGCACGATCCAAGTTTGCATTGGAATATTCTATAAAGAATGGGTAGAAGAATTTTAAGTGTTTACTATTAAAATTGACTTCCGAAATATGTTTGCAAGTGGCGAGGTTAGATTTTAGAATAGCCTGAATTCTTTGCGCTGCGCGTTTACCGCGAAAAAGCCGCCGCACGATCCAAGTTTGCCTTGGAATGGGGGTATATTTTATAAAGAATGGGTAGAAGAGAAGTGGCCACTGCATTGCCGACCAAAGGCAATTTCTTTAGTCGCCACTTTTAAAAATCTAGTCGCCATGTGGCGAGTGGCGACCGCTAATTTCTAGCTTTAGGGCAGTCCCCCCCCCCTGGTAACATGTAATAAGCATGTTTTTCTTAAAATTTAAAACTATGTTATCAGAATTTTATTAAAAAGAATTTTTTTTTAGGTTGTGCACCCCCTTGAATTTTTTTTTCTGGCAACACCACTGGGCTCGCACTGGATTAATTCTTTCTTTTATCCTGTTTTGTACATACAAATTTTCGGAAACAGGTAAGTAAAAAAACCTTCTATTTTATTTATATATTATACTTTTTTTTATGTTTATTGAGCATTTATGTTATTTTTGTAATGTTTAATATTTCTTAGTTTTTTTTATGAAAATTGGGCAAGTTTTTATTTTCCTTTGTTGAAGTTTTTTAAAGGCTACTTTTTATGCCATATTTTTAGATAGTTGCTTTAAAACATGTAAAATTGGCCATTTAAAAAAAAAAATCAAGAAACTGTGCCAAATTGATAAGTTTGGAAAAAAATTACCAAACAATGTTGTAAAGCACATTTTTCTCGATTTCTGTTTTTTCTTATAAAGTGCTAAATATTTACAACTAAAATTGAACTCTTATAATCTATATCTATAAAATTGTTCTTCCTGACTGAGTGAGTGGGTGATTCATCATTGCCCACACCAAACCCCTGTGCCTAGAAGCATGAAATTTTGTGACAATATTCTTTCTATGACGTAGGCATCCACTAAGAAGCGATTTTACAAAATTCGCTCCCCAAAAGGAGGAGGTGGGCAAAACGTGATTTCACAAAATCCTTCATATCTCAAACAAAAAACAGATATCTGTAAAATTTTTGCTTTAAAAATTAAATAATTAAATTTTTGCTCTAACTCAAATGTCTAAAAACCAATTTCTGGAATTTTAGAAATTCGGCCCCCAAGGGGGGGGGGGGGAAGGGGGCAAAACGTGATTTCACATAATCCTATATAGCTCAAACAAAAAAACAAATATATGTGAAATTTTTGCTCTAAAATATAGCTAATACAAATATGTAAAAACTAATTTCTGGAATTTTTTTAATTCAGTCCCCAGGTGGGGCGGTAAGGGGGAGTGGGGCTATGGGGAAAACAGTACCCTTGTCATTGCTTATAAAGATTTTTGGTATTTTTATCAAATTTATTTGAAACAGGCATTTTAAAGAAAGTTATTTTTCAGTGTATAAATTAAAATGTGTGTAAAAATGAATAACATGTGAAAACAAAACAAGAGAGTAGAAAAAAAATTCATAAAAGACTTGCTTCTGAACCCATTTTATGTTTCACTATATAAAAAGTAACATGTCATTCATTTAACATACAGGAATTATGCCAATTTTACCAAAACGTAAAAGATAGTTCTCATGAAAAATCAATTTGGGTTTTTTTCTCATAAAGTGTAAAATATTTATAACTAATATTGAATTCTTATAATTTTTATACAGCCTTCAATTATTTTTATCAAATTTAAGCTAAATCATTTTTTGGTATAAATTAAAATGGACGAGGTATCTAATAAAATGCGTAAAGAAAACAAGCGTGGAGGAAAATTTTTTAAACACCTGCCTGTATACATATACACACAATTTTAGTCTCACATATAAAAATAATAGGCCATTCTTTTAAAATGTATAAGATTTTTTTCTACTCTCTTATTTTGTTTTTGCATGTTAGTCGTTTTCACATACATTTTAATTTACGCTGAAAAATATCTTTCTTTAAAATGCTGTTTTCATTAAATTTGATAAAAATACTAAAAATCTTTATAAGCAATGACAAGGGTTCAACTTTAGTTATGACTTATGAATATTCAATACTTCGTGAGAAAGATCCAAAATGCATTTTCATGAAAACTGTCGTTTATGCTACAGTTAAATTTCAATTTTGTTGATGTTTTGTTGTTCATAATGTTTGTTCAGTCTTGTTGATGGCCTGTTATTTTTATATGGGGAACTAAAAATGTGTATATAGAGGCATGTGTTTAAAAAATTTTCCTGTAGTCTTGTTTTGTTCATGCACTTTTTTTTTTTTTTTTTTCTTGATTCCTCACTCGCCCATTTTAATTTATGTTAAAAAATGATTTTGCTTAAATTTGATAAAAATAATTGAAAGCTTTATAATAAATTACAAGATTTCAATTTTAGTTTCAAATATCTAGCATTTTATCAGAAAGAACCCAAGTCGCTTTTTCATGAAAACTACCTTTTACGTTTTGCAGACATGTTACTTTTCAGCCTTAAAGCTGAATTCAGCCTTTTTAAGCTTGAGAATTATTATTCTTGGGATCAATGCAAATCCACATTTAAACTTTTTGGACATGTGTAGGGGGGGGGGGTCAGCCTCAATTTGTGCAGTATATTATTAGCAATTTCTATGTGATTGGCTTCAAGAAATGTCAAATTCAAACTTGGAGAAGATGAAGAAGAAATAACACTTCAACTGCATTTTCCTAATGAACTTGAACTACATTTTTTTTGCTAATCAATTGCCCCAGCAAACAATGCTTCTATAGAATAAACTTATTTTCAAGTATATGTAATAAGTTTGTCTGTTTTTTAAGTACTTACAACTATTTTAATTATAATTAATGTGATATTCAATATAAGATTTATTGTTCCGATTTTGTTTATTGTGTGTACATGTATGCAATCAGATTTAACAATTTTTTTATTATTGAAAAATTTATATTGTGTCAGTTGCCTGATACCACTTTTGAGAGGGAGGGGGGGGGATAAGTTTAGCATTTTTTTTCTGTAAGCTTGTACCATTTCTGGTTTTCGTAAAATTTGAGTGTTATAGGTATTTTTATATAATTATAAAGGAAAAATTGGCATTATGCACGTATATTAAATGCATGATACACTATTTTTTATACAATAAAACATAAAATATGTTCAGAATCGATTATTTCACAAATTTTTATTCTACTCTCTAGTTTTCTTTTTGCATGTTAGTTATTTTCACATACATTTTAATTTGCACTAAAAAATAACTTTCTTTAAAATGCCGTTTTAATCAAATTTAATAAAAATACTAAAAATCTTTAAGCAATGACAAGGGTTCAGTTTTAGTTGCAACTATTTAAGACTTCGTGAGGAAGATCCAAAACACATTTTCATGAAAACTGCCATTTATGCTTCATTTAAATTTCAGTTTTGTTGCTGTTTAATTACATAATTATGCAATAAAATATTTCATGTTAAATATATAATAAAAGAATAGCCTGTTATTTTTATATGGTGAAACTAAAATTGTGTATAGAGGCTAGTATTTAAAAAAAAAAGTTCCCCCACCCTCGTTTTGTATATACATTTTATTAGATTCCTTGCCCATTTTAACTGCACCAAACAATTACTTTGTTTAAAGATTGTTTTGCTTAAATTTTATAAAAAATAATTGAAAGCTTTATAAAAACTATAAAAGTTCAACTTTAGTTGTAAGTATTAAGCCCTTCATGAGAAAATCCAGATCGTTTTTTCATGAAACTTTTCATTTACGTTTTGGTAAATTTGAGTGTTATAGATACTTTTGAAATATTATACAGTAAAAATTGTCATCATGCTCACATGTAGAATGAAAGACATGTTACATTAAAATAGTGAAACTTAAAATGGGTTCAGAAGCAAGTCTTTTATACATTTTTTATCTGCTTGCTCTCTTGTTTTGTTTCTGCATGTTAGTCATTTCCACACACATTATAATTTATGCTAACAATTAATAATAATAATTATTATTATTTTAAAAATGCTGTTTTACTTAAATTTGATAAAATTATAGAAAGCTCTTTAAGAAATTATAAGAGTTCAATTTTATTTGTAAATATTTAACACTGTTGAGGAAAAAAAAAATTGCTTTTTTATGAAAGCTGCCTTTTATGTTACGGTAAAATTTGAAAGCTAAAAAAGCCTTTATGTACAGAATAAATTTTCATGATATTTTTCAAATGGATGTCTTTATTTTTATTTGTTAAGACCCGAAATTGGTTTAGAAGGCAGTCTTTTATACAATTAATTTTTGGTGGGAAAACACTTAATTTTTTTAGTGTATAGTGTTAAGAACTAAGCAAAATATCATTTTGTGCAGGCTTACTCTTATGTGTATAATCAAAGATTTTCAGAGTGTTTGTTTTCAACAGCAAAATCCTGCTAATAAAGATATTGCTTTTGTTTTTCAGATACTGTATGAGAAAATTAAAATGACGGAATTCTGAGTGAGAGAATTTTAGTCTATGAAAAGTGGAAGAAAAAAGATGATAAAAAGGATTAATTTAAATTAAATAATTAAAACTAAATAAAAATTTATTTTTCACTTTTCACCCTTTAAAAAATATATATACATTATATATTATTTATTATTTATTATTATTATTTATTTATTTTTAATTTATTTTGATGTAATGCTTATTTTTCTCTAGTAAAATTAATTGCTATATGGAAGAAAGATTGTAAACATGTGTGAAATGACGCATTTTTAAAAATATCAAATCAGTTCAACTGAAATGAAATACAGCTGAAAAGTATAAAACCATATTTTTACGAGAAACATTTACTGTCTGAAAGTTTCACAGCAATGACCTTCAGGATTCTGGATTAGCTTCTTATTGTTATCTACCGCCTTGTTTATCTGTGAGACTTGACACTTGTCACTCCGCCCCTGCTTCCCCCCAAAATTACTAACGTTCTTGAAAGCAATACCTTTCATACTCAAAACCTATTTAAAATATATGCATGAATGTAAAAAAAAAAAATCTGTAAAAGAAAACTTTAATACATATGAGCTATTAGCTAAAGATAATTTTTTCTTTTGGTAATATATATATATATACAGGGTGCGGCAGCTATTTGAGAACACACGTTATAAGTGATACAATGACCTGTATATCATCTTTAAACAACCATTTTTGTTACATATAAACATGGCAGAATCTATTCTAACCCAGGAAAGGAAAAAGCACGTTGTTAGCGTCTCCTTGGCTGTAGGATACTCCGTTTCTGAAATAGCTGCATTTCTGAAAGTCGCCCGATCATTCGTTTTCAGAGTTCAGAGAGAACTGAGGGTTGCCAATGCTAATGTGACAGCTGTTTTGCACAGGAAATATCATTGCCAGGTCTCAGACATTCCCAGGACACCTGAATTCATCAATTCTGTTCAAGCTGCCATCGAAGAGGATCGTGGAAAGTCCATAGGGATACTCAGCTGAAATCTGCAGGTCAGCGAGGTCACAATTCCACGTGTGGTTAATGAAGACCTCTGTTACAAGTCGTATGTAATGCGGAGAGGACAGTTCATGTCCGAGAAAACCAGAGAGAATAGAGTAATCAAAGCAAAGAGCCTCTTAAAGATGCTGTGAAACATCAGGAACAGACAGAAACACACTGGTTTTTTTCGGACAAGAAAAACTTCGTACAGGACCAGAAAATCAACCGATAAATAATCTTTGGCTGTGTTAAAGACAAGAGGAAATTCCCACTGTCATGCACACTAAATTTCCTAAGTCTGTTATGGTCTTAGGGATCGTGAGGAATGAAGGTGACGTCATGCCTCCACATTTCTTTTTACAACGTGCCAGAATCAACGCAGTTACTTATACCGATGTGTTGAACACGGTAGTGAAGCGCTGGATTATTGCTCTAGCCCGTGGCAGGCCATATGTTTTTCAGCAGGACTTTGCACCAGCCGATATGGCCCATTCAACACAAGAGTGGATGGTAAACAATGTTCATGATCACATCACTCCACGCATGTGGCTCCCTCGCTCACCTAATGTTAACTCTTTGGACTATTACGCTTGGGGCGTTGTTGAAAGGGTCTCTAATAAGTACCCACATAACACCGTTGGTGTCTTCAGACAGCTATGGTGGATGCCATGGCAAATATTCCCAGTGTCCACCTCATTTCTGCCTGCGGACGGTTTCAACAGCGTGTTGAGGTTGTTATTGCAGCTGATGTTGTATTTATTGAATGGTGTCGTGCATTAGGTACTACTTCTTGTGTACACACCGTTCCATGTTCATTAAATGATATATCTATAGTGTTTGCTCCCTTTTTCTACGGACGATACTTTGTTCTCAAATAGCTACCGCACCCTGTATATATATATATATATATATATATAGAGAGAGAGAGAGAGAGATGTATATACAGGGTGGTCACAGATCACACTTTTTCCCTCATTCTTCCACCAATATTTTTCTTTTGAAATTTGTAATATAACGTTTGCAACATTAATTGAGTAAAATGTATCATATACATATTCCGGTGGAAGAATCATGGAAAAAAGGCGGGCCAGTAACCCCCCCCCCCCCCCCGCCGATATATATATATATATATATAGAGAGAGAGAGAGAGAGAGAGAGAGAGACAGATTTTGATTATGTTTTAAATATTCATATTATACTGACATTTCTATGTGTAACAAGACAAAATAGAGACCATAGTAAAAATGTTTTAAACTATTCGACACATGATAATTTTAGCTTTAACATAGTCTCCAAGTCCTCTCGTTTATCAAGAGACACTTAATACTTGAAATTTTTTAAGCCTTATTTGTTTTCAGCTTATTTAATCTTCAAAAATATATGTGACATATTCCTTTAAAAAAATTATGAAAAATATTATTAAAAAGTTCGAAAAGTTCGCAGCTATGCTTTAAATTATTTTAAAAAGTTCATTAAAGTTATTTCAAAAATAAAAGAAATACATAGACATATTGTATGTCCCCAGGTAAAAAAATCAGCAAAAAACCTTTAAAAAAATACATACTTTGCAGGTATTTTGAAGGTTTGCACAGGTATTTTGAAAGTAAATAAAAAATACAGGTTTCCTTCAGGAAATATTCAGATTTCTTAAAGGTTTCATACAGGTTTTTTAAAGGTTTCATACAAAAATAAAAACTGCAGGTTTCCTTCAGGAAATATAAAGGTTTTTTAAAGGTTTCATACAGGCTGATTTTAGAAAGCTTATAACCTTCAAATTACCTTCAATGACTTAGACAATTTTAATTAGATTATATCAGGTATTTTGAAGGGAAATGAAAACTGCCTTTCATGCAGGTAACTTAAAGGCTTTTGAAGATCTTTTTACAAAAGGCTGTTTTTTTCACAGGATCGGATCTTTTTACAGAAGTTAACTCTTTATTAAAGAGAGAAGAAGTGTGACATTGTAAAGAAAATTGGGTGGGGAGAAAATAATGCGTGGTGTATGTAAGAATCCAGTTAGAAATTGCACTTTTTTTGTAAAAAAGTGTATATTATGCATAATTTGTGCATTAAAACTGAATATTTGTAAATACGTTGGGGAAAAAAAAGAAAAGAAAGAAATGCACTTTTTGTGCAAATTATTCGCATTTTTTATACATGCAAAAAAGTGTATATTCTATGCTGTAAAAACTGTGAACATATTTTGTATAAAATTTATTCTTATTTTCTGTTGGCAAAATTTGTGCATTTTTATTCACAAAATTGTTCATACATTCTAATTTTGCCAAAAAAAAAAAAAAAGTATTTTTTTACTTTTTACTATATTATATAATCAGTGTGTTTTAAAAATCTGAATACACCCCAAGTGGCCTCGGGACCCCACGTAACACAAATTCCTTTTTTTTTTTTTTTTTTTTTTCAAAGGAATTTTTTTTTCTTCACAAAATCATGTTAAGGGTGCTCACTCCCTTTTACGATTTCCCCGTCTCAAGTCACCAAATCCCATATGAGTCTATGGCAAAATTTGTTTATAGAATTGCTCATTACATAATAGGTATTTTTAAATTCCGTTTACACATTCAGAAAATTCCCAATCGTTAAATGAGTACCCGTTTTCCAAAAACTGAATTACGTTTTACAGCTTAAAAATAAGAAATTTAAAAAAAAATTAAAAATAAATTTTTGGAAAACTTATTTAACAGTTAAGTATTTTCAGAATATAAAAACGGAATTTGAAAGTAACAATTAGGTAATTGTAATTCTATAAGCAAATTTCGCCATTAAATAACATGGGCTTTGGCTGACCTTGACGATCCGTAATGCACCCCCTTAACCCCCCCCCCCCCCAAAAAAAAAAAAAAAATCATGTATTACCTTTATTTATTTGTTTTAAGCTAGGAGGATCTAAAGTATTATATGCATATTATTCATCTTTATTTAAAAATATAATTCATGTTTTATGATTATTATTAATATTGGTTAAATGTTCAGTGTTTTACAAATATCTATCAAGCTATTGTTTTCTCATTCAAATCAAAGAATTTCTGTAGCATAGTTTGTAGCACTTGAAAAGCAGATGTGGCAACACAACGCTATTATTTACAAGATCCAACCAGATACAACATGGACGCCCGGCGTGATGGAAGGAAGAAACAGCGTGTCTACACGGATTTACTTTTAGCTTTCATTTATCAAGTTAAGTCAACATTTATTATTTTTTATTAGTCAAAACTACCTGGAAAGCAGGCATTTATTATTATTTTTTTAAATTGCAAATTTGTAACATAAAGTATTTATCTTCAGTGTGTTTCATCAGTATTGCAATTCCATTCAGAATATTAAAAGTTATGTTTATAATAACCGAACTTGTATGATCAAATATTAAAGCACAGTATAATCTAATTAGAAATTAGTTATTATTTATACTACAACTTAATTTATTATTGTAGTAAATATCTAGGAATACTTAATGTCAAATTTTTGAATTAGGGTGAATTTATAAGAGTGATATGACGATATAAAATTGGTTAAATTTTGTTTAATAATAATAATAAAAAAAATAAATAATATATAATTTTAAAGGAATTCCTTAAGGATGCTCATTAGTGGCACATATTTACGTAGAAGATAATAAAAATAATGACACTGTTGTTTTCATTAGATTCAAAGCTAGAAATGTTTAAAAAACTCTTTATATGCTATATTGTAATAGCTTCATTTTTAAACAACTAAAGTTGTTCGTATAATTATTTACTAAATATGTAATGTATTTTATTTATTTCTTCACTTTCAAATGAACAGAATGTATTATTATTTATTGAATGCACAGATATTGCTAGGATTTGTTTTTCTTCTAGAAGTGAGAGTATTCCTTGACCATTTTTAAAAGAGTGAATTTAGCATTAGGAGGGAAAAATTAAATAAAAAAAGTAGAAAAAAAATAAAATGATCTTTTGGGAACTTATACTAAATTTTACTTCTCAATATGTATATACAGGTATACAGTAAATGTGTGTGTAATAAACTCAGGTTATAAGTTTAAGTTATGAGTTCAAGTTATATTTTATGGACGTGCATATTACCGATTGCTGTAAAATGAAATTTCATGCGGTTGAGGTATCCATTGATTTTTTTTTTCATGTACACGGAGCGTTACAGACATGCATATTACTGGTTGCTGTAAAACGAAATTTCATGTGTTAAAAATTCATGCGATTGAGGTATCCAGTGATTTTTTTTTTCTTTTGTTTTCATGTACACGGAGGTGGAGCGTTACAGACATGCATATTACTGATTGCTGTAAAACGAAATTTCATGTGTTTTAAAAATTCATGCAGGTGAGGTATCCAGTTATGTTTTTTTTTTTTTTTTTTTTTTTCTGGTTTCATGTACGCGGAGTGTTACAGATGTGCATATTACTGATCGCTATAAAACGAAATTTCACGCGGGTGAGGTATCCAGTGATGTTTTTTGTTTTTGTTTTCATGGTCATGGAGCATGCAGACGTGCATATTCCTGATCGCTGTAATGCAAAATTTCATGCATTTTAAAGATTCATGCAGTATGCGAGGGAAGTATGCAGTTATGATTTTCCTTGGTTTTCATGTACACGGAGCGTACAGACGTACATATTGCTGATCACTGCAACACAAAATTTTTTGCGTTTTAAAGATTCGTGCAGTATGTGGGTGAGGTATCCATCCAGTGATTTTTTTTTTTGTTTGTTTCCATGTACACGGAGTGTACAGATGTACAGTCAGCAGTAAAAATATCCGAGCACTTGCCAATGATTCAGATGTCAAAAAAGTATAGTTAATATTATTTTGTTAAATAAATCCTTGTCAAATCCTGTTCTTAGGTTGACTAGGAACATTACTTCACAAGGATTTATTTAACAAAGCTGTATTAAGTGTACTTTTTTTGTGACGGGATTATTGCTAGTGCTTGGATACTTTTGCTGACAACTGTTCGTATCACTGATTGCTGCAAAACGAAATTCCAGATGGTCGCCAATTACCTGTAGCACAGTACTAGTGCAACGTTAAATCCAACCTACCTATGTACATTGCTACAGTAGCAGTTTATTTAATATATATCGTTTGGTTTTACTTTTTTAATTTTGGCAACAAAATTTCTGTGGGAGATATGTTTGTAATTGTTATGGTTGCTTTTTTTAATGTAAAATCATGATTTATTGGTTTAATATAATTCAGTATTTCTGTTGAATAATATATTTAAAAAAAAAAGCTTTGCAGTAGTGATTTGAAATGGTGTTAATTGGCTTCTGTATGTGTATATACTTATTTTGAAGTTTTCACAATGGGGCAAGGGGGGGGGCAGTTTAAAGGTAGAAATTAAGAAATTTGGTTGGTGGCCACTGGCCACTAGCCTTCATTTTTTTAGTGGCCACTTTTAAAAAGTTAGTGGCCACTGGCCACTCGCTGATAAAAGTAAAAGTAAAATATTTTTTTTTTTTTCTTGAATTTTTTCAAAGTTCAGTCTCGACAAATCATTAAGAAAATAATTAAGGTAGTCAAATTTTTGAAACTCATCCACAAAATTTTAATAAATGAAATAGGAAATAGATTTACATAATTTATACAATGAATGTAAGAAAATACTATTCAATACAAAATTCATATATTTAAAATGCTCTTTGAATGTGAATTAACAAATGTGAATTAATTTTGGACATTTGGAGACGGGGCTATTGAAGTGAAAGTGCGTCGAATGATGTTTTTAATTTTTCTGCGAACGTAATACAATCATTGAGAGTTTCAGCCGATTGATTATCTCACGAGCTTCCTTTTCGTCTCTTTCTCCCGAAAGTCTGCCGAAACTCTCATTTTGACATTTTTTAAAAATCAAAATCTAATACTTTTATAGAAAAATGGAAAAAAGCCATACGTTTTTTTAGTATATGAATAAGACTACCTGCCAATTTCCAGTGTTTACTGTTAAAATTGACTTCCGAAAATGTCTGTAAGTGGCGATGTTAGATTTGAGAAAGCCTGAATTCGAGGCGCGCGGCGCGTTTACTGCGAAAACGCCACCGCACGATCCAAGTTTGCATTGGAATATTCTATAAAGAATGGGTAGAAGAATTTTAAGTGTTTACTATTAAAATTGACTTCCGAAATATGTTTGCAAGTGGCGAGGTTAGATTTTAGAATAGCCTGAATTCTTTGCGCTGCGCGTTTACCGCGAAAAAGCCGCCGCACGATCCAAGTTTGCCTTGGAATGGGGGTATATTTTATAAAGAATGGGTAGAAGAGAAGTGGCCACTGCATTGCCGACCAAAGGCAATTTCTTTAGTCGCCACTTTTAAAAATCTAGTCGCCATGTGGCGAGTGGCGACCGCTAATTTCTAGCTTTAGGGCAGTCCCCCCCCCCTGGTAACATGTAATAAGCATGTTTTTCTTAAAATTTAAAACTATGTTATCAGAATTTTATTAAAAAGAATTTTTTTTTAGGTTGTGCACCCCCTTGAATTTTTTTTTCTGGCAACACCACTGGGCTCGCACTGGATTAATTCTTTCTTTTATCCTGTTTTGTACATACAAATTTTCGGAAACAGGTAAGTAAAAAAACCTTCTATTTTATTTATATATTATACTTTTTTTTATGTTTATTGAGCATTTATGTTATTTTTGTAATGTTTAATATTTCTTAGTTTTTTTTATGAAAATTGGGCAAGTTTTTATTTTCCTTTGTTGAAGTTTTTTAAAGGCTACTTTTTATGCCATATTTTTAGATAGTTGCTTTAAAACATGTAAAATTGGCCATTTAAAAAAAAAAATCAAGAAACTGTGCCAAATTGATAAGTTTGGAAAAAAATTACCAAACAATGTTGTAAAGCACATTTTTCTCGATTTCTGTTTTTTCTTATAAAGTGCTAAATATTTACAACTAAAATTGAACTCTTATAATCTATATCTATAAAATTGTTCTTCCTGACTGAGTGAGTGGGTGATTCATCATTGCCCACACCAAACCCCTGTGCCTAGAAGCATGAAATTTTGTGACAATATTCTTTCTATGACGTAGGCATCCACTAAGAAGCGATTTTACAAAATTCGCTCCCCAAAAGGAGGAGGTGGGCAAAACGTGATTTCACAAAATCCTTCATATCTCAAACAAAAAACAGATATCTGTAAAATTTTTGCTTTAAAAATTAAATAATTAAATTTTTGCTCTAACTCAAATGTCTAAAAACCAATTTCTGGAATTTTAGAAATTCGGCCCCCAAGGGGGGGGGGAAGGGGGCAAAACGTGATTTCACATAATCCTATATAGCTCAAACAAAAAAACAAATATATGTGAAATTTTTGCTCTAAAATATAGCTAATACAAATATGTAAAAACTAATTTCTGGAATTTTTTTAATTCAGTCCCCAGGTGGGGCGGTAAGGGGGAGTGGGGCTATGGGGAAAACAGTACCCTTGTCATTGCTTATAAAGATTTTTGGTATTTTTATCAAATTTATTTGAAACAGGCATTTTAAAGAAAGTTATTTTTCAGTGTATAAATTAAAATGTGTGTAAAAATGAATAACATGTGAAAACAAAACAAGAGAGTAGAAAAAAAATTCATAAAAGACTTGCTTCTGAACCCATTTTATGTTTCACTATATAAAAAGTAACATGTCATTCATTTAACATACAGGAATTATGCCAATTTTACCAAAACGTAAAAGATAGTTCTCATGAAAAATCAATTTGGGTTTTTTTCTCATAAAGTGTAAAATATTTATAACTAATATTGAATTCTTATAATTTTTATACAGCCTTCAATTATTTTTATCAAATTTAAGCTAAATCATTTTTTGGTATAAATTAAAATGGACGAGGTATCTAATAAAATGCGTAAAGAAAACAAGCGTGGAGGAAAATTTTTTAAACACCTGCCTGTATACATATACACACAATTTTAGTCTCACATATAAAAATAATAGGCCATTCTTTTAAAATGTATAAGATTTTTTTCTACTCTCTTATTTTGTTTTTGCATGTTAGTCGTTTTCACATACATTTTAATTTACGCTGAAAAATATCTTTCTTTAAAATGCTGTTTTCATTAAATTTGATAAAAATACTAAAAATCTTTATAAGCAATGACAAGGGTTCAACTTTAGTTATGACTTATGAATATTCAATACTTCGTGAGAAAGATCCAAAATGCATTTTCATGAAAACTGTCGTTTATGCTACAGTTAAATTTCAATTTTGTTGATGTTTTGTTGTTCATAATGTTTGTTCAGTCTTGTTGATGGCCTGTTATTTTTATATGGGGAACTAAAAATGTGTATATAGAGGCATGTGTTTAAAAAATTTTCCTGTAGTCTTGTTTTGTTCATGCACTTTTTTTTTTTTTTTTTTCTTGATTCCTCACTCGCCCATTTTAATTTATGTTAAAAAATGATTTTGCTTAAATTTGATAAAAATAATTGAAAGCTTTATAATAAATTACAAGATTTCAATTTTAGTTTCAAATATCTAGCATTTTATCAGAAAGAACCCAAGTCGCTTTTTCATGAAAACTACCTTTTACGTTTTGCAGACATGTTACTTTTCAGCCTTAAAGCTGAATTCAGCCTTTTTAAGCTTGAGAATTATTATTCTTGGGATCAATGCAAATCCACATTTAAACTTTTTGGACATGTGTAGGGGGGGGGGGGGTCAGCCTCAATTTGTGCAGTATATTATTAGCAATTTCTATGTGATTGGCTTCAAGAAATGTCAAATTCAAACTTGGAGAAGATGAAGAAGAAATAACACTTCAACTGCATTTTCCTAATGAACTTGAACTACATTTTTTTTGCTAATCAATTGCCCCAGCAAACAATGCTTCTATAGAATAAACTTATTTTCAAGTATATGTAATAAGTTTGTCTGTTTTTTAAGTACTTACAACTATTTTAATTATAATTAATGTGATATTCAATATAAGATTTATTGTTCCGATTTTGTTTATTGTGTGTACATGTATGCAATCAGATTTAACAATTTTTTTATTATTGAAAAATTTATATTGTGTCAGTTGCCTGATACCACTTTTGAGAGGGAGGGGGGGGGATAAGTTTAGCATTTTTTTTCTGTAAGCTTGTACCATTTCTGGTTTTCGTAAAATTTGAGTGTTATAGGTATTTTTATATAATTATAAAGGAAAAATTGGCATTATGCACGTATATTAAATGCATGATACACTATTTTTTATACAATAAAACATAAAATATGTTCAGAATCGATTATTTCACAAATTTTTATTCTACTCTCTAGTTTTCTTTTTGCATGTTAGTTATTTTCACATACATTTTAATTTGCACTAAAAAATAACTTTCTTTAAAATGCCGTTTTAATCAAATTTAATAAAAATACTAAAAATCTTTAAGCAATGACAAGGGTTCAGTTTTAGTTGCAACTATTTAAGACTTCGTGAGGAAGATCCAAAACACATTTTCATGAAAACTGCCATTTATGCTTCATTTAAATTTCAGTTTTGTTGCTGTTTAATTACATAATTATGCAATAAAATATTTCATGTTAAATATATAATAAAAGAATAGCCTGTTATTTTTATATGGTGAAACTAAAATTGTGTATAGAGGCTAGTATTTAAAAAAAAAAGTTCCCCCACCCTCGTTTTGTATATACATTTTATTAGATTCCTTGCCCATTTTAACTGCACCAAACAATTACTTTGTTTAAAGATTGTTTTGCTTAAATTTTATAAAAAATAATTGAAAGCTTTATAAAAACTATAAAAGTTCAACTTTAGTTGTAAGTATTAAGCCCTTCATGAGAAAATCCAGATCGTTTTTTCATGAAACTTTTCATTTACGTTTTGGTAAATTTGAGTGTTATAGATACTTTTGAAATATTATACAGTAAAAATTGTCATCATGCTCACATGTAGAATGAAAGACATGTTACATTAAAATAGTGAAACTTAAAATGGGTTCAGAAGCAAGTCTTTTATACATTTTTTATCTGCTTGCTCTCTTGTTTTGTTTCTGCATGTTAGTCATTTCCACACACATTATAATTTATGCTAACAATTAATAATAATAATTATTATTATTTTAAAAATGCTGTTTTACTTAAATTTGATAAAATTATAGAAAGCTCTTTAAGAAATTATAAGAGTTCAATTTTATTTGTAAATATTTAACACTGTTGAGGAAAAAAAAAATTGCTTTTTTATGAAAGCTGCCTTTTATGTTACGGTAAAATTTGAAAGCTAAAAAAGCCTTTATGTACAGAATAAATTTTCATGATATTTTTCAAATGGATGTCTTTATTTTTATTTGTTAAGACCCGAAATTGGTTTAGAAGGCAGTCTTTTATACAATTAATTTTTGGTGGGAAAACACTTAATTTTTTTAGTGTATAGTGTTAAGAACTAAGCAAAATATCATTTTGTGCAGGCTTACTCTTATGTGTATAATCAAAGATTTTCAGAGTGTTTGTTTTCAACAGCAAAATCCTGCTAATAAAGATATTGCTTTTGTTTTTCAGATACTGTATGAGAAAATTAAAATGACGGAATTCTGAGTGAGAGAATTTTAGTCTATGAAAAGTGGAAGAAAAAAGATGATAAAAAGGATTAATTTAAATTAAATAATTAAAACTAAATAAAAATTTATTTTTCACTTTTCACCCTTTAAAAAATATATATACAAATATTTAAATAAATAAATCATATATATATATGATTCATAGTTTTAAAATGTTTTTATATTTTAGTGGAATATATTTTTATGTTATTTCAGTATTCTCCATTTCTTATGTTCCATTACACAATTTATTAATTTATTTTTCAAAAAACATATGTGTATAAATTGATTTATTTTTTTGGGATGGGGTGGGTGTGTGTAACTGCTCATATTTCCCACAAACACAGAAAAGTTTTTCACAATTCCGTTTTACATTTTGAAACATTGCATTAAAAAGAAAATAACTTTCTAACTTAATTATTTTTTGTCATGGGAAATCAGCACTTACCCTTGTTAAACTTGTGTTTGATCATATAGTTAAAATAGAAAAATTAATAAAAAGTGCAAAGAAAATTATTTAATGAAATTGAAAGAAGTTTTAAAGTAAAAATTATGATCATTTTAACAACAGCAATAGATTTGGAATAAGATTAATAATCTTAAAAAAAAAAAAAAAAGAGTCTCTTATTATAAAGACACTTAAAAAAAAAAAAATAATAATAATAGGATCCCATCCTTTGTGGGAAATATTCAGGATTTTAGAAGTTTCCAGAATTTTTTTTTTTTTTTTTTTTTTTTCATAATTGATTTTCTTGAACTTGCACAACTCACTAACAATAGTATATATATAAAGAATAACTTACCTTTTTGCACATGTTAGCCAAAAAATCTAAATTTTCTGTTTTTTTTTTTTTTTTTTTTTTAAATAATAAAGAAATAAATGCGAATATTTTAGATGCATTATTTAATATCCATTTTAACACTATAATTATGCAAGAATAATTTGTATGATTTTTCATACATAAGATTTTTTTTTTTTTAAGTAGTAGTAGTATTTGTTTCTAAAACAGTTCCTGAATAATTCTGAAAAGTTCCTAAATCCAATATTTTTATTTCTTTTGAATCTTGAGCTGAAAATAAAAAAGATATAACTGCAATAATACACATATATTAACACGTACACATGCACATTTAATTGAAAATTGTCTATTGTATTGTCTAAATATTATTTACGAAAGAAAAATGTATTGAAAAATAAGTCGAATTGGGCCTAGAACAGTACTGGAAGCGGCGATTATCAAACAAAAATTTGCTTTAGCAGTCCTGCCTTCTCCTTTACCCCCCTCCCCTCCTATACGCACCCTGGCCGTTTGTTTCACTTCAATTGCCCCCCCCCCCCTCTCTTAATATTGAAATGAAATTTCCACCCTCTCTCATCTTCAGAAGTTTGTAGCTTTTTTCCTCTTCTCTTGCATTATCTTCAGTTGCTGTATGTGCTTTCACGCAGATTTCGCTTCAGAAACTGGCCTCGGCCGGCATGGCTTGGTTGCTCACCGCTTTCCCGTCAACGCCGTGGTTCATAGTTGCTGCGTTATTGGTACCACTAAATGTAATGATGACTGGATCATAAGAGCAAATCGCTAAAAGAAAAGTTTTTATTTTTCTTTACTTTTAGAAAGTAAGACTGTCTTAACAAGAAATTAAAAAACCCTGAAATAGACCATCAAATAAAATTGGAGAATTTTTTATGTGGTTGGTTGCAATTGCAGAAGATTTTCCAGACCATAAACATTTTTAACTATTTCCAGAGAAAAATAAATTCTTCTTTATTTAAGTTTTGTTTTTAAATACTAAATGTATTTAAAATCATGAAAGAAAAAGAAAACAATTGAAATTATTCTGGATTTTGGAATTTCAGATAAACGGTACTATATTGTATTTTGCAATTTATTCAAAAGAGCACTTTTTTCCCCGTGTAATAACATTTGTTTATTTTGCAAATTCTGATTGATTCCGCTAACTAAATAAACAAACAAATCCCCTCCTCCCAAAAAAAAAAGGCATTTCATCTCCAGTCTATCACTTTATGCTGATGCTGGTTTTGTGTCATTTCGCATGTGCTCCGTCAGACAGAATGCACAAGGAATGGGAGAAAAGTGACGTCATTGTTTTCGACTGGATCAGACAGCAGATGCAGTCCACAGAGAAGGATACAGCCAGCGATTCGTTTGGTTTTGAAGGAGGTAAAAAGAATCTTTCTCCCATTCTTCTAAATTCAGAGCTAAATAGCCCAGGAAAATAAATTGCTTTGAACTGATGACACAGAATTAAATAAAAGAAAATTTATTGTTTTAGAATAAGGGATATTTTTTGGGGAAAAAATACAGATCCTCGTGACCCACAATAAAAAAAAATTCTGCATCACTTTCATTAAAATTGAGATCAATGGTGCGCTATAGCTCACCAACGCGATCCCTGACACTATAACATGCAAGAGCTTGCAACAAATGTTTTAAGCCAAGAAAAAAAGGTAATAAAGTAGACATGAGTGCTGCAAACAAAGCAGAATGAACCTCACCATTGTGCCCTTTTTGTTCCCTGACGAAAAGTCTTGTTTTCTTTCGATACAAAGCAATTGCTGTGAGTATTCTTCTGCTTTATGATGTTTATTCAAAGTTTCATACATATTTCATGCTGGTGTTACCTTTTTATTAAGCTTTAGCTTAGCTATCGTACACAAAATTATGTAACCTTTTCACAAAAAAATTTCCATTTATTTTAGTACTATGATTATTTCATATGACTGCCTATACTTTATTTAAAGAAATATAATTGATATTATTAAACATAAAATTTCTGGTTAAAGTGTTCTATAACTTTTTTTTTTTTTTTTTTTTTTTTTTTTTTCATAAAGGTAAATAAAATTTTGCAAATATTTTGTTCTTCATATATTATAATGGGTACTAAAAATCAAATCCAGATTAGGTACAAAAACTTTATACCTAAAGGAAAACTGCATAAATCTTTTTTATATGTAAGAAAATTTATTTCGGGAACAAATTTAAGGAAAACTGCAGATATATAGGACAGGTTAAAGGGGGAAAATGAAGTTTTTTTTCTTTTTTTTTTTTTTTTTTTTTTTTTTACTTTCAGAAACACTGCCGGTTTTTTACCTGCAGGAAAACTGCATTTATTTCAGACAAATAAAAGAGAAAATGAAGGTTTTTTTATTTTCAGGAAAACTGCAGGTTTTTTACCTTCAGGAAAACTGCAGTTATTTCGGACAAATAAAAGGGAAAGTGAAGGCTTTTTTACTTTCAGGAAAACTGCAGGTTTTTTACCTTCAGGAAAATTGCAGTTATTTCGGACAAATAAAAGGGAAAGTGAAGGCTTTTTTACTTTCTGGAAAACTGTAGGTTTTTTACCTTCAGGAAAATTGCAGTTATTTCGGACAAATAAAAGGGAAAGTGAAGGCTTTTTACCTTCAGAAAAACTGCAGGTTTTTTACCTTCAGGAAAACTGCAGTTATTTCGGACAAATAAAAGGGAAAGTGAAGGTTTTTTACCTTCAGAAAAACTGCAGGTTTTTTACCTTCAGGAAAACTGCAGGTTTTTTACCTGTAAAAAAGATGCAGGCTATAGTCCGAAAAACCTGCAGTTTTCCTGAAGGTTTTTTTTTAAAGGTTTTTTGCTGATTTTTTTACCTGGGCCATTCTTTGTAATTCAACCTCATTTTCTATTTAGATGGATAACATCATAATTTGCTTCTGTTCTTTATGAAATTTGTATGTGAATTTACAATTTTTAATAAAAATTTATTTAATTTTTTTTTTTTTTTTTTTTTTTTTTTTACTAAAAAAAGTAATAATAATAATAACAATAATAACATTTAGTATAGTGTAGCCACGTTACCTAAAACTAGCAGTGAGGATAAGACCAAAAAGTTGGAGAAGTGCCATCATGAACGACAGGTTGGGATTTTTAAAATGTCCAGTAATTCTGCGTTTTGTTATCGCTTATTTTCGCTGAATCAGATGACTGCCACCCCTATTTTAACACTGGACTTGTTGAATCAGCACCCGCGCAGAGGCTTCCATGGTTTCATGAAACGTGGTCAAAGAGTAAAAACCTAAACACAACTTCAGGTATTACAAGTATTTTGATTGTCTAAATATATTTTGTGTTTGAAATTTTTACGCTTTCATAGAATTGGTATTAGTGTCACTTAAAAAAAAAGTTTTAATTAATTTAAAGTTTTTACGGGACGATATTGTATAATAATATTATTTTTTTTTAATTAAATATTTTTTAAAAGATTTATATTTCATTTAATTTATTCCCTTTCCTCTTTCTTTAAAATTCTCGAAAAAAAAAACAAATATAGTTTATCTCATTTTAAGATTACCTATTATTGCTTAGTATAAATTAAGAGCAGCAACACTAAAACCTAGCAAGCTAATTTCACACTCCCTACCAAACACACTAATTCTCAAACACAAAAAATGTACAGTTTTATTACAGCCGTCGTTTTATACAGCGGTGGCTTTAACTTATAAAGCGGCTTTCTAAAATCACGTTTGTTTTCATCAAAATAATTTTACTAAACGGCTGATTTTTATATCCGGCGAACATGCCCGAACTCAATAAAAGAGTATTCAATATATAAATAAATATATATATATATATATATATATATATATATTCGACCTTCAATCCATCAACTAGCCATCCGTAGAAATGGAGATTTTGTTACTTATCATTCATGTAAAAGTTTAAACTTTTAAGGACAAAATTGCGTAAAAGATGCAAATTTCCTTTGACCTGGCGTTCTTGTACCTATCCAGAAGTGCTGCGTTGATTACTCTTGCTTCCCCTATTCATTTTCGCTTACGGTTCACTCTTCCGTTTGGTACAATTTAGGCACTAATATCATCTTTATTCCTATGTTTACATGAAGCAAATTGAGAAATATCAAGCATCGATGTCGACTTCCTTTGACTATACATTTGAAAAAAACGATCATACTTTACCAAAATTTTACGCTTTACCTTCAAAATAAAAAAAATCCGCTTGCACATCTTGCAGCTAAGTTGCTTCAAAATAAGAAGTAGAAACTGTATTCGAATATTTAAAGACAGAAAAAAAAATACTCATTGACTAATCATTTCACAAATTCATTCCTTAAATTCATAACTATAACACATGGCAGAGCGTGTTTTTTTTTTTTTTTTTTTTTTTTTTTTGAGACGTAAAATTTTTACAAAGAGTAATAATGCGATGGCTTGCTGTGTTTTAATTCTTTTTTTCTTTTCAAAAATCCACCGAGAAAATATAATTCGTTTTTTAGCTTACATGCATGATCATTTTTACTGTTAAAGATATTTTCTGTTGAGTTTATTAACCGGCGATGCTGATTTTATTAAACGGCGGCTTGTATTGATTTTATTCTGGACCCAGCAATTTGATCAGATTAAGCGGCTGATTTTATAAACCAGTGATTTTATAAAGCGGCGGCTGCTGTATATACTTTTTTAAGGTACAAAAAAAAAAAAAAAACTTTTATAAAAGTTATTTAAAAATTAGAATGAGTTTTCATTGCGTGTGTGTGGTTTGTCTAAAAATCAAAACAAAAAAATATTCTGAATACTAAAATTTTGTCGTGGGCTGAACCGGCATCATAGTTAATGTTCAGAAAATTCTATAAATTGTAAGAAACTTTCAAGCTTGTGCAAAAAGAGGATATGCTTGGTATAACCATTAAAGCATGTAATAAACTTTGTCATACAAGCATATATTGATTAAACCGGCAGATTATTGGTACTGTTCTTAATTGCTAGACTTCTGCATTGTAGATCTCTCTCTCTCTCTCTCTCTCTATATATATATATATATATATATATATATATATATATATATATTAAATTCAATTTGCATAATAATAGGTGCATAAAGCAGCAGTGAATTTATATACAAAAAAGAAAATATTAAATTTAAATTATGATAAGTAAAAAAATTAAAGTGGAATGTATAAACAATCGAAACAAATATTTTTAACAGTATTAATAAACAAGAAAAGTGTTAAACACTATTCAAGCCAAAACTTCCACGAAGATGCGTCTTCTTCATCAGCAGGTGGGAACATAGCCGTTAAAAAGTAATCCTAACAGGTTTAAGAACATATGCCAAGCTAGCATACTCCAAATAATATTACAACAACAGAATAATGTAGAAAACTTGAAATTATAACAACTGAAATTTGATTTATTTAATACACGTTATTTAAATTTTCACTTTCAACAACTGATAAAAGAGATTTTATATTGAGAATTTATATTAAGACTTTTCTAAATATTTTTTTTTCAATGAATTCATAAAATGACATGCTAGCAAGGACATATCCCCACCTGAACCTGTTGGAAGAAAAGTGAAAAAACTCACCACCTGCTACAGTCGATGTTGGCAATATTAGAGTTCCGGCTTAAAAACTTTATAAAAATTTAATGCTCCTTCCATGTTCTTAGATGCCCATTTCAATTCCAGGTCAGGTAGCACGTCATACATCTCCAAACATCAGTCGACCAGCCTTCCTAAATATATGCTTTGAGTTATCAACATGAAATAGGACATCTACAAGAACCACCAATCAATCCACCAAGTCCAAAGCTGCGGATTTGTCACATAGAATAAACTAAAATTTTGCATTACTAGTATAGACAGAAATAAACTTCAAAGGATATTAATTTTTATAAGTGCTTGAAAATTATATATTTGCTTATCAAATTAAATTTAGAATTGCATAATCTTTTAATTCTTAAAAGCTAATTCTTTAAGACGGGACTCCAATGTTGCCAACGTCGACTCTAGCAGGTGGTGAGTTTCTTCACTTTTCTTCCAACAGGTTCAGGTAGGGGTACGTTTTTGCTAGCATGTCCTTTTATGAGTTCGTAGAAACAATTATTTCAAAAAGTCTTAATATAAATTCTCAGTATAAAATCTCTTTTATCAGTTATTGAAAGTAAAAATTTAAATAATGTTTATTAAATAAATTATATTTCAGTTGTTATAATTTCAAATTTTCTACATTTTTCTGTTGTTGTAAAATAATTTGGAGTATGCTAGCTTGGCATATTATAGAAACCTGTTTGGATTACATAGTTTTTTTAATGGCTGCATCCCCACGTGCTGATGACGAAAACACAGCTTTGTTGAAGTTTTGGCTTGAATAGTGTTGGATTTAACCCTTTTCTTGTTTATTAACACTGTTAAAATTATTTGTTTTCGTTATTTGTTTGTTTGTTTTATTGATAACATATACACTGCTCGACATAGAAAATGCAACACCAAGAAGGAATGATAATAACGGAATGAAATTTGTTGGACACATACATTATAGTAGGAAGAATTATTGATTAAAATTTCAGGAAATTTGGAGTATTATGTACTGAGAAAACAGTACATAAAGCAGCGACCTCTGTGAGCAATAACAGCGCATATCTGCCTAGGCATTGAATCGAACAGCGATTGGATGACATGTACGGGTAGAGCATTTCCTGAAGCTTCAACACGTGCCACAATTCATCGATTGAAGTTACTAGTGAGTGGTGGGGGCAGTCGCTTTTCAATGATTAAACAGTCATTTTCATTGGTCCGAGATCAGGAGAACGCGCTGGCCAGAGCAACAGTCGAACACATTCTGTATCAAAGAAGGTCCGGACAATACAAACAACTTGCGGTCGTGCATTATCTTGCTTAAATTTTGCGCCACGGAGGACTCGAGTACAGGGCATTGGGGCGGGCCTTAACTCATCAGAAATTTAATGGCCGCTGTTCAGAGTGCCAGGAATACGAACATGAAGTATTCGAGACATGTATCCAATGGGAACCCATAACATCATTGCAAATGATGTACAGTATGATGATGCCGAATTCCAGCTGGCAACGTGCATTATTCATAATGCCGTTAAGTACGGTTAAGGTAATCTTGATGCTGTAAACAGGATTGTGATTTGTCTGAAAAGTGACTTCACGCTATTTCTGCGTCCAGGTTCATCGTTGATCACACATTAATGGCGCCCATATCAGTGATGCAGTTTTGAGGGTAATCAGAAATTTGGTAGCCGCAGACTGAGTCACCCCCTGGATTGATGGTATGTTGTACCATTGGATACACGTCCCGGTCAACTCTTGTTTTCATTCCCGCCACTCTGAATACCAGCCATTACATTTCTGACTTGTTAAGGCTCATAGCTCTGCCCTATGTTCAAGGCCTCCGAAGCGCAAAATTTAAGCAGGACAATGCACGACTGCAAGCTGTCCATATTGTCTGGACCTTATTTGATACAGAATGTGTTCGACTGTTCTCCTGATCTCGCACCAATGAAAATGACTGTTTAATCATTGAAAAGCGACTGCCCTCCCCCCCAACCACTCACCAGTAACTTCGATCGATGAATTGTGGCATCGTGTTAAAACTTCATGATGTGCTCTACCCGAACATGTCATCCAATCGCTGTTCGATTCAATGCTTAGGCTGTGCTATTATTGCTCACAGAGGTCGCTGCTTTATGTACTGTTTTCTCAGTACATATTACTCCAAATTTCCTGAAATTTTAATCAATTTTTCTTCCTACTGTAATGTATGTGTCCAACAAATTTCATTCCGTTATTATCATTCCTTCTTGGTGTTGCATTTTCAATGTCAAGCAGTGCTCATCTGATTTGTATGCTTGAGTTATAGTCTGCTTGTAAATCTTCGTCAGATAACGACAGATAGCACATGACAGAATTACAATACGAAGAATTGGAGAAAACCCCCAGGGCCTGCGCGGCAGTCGAACCCGCTCTCCTACGCTCGAAGGCGATTAGCAGTGTGGTGACATATCCACTCGGCCACGGAGAGCCCTTCGTTTTTTGTACATTTCTCTTTCATTTTTCCACTTATCATAATTAAAATTTAATAATTTATATATATATATATATATATATATATACATGGATATATAAATAGGTAGATAGGTAGATAGATAGATGTGAGTGTGTGTAACATCACACAAATATATGAGGCATTTTAATTGTCCCAAACATTTATTGTAATATTATTAACATATGATGTAATGTTACGCAAATGTTTGTATGATGTTACACTTTTTTTTTTTAGTGTAATATTAGCGTAATGCAATTTATTTGTGTACTATTTCACTAAAGGTTGTGTAGCATTAAACAGTTTTTTTTTTTACTTTTCATAAAATATTCCTCCATAAATCAGGTAAACGTAATTGTTTTAATTGTTACATTTTTACCTTTGCCTTTCTTTTCACATTAATTTTTACAGCTTATATATAACCAATACAAGCTGCATTTATAGATGTAGTTAATTCAAAACAGTTTTCAGAATAGTTTTTTTTTTTTTTTTTTTTTTTACTTCAATAAAATATACAGAATTTTACAATATCATTTTATTTTGTGTAGTGGCATAACATTAAGGTAATAATGTATTCAGTATTATAAATAGATCGTTTAAAATGACGACTAGTAAAATCCAAAAATAAAAAGAAAAAAATCTTACTTAATCTCTTTGAAGCTTAATCAGGGAAATAATTTAGAAAATTTTATTTTTAAATTCCTTCCGCATTCCTGTGTTTCTGCAACAATGGCTTCTTTGAAATTGGTGTGAAATCTGACAGATAATGAAAGATACGTGCGTGGAATTCCAAAGAGAATTAAAATCCAAATGAGAGTATTTATTTAGTTTGAAGAAAGGGAAAATCACATTTATATTTTTGTAAAAATTCATTCTATTTTTTTTTTCTTTTTAAAGTTAATAATACCGAATAACTATGTTATTCATTTTAATTTTTCATCTATGAATGCGTACGTTTAAAAAATAAATTAAGCCTTTTGTATTAAACATTGCCAAATTTTCCTTTTTAAGAAGAGTTAATTTACTAATAAAAATATTGGTTATAAAGAATGATTTTCTGTATAATGTATGACTTATTAGTTAAATGAAATATACATAAAATTTCAAAATTATTATATTGCTGTTCCAATGGTTTAATTTTAATGCATCTTTATTAAAATAAATAAATAAATAAATAAAAAAATAACTCAGTTTTCAACTGATATTGCATGCAGTAATTAGTGATTAAAAATATGCAGGAAAAATATATGGAATTAGTACAAAGTAGTTATTAGAAATATTTCCCAATATATGAGTTCCCAGCGGAATATCCGCTCAATCATCTGAAATGCAATGTCATACATTGTTATTTAGTGATATACACTCTAACAGCTTTAATTACATTTAAAAAAGTATAAAAATTTCTAATGACAACACCAACTATTTGTTAATACATTGAAAAAATAAAAATAGTGTCGATATGTAGGACGAAAAATTACGAGCGTGAAGCATTTTCAAATAACACCATTTATATATGACCGATGAGAAAAGAAGACAGATGATTAGAAAAATAAATTATTATAATTACAATCTTTCATCAGGCCTTTCTTTTCACATGAAAAGTCTGTAAATGTGGGAGAATATTGATAACAGCGTTGAATGTAACATCATAAGTATTTGCATAGATAACAATAGCATCTCTGAATTCTGAAAAAAATCGTAGATCAGTTGTATTCAAGTTATAATTCAAATAAGTTCATTATCGGACGTTCCCTATTGGAAATGGAGTTTATACCTTTACTGGTTTGTGTATAGGGACCCCCGAAAGTATTTCAAATCATTGTGTTCTATGAGAGGAGTTTCAATAAATCATATTTTCATACATTTACTGTAGACATATCTTAATAAAATTGAAATATGTTATTCAAGTTCACTATTGGACGTTCCCTATTGAAAATGGAGTTTATACCTTTCCTGGTTTGTGTACAGGGACACCCGAAAGTATTTCAAAGCATTGTGTTCTATGAGAGGTATTTCTATAAACCATAATTTCATACCTTTACTGCAGAAAAACTTTAATGAAATTGAAATATGTTATCCAAGTTCAGTATCAGACGTTCCCTATTGTAAATGGAGTTTATACGTCTACTGGTTTGTGTACAGGGACACACCGAAAGTATTTCAAAGCATGGTGTTCTATGAGAGGTATTTTTATAAACCATATTTTCATACCTTTACTCTAGACATACCTTAATAAATTTGAAATATGTTATTCAAGTTCACTATCGGACGTTCCCTATTGAAAATGGAGTTTATACCTTTACTGGTTTGTGTATAGGGACACCCGAAAGTATTTCAAAGCATTGTGTTTCTATGAGAGGTATTTCTATAAACCATATTTTCATAACTTTACTGTAGATACATATTAATGAAATTGAAATATGTTATTCAAGTTCACTATCGAATAATCCCTATTGAAAATGAAGTTTATACCTCTACTGGTTTCTGTACAGGGACACCCGAAAGTATTTCAAAGCATTGTGTTCTATGTGAGGTATTTCTATAAATCATATTTTAATACCTTTACTGTAGGCATATCTTAATGAAATTGAAATATGTTATTCAAGTTCACTATTTGATGTTTCCTGTATAAAATAGAGGAAATACCACCATCGGGTTATACACAGGGACACACAAAATTATTCTAAAGCATTGAATTCTATGAGAGATATTTCTATAAATCAAATTTTATAACTTTAATTTCCACGAAGTTTTAGGAAATTTAAGTATGTTATTTATGTGCAGAAAAGAATGCTTTTAACACTTTCTAGCAACTTTTAAGTGTGAATATGATTTCCGTTTTGTGTATCTGCATGTCCGTCTGTCTGTCTGCCTGTCTGTCTGTCCGAGTTCTAACTCCGGAAAATATTTATGGAATTTCTTGAAACTGGTATATGTTATTCATGTTCACTAACGGATGTTCCCTATTGTTCCCCTGTTCATACCTCTACTGGTTAGTGTACAGGGACACCCGAAAGTATTTCAAAGCATTTTGTTCTATGCGATTTATTTCTATAAACCATATTTTCATACCTTTACTGTAGACATATCTTAATGAAATTGAAATATGTTATTCAGATTCACTATTGGATGTGTCCTGTATAAAATGGTGGAAATACCACCACCGATTTATACACTGGAACACTCAAAAGTATTCCAAAGCATTGCGTTCTCTGAGAGATTTTTCTATAAATAAAATTTTAACAACTTTACTTTACACGAAGTGTTAGGAAATTGAAATATGTTATTTAAATGCACAAAAAAATTCTTTGCATAGAATCTAGAATGATTAGCATTAGATTTACAGGGTGACACAAAAATATCCATTTATATTAAGAGCTATTAATAAAAAATTGCTAGAATTGTACATTCTTTTACATTAAGCGTTTTTAACAATTTCTAACATTTTTATGTGTGAATATGATTTCAGTTTGTGCATCTAGCCATCTGTCTGTCCGTGCTCTAACTCCTGCAAATATTTATGGAATTTCTCGCAACTGATATATTTTATTCAATCACTATCGGGTGTTCCATATTGAAAATGAAGTGAATATCTCTTCTGGTTTGTGTACAGGGGCACCCAAAAGCTTTCGAAAGCATTGTGTTCTATGAGTGTTATTTTTATAAATATATTCCGTATAGAATGTTTCCCATTTAAAATGACATTAATAGGTCCTGTAGAACTAGTTTGTTTACAGGGACAAAAAAAAAAAAAAAAAAAAAAAAAAAAAAAAAGCCAATGTATTAGGTTTTAGGATAGAATTTTTTGAAAGTTATATTTAAAATTCTTTCTACTGAAAAAATCATAAAAATATTGAAATGTATTTTTTATATTCTAAAATAAGGTTTTGTATAGAATGTGATATGATTAACTTCCTGATTTACAGGGCTACATTAAAATAATCAGAGAGATTAAAAGCTGCAATTATAATCTAATGGCTGCATTTTCTTTTGCGTTAAGCCTTTTTAACACTTTCTAAAATGCCTAAGAGTAATTTTAAAATCAATTAGTCTATCTGTATATTTTTCAGTCTTTCTGTCTGTTGTGTGATAACGTAGGGAAAGAATATTAAAAGTTGTTCGACACAACAATTACGTACAGTTGGAAGGTGTTACTAATCAATGAGTACTGCATGATATTTCTTTTTTTTTTTTTTCTTTGAATATGTATGGTTATCTATAAAAATTTTTTGGATGATGCATTCAAGAAATAGCGTACAAAATTTAACGAAACATAATATTTCGTCGAAACTTAACTTAAATTTTTGCTGATTACATTTTTTGAAAATGTACATTTTTCCGTGTGTTACAAAGCTTTTTTCGCTAAATCTCTGTGTAATAAATTAATTCATAAAATTTCAAGCAAAATTATGCACAGTTTCAAGCTAACTTAAATTAGTGCCTATCGCCTAACAGGCGCGCTGTCAGAATTTTGTTTTTCATCAATTTCAATATAGCAGTGTAGGTGCAGAAATGTGTATAATTTTGTATGTTGGAAATTATTTTAATCAATCATTGAGAAATAATTATGTATGTATATAAGTATCATTCTGCAACGATGTTTTGTATATTTAGGAATAGTATAACTGACCCTGAAAGGAAGCGCAGTCCCCGTTAATACTTTTAAAATAATTTATTGGACCATCCGTCGTAATTTTAAAAAAAGATACTTTTTTTTATGTTTAAGGTATCGTTTGTAAAGCACAAAATTTATTTTCTTTTGGCCTTTGATGTTGTACTATCATGGAAAACATCTGAATGACAAAAAAGGTTTATTAAATAATTTGAAATGAGTGATTTTGTATAGGAAAATGTACAAGTAAGTTTTGTGATGGTAACAATATACTAGTCTTTTATGGATGAGAACAACATAAAAATATTTTTAATTTGATTAAAATAAGTATGTAATATAAATTAAGTTTGATCTCTTAAATATAGACAACTTTGAAAATTCTCTCATACATTAATAACCACAGATTGATCAACCTCCATATTCTACTACTGACTACTGAGTGAGCAAACATTTTTGTGTAACTCGTAAAAGTTATTATAAACATACATTTATTTAAATAATTACACATTAGTAAAATCCTAATAAGTAAAAATGTCTAAGGAACATTGAAATATTCTTATTAAATTTCGTTTAATAATTGGAAAATTTCAGAAAATAATATACTTTTTACATCTTTGTAAATTTGTTCTTCTAATAATGCTAAATTAAATATTTTCACTTAGAAAGGGTTTCATAATTATCATTACTCAAAACAAAATTACAAAAAACGAGAGCATAACATGGAGAAAGAATTTTCGTACTGCAATTTATAATAAGTATTACACTGAAACATTTCTGGTAAAATCTTGTGCAAGGATTTTGTAATTTGCCAATATATATCTTTTATTTTTCATTCGCTGTATCACAATGAGTTTTATTTATTTATTATTATTATTATTATTACAATAAATGAAACTCAAAGTTTAATGCAAAAATAATACACGAAAATGCAACGTAACTTCAAAAAGTGCTATTTTTAAAGAGAAAAACTAACATTAAATATTTTCCTTAAAATACATCAACTTATCTTAGGAAACAATTATTTTTTAAGCAAAGATGTTTATTTTTCTATAGAGTGAGAACAATGGTTTTTCTATACCACAATTGAATTTCCCCAAGGGATTTCTGCATTCGACAAAGCTGAAAGGGGTTGTCAGTTTAAGAAAACAAATTGGTTTTTAATGTCAGATACATCGTATAATCTTGTCAACTTTCGTGAAATTCTGTGAATTTATATAAAATTTCGTAATAAATAAATACATGAAATATATTTTATAGATTGAAAATCGTAGATGTATTTGATTAAAAGAAAAGCAGATTTATAATCGAAACATATATGTAATTTTTTTTTTTTTTTTTTTAAGTAATAGTTCAGAATTAACTGATATGATTTCGTTAGATATTTTTTCTAGAGTTTATATATTAATTCATGTAACCTTATTTTATTTATTTTTTTAACGTAAGGCTGTGGCGAACGTAAGTTCTCCATGCTCATTTAACTTTAACTTTACTGAAGGTTGAATGCTGCCAACTTACTTGTTTAACTTTAGATTGACTTGAAGCTGTAAATGAAATACTTAAACTATGAAGAAACGACAGAGTCAGATTTGTAAAATCAATTAAACTTTAATTGAGCATAAATAAGAAGGGGGACGCTGGACTATACTGGCATCTAGTAATTTACTACTTAAAATGGGCAGCCCTCTTAAATACTTTGATATTAATAAATAACCCCATACTTTACTTTACTTTTCTTTACTTAATTATTCGCAAAAGATCTCAACTACCCTTATTTAAATTAGCTTCTAACGCCGAGTAATCTTTCGATTAGCAGGAGGATTCCCTGGCACTGCTATCTACTTGACTTACATCTAACTATATCCTAAACCGCTAACAGCTAGCTGCATCAACTCTCACTCCGACTAACTTTAACTCCGCTCCAACTCTCTCACCTGACCAACTCAAAAGCAATCTTCGTTCTTTTATACAATTCAGTTTCTAAAAATATTAGCATAATGTCAATTACGATTTTAGCTTAGGATCGGAACTAACTCTATCAAATCCTAAAACATCCGCATTCATGTGTTACTTGTGAAGTGTGAAATTTAATTGCAGCATTTCGCTAACCTCACAAGGCCTATTTCTTTCAAGCCAAACAGACCAAATAAAAAGGGTTTTTCTTTTGTTTACTTTACTTTACTTTTTATTTATTTTATTATTATTATTATTATTTTTCAATTGGACAATTAATGTAAAAATATATTAGAAATAAAATCCACAGAAAATGTGCGAAAAATATTTAATAAGTTAGTGTAATCACCCTTACTAATTAGATAAAAAACACAATTAAAATAGCAAACTGTATTTGCAGTCCCCGGATAGCACAAAAAAGAAAAAAAAAATCTGGTGGATGCGTGATATTTACAATCGTTTACAGGGATTCTCTACAATAACTGAGTTCATTTCAGGAAAAATCGTACGCGGATAATATTGTATTATACATTATAATGCATTGTAATTGTGTTCACTTTACGCCATAAAAACATTTTTAAATAAATAGGAATTTAATCATTCATACAGCTACATGTACTATCGCAAAAATATGTAATCTAAAATTGAGTTAAAAGTGGGTTGCCTAAAATTGTGCTAAAAGTGCAATTGTCTTTTGACAGACTTTAAGAAAAATAGTATTATATAAGCAATACCTTATAAACAAGTCACATTTAAAAGATAATTAAAATAAGTTCAATATATTTCTGACAATTTCTTGAATTTATTCGATATTCGAGTAGTCATTTTATGGTATTGTGTTATGTGTGGTGGGGAAGGGAGGGTTAAGGCTGAATAAATACACTATAGTCCTGGCCGTCGATAAGATGACCTCCATGGAAGTCCATTTATTAACGGTTCCAAGCCCATAGTTTGAAAGAAAATCAAGGAAAACTGCGAACGGCTAGGCTAACGAGTGTGACCTGGGACTGAACCCGGCATCTCTTGTCTAACAACTTAGATAGCGGACCTCTCAGTCATGGAAAACGCAGTCACTTTATTAACGTGGACTTATGCAGTTAATTATCAAAACATCCCAAAATGTTTTTGTCATAATTTTTACATGCACAATTAATATTAACTTATATAAATGGTTATATCCCTACAAATATTTAATATATTCGTTTCGTGATAGTGAAATCATGCATATAAAAAATTCAAAATTCTTGAAAATGATATTAAATTTTAATGAAACCATGAACTATCTTAGGAAAAACATGCATTTTTTTTATTATCTACAGTATGTATATATTATAATGTATATAGTTGCGATTCTTTCACAAAAGGACAGAATTATTGCAGAGGATCAATAAAAACATTGGTAAAAGTCCTGCATCCATGAGAGCGGTTTTTTTTTTTTTTTTTTTTTTGGGGGGGGTGCTAGCAGGGGCTGAAAGCATAGTTTATTATTTTAAATGCGTTTTTGGTCTAATAACTAATTTCATGTCTAAATATTCACTTTAAAATATAGGGTAAAATATGTTCGTCGCATTCCGAAAGTTAAAAAAACATTCCGTGAAACAATTTTTTGAGATATAGTAGGAAGTGTCTAAATTTAAAAACATTTCTGTTACTTTAATATTTTACCTATATGAGAAAAATAAAAATTTGCGAATGATCCTTTGATATCGATCACGCTTTAGAAAACAGCTGACAAACCGCTCATTTAATTATCAATATCGCTGTGAAAGTTCATTATATTTAACTGATTTTTTTTTTTAAGCCCCGCGCATGCGCAGCAATAAATTATTTACTACAACTGTCCATATCTGTATAATATTAAATGTATTTGTTTTAAAGTTTAGGCATATGTGGTTTAGGCATTAGGCATAAATGGTTTAGGCATATGTTTTTTTTTTATCAAAATTTCGTGAAATTTGGATAAAAACATTAGAGTTATAAAGCAAAAACTTGCGAAAAATTTTTGCATTTCTTAATAAAATATTTATAACTCTTTAAATATTATAAAATATAACATTTATAACCTTATCTATAATTTGCAGATGAAACGGCTAATTAACCACAAACATTTGTCCTATTACTTAATTTTTTGTCATTCGCCTTCTAAGTGCCTCCGTGGCTAAATCTTTGCTAGTAAATATGAGAAAAGACATGTTTTTCCAATCTGAAAATATCAAGAATAACATATTAAATATTTTTTTCAAGATATTCCTCAGAACGTAAAAAAAAAAAAAAAAAAAAAAAAAAAAAGAAAAGAAAAGAAAAGAAAAGAAAAAAGAAATAAAGAAAGTGTTTCCTCTAAAAGATTTTTTTTTTTATGAATTCATCAACCATGAATATTCATTCAGATAAATCGGTGTCTAAAATTCCTTTTTATAGAGCTATTACAAAGACGCCAAAGCCGGAAACGAACCTGGTCACTCTGCTTAGCCTGCCGATGCTCCATCCCAAAGCATTTCACACATAATATTCGTTAGCAGAGTCACCATGTCTGTAAACGCAGATATAACAGGGAAAATTATTAGGTTGTGTCATGATTCATTATTTTGGTTTACTTTTTTAGATTCTTTTAAAGAGACGCAGCACTTGTAATTAAAAATAAAAAGCAATACTGATGATACACAATATGGACAATACTTATCTACATGCAATAATTTTCTTTTACATTAAATTCTATAGATTTAAATTGCTTGAAATTCATTACAGTATGTTTAAAACTATTCAAATTAAAAGAGAAAAGAAAAGAAAAAAAAAATGTTATAGGTTACTTTCAACATTCTAAAATAGTCCAGAAATGTTATTTTTTTGTACATAATGTACAGAATTTTCCAATGTCGCGATAAAAAAAAAATATATATATATATATATTCGAATGGACAATACAGCATTCAGATATTCCACAAAATATCCGCATTCAATAATTTCAAACCGTATTCAACAGCAGAGCAGTAATGCTGTGAAGATATATATATGTTCTAAAATTAAGATCCATGTACGTTAAATTCTGAACTATTTTGTGTGGCTTTATATTTCTTTAGATTCTGTATATATATATATTACTAAATGTTAAGTATACTTTAGATAATTTACTTTAGAGAACACTTTTGTAATCAGGTCGCACATTTTAAACCTTAACCAGATATACAAAATAATATATCTGAATTATTCCGTGGAAATTTTTGTTAAATAAAAGTACATTATATTGGAATTACTTTAACTTCCTATGAATGGTGGAAGAATGGAAAGTATATTATTTCCTACATAAAATCATTTCGAGAGCATCAAACAAAAAAATATTTTTTTTAATGTTTCTTGAATAATTTAATGTAATAGTACTATACTACCTGAAATTATTAATTGTCTTCTCTAACGTATTAATGTCTTTCTGTAACTCATTAGTGATCAGTTCCAAATTTAGAGTTTTTAGTGGAATCGAATCGGCAAAAAAAAAAAAATAATAATAATAATAATTAAATTAAATTAAAATCCATTTTTTTTTCTTTGAATATGATGCATTGTTTATGGAACAAGAAAAATATCTGCTTGAAAGTGAAAAAATAAATTTACAAACACAGAATATTAATACTTTAATGTAATTAATATAAAGTATTAACTTCTCCATCTGAAACAATCGCTAAAACAAAATGAAATATAAGGGTGTAAAATAACATTTTATAAAAATAAAGAAAACATATTTTTTTAGGATTCCTACGTCATAATATTGTAAGAGTTTAATAATTAAATTGCTAGAAATGTTATGAACCGCCATTTTAATAGATTCATATTTTCAGTATTATCAAAGCAATAGTAAAATTAATTCAGACGCAATTTTTTTGCTGATTCATTAAAATAAATCCAATGTGAAATAAATTTTCGCATAAATTTACTGAATCATATGTGAAATATTACCTGAACATTAATTATTTTAAACTGACGCTTATTAACCTCTATTTAAGTAATTAATTAGCCCAGAGCCATGTCCAATAACCCTTAAAAATAAATTTGAAATATGTCTTCTGAATTCGACAAGTGACTGTGCATAATTACGTAATATTGTCATAAACATAATTATTGCTTTAGTGACGTTTATAAATTTCCTCTGCTTCATAATTTACAGTTCTATAACAGTATTATATTCCACGAAAATTTAACGTTTTGAAACGTAAATTATGAAGTGCAAATATGTTAAACAATTACTACGTAACCGCATCTGTTACATAACGTTGATATATATCCGCATGAAAACAAATATTGAGACAGTAAATATTTGATGGATGTTTTTATGCATTATATATAAAGCGAAAATGTATATGTTGTTTTAATTACTATTTGAGAAAAATAATAACATCAAACAAAGAAATTTAAAAATAAATTACGTCTAGTTTTAATCACTTTCATTTATTTTTACATAAAATGTAATATACTTTAAAAATGAGTGTATTTCTTACCCTTTCCCTTAATATGTACAATTAAGTATTATTAACTAAAATATTTTTTGTATTATTTAAATCTTAAAATTTTTAAATTATTAAAAATTGTAAAAATAGTATTTAATAAATAACAATTGTCAAATTTATTTGGATTTTGTGATAAAATATGTTTGTCTAATTATTATCCTAACTGGTAGTCTATTAAAGTAGATATAAAATACACTTTTAAAAACCTACTCATAAAACTACAGATAAATATTAATCTTAAATTTTATAAAAAATTAAAGAGAAAAGTAAACAATGATGTTAAAAAGAAAAAAAAAAATGTATATGCATTTTAATGACTAATATAAATTTAATTAATTATTGGAGAGAATATATAAATTGATATAATTGATAAATTAAATAATTAAAATAGATAGATATATAGAATAAATTGAAAATCTCGATCATTTACTTCTAACTAAGAGTTATTGTAAATTTACAGACTCTGGATAAATATTTGTTTTAAATTTACAAAAAGTTTTTACAGGGTACTAAAAAATAAAATGATTCTTTATTAATGTATAAATGTATAATTTAACAATAACAAATTCTTTTTCTTTTTTGTATTATACATTGCTATTATTGTGTAATTTCATGCTTCTTTTTAGAAATATATGTAATAAATAATTACATTTATTTGTTGTCGTTGATTTTTTCCCTCAAAATCTTGCTCACGAAATTTCTAAAATCATCCATTTTAAACAATCCTGGTAAAAAGAAAATCATTCTTTATATTTCCCGGAATTATATACATATATATATATATATTACGTTAATTGTGAAATTGTTAAGATTTTGAAAGGTATTGTGTAAAATTCGAAATTATACTAAAATGACATTATATATATATGGACATATAGACATATTGCAGTGCTGTATTTTGTATAGTTAAAGAACACTGCTAACGCAAGTGTTATAGTTACGTAAAGTACGGTTTTCGTGGAGGATCTCTCTAAGGGATATTTAAATCACATTCCCACGTGTTTCTATAAAAACATCAGAAAACTTTGAATGGCTAAATATACGTGGACGATCTGGATTAGACTTCAACACCTCGAGTTTTTCAAGATGGAGAGAAGAACCTCTCGGGCACTGCTGGGTTTAGAAAGACTCTATAAGAGCAAAACGCAGAATCTGCAAAATTGTACATCTTAAGAAAATGAAATGCAATACACTCAATGGTCGAGATCTGTTTAACACCGGTCGGCACTAGTAGAACGCTTATAACTAGCAGAATGAACTTATAACCCTTTCCGACTGGAAAATTTTTACCTTAAAATATTTCATTCTTCTGTTTTTGCCGGCTGGAAGAAAAATATGGAGTACAACCGCCATTTGTTGATTGAAAATGATACTTTGCACTTTCTGGGCATTAATTACGATCGTTCATTTTCTGTTTTTATTACATACGACTGCTGCAGATGCAAAAATGTATGTGGATATCTGGATATCCAACCCGCACGATTGTGCAGCTTAGGTTGGATAGGGTTAATGTAATAAAATTATATAAAATTGTTAACTTATAGAATTCGTGAAACTTAATCTAGTAAATAATGTTAATACGTAGTCCAGACAGTCCTTTTTCATATTATAGACATTATGTAATATAATATATTTAATTATTATACAATAAACTTTAATAAATTTAAATTATTAAATAATAATAAAATTTTATAATTAAAGTTATTACTTCCATATGAAATATTAGTATTCCATATTAACTACAAATTTCAAATGACAAAATGTATCTATTTTTCTTCTTCTTTTAATAGTGATTTTTTTTTTTTTTCCCACCTAGAGAGATTACATAGTAAAATATTACACAACATTAACTAAAAGAATATGTAAATTTACCGCGATGTTTACCGCTAATATTCTAAATTTTTTTTTTTTTTTTATTATTTTGTTTCTCAATAAAAATAAAAATTATTGTTTATTTATTATATATACTATTAGATATTATAAGCATACTTTCACTAATTACTGAATTATTTGTAAAAGAATATTTATAATTAAATGGTATTCTATAAAACATATGTTTTAATGTCCGTATTTGTTTACTGCTGTAATTAAAAAAAAAAATATGAAAATTTGACAGTCATTTTTTACAGAAATTATCAACAGTGGTTGTCATTTGGATTGCTATAGAAAAATGTCTGAATTATTTATTAATGCTTTTTCATAGAAAACAAATCTACATACTTTTAAAATTCATTGTTTACATTTTCTTTAAATAAGTTAGGTAAATGAAATTTACGTAGAAAAATTAATAAAAACTATGTTTATACTTAAATATAAAAAAAAGGAGTACGTAAATAAATAAATAAATAAATAAATAATAAAACAATGAATGTTTCATATATTTAATTTTTTAAGTAGCATTCCAAATCATTTTTTCGTATATTAAACGATATTTTATAATTCCAATATTTTTCATGCATTAAACTATATTACGTACGATATATAAAACGATATATATTATCAACGTTTTATATATTAAACGATATATCGTATGATTTCAAATCATTTATCGCAAATAAATAAATAAGAAAAAACATCCTTTTTTTTCCATGCAATATTATGATTTTTAAAGACACGAATAAAAGATATCTTACCAAATATAATCCTATTTCATATTCATTTAAAGATAATCTAAATATTATTTTCAACGTTTTATTTACATAGCTGTCATTGTATATTGTGAAATACTGATGTCGGGCAGTGTGTTTTATACGTGATAGATGAGAAGAGAATTATATAGCATGTGAAATGAGATTATATATATATATATATATATATATATAACGTTTAGGGAAAGGAAGGACGTAAATAAAAATAATATATCATGAATATGTTTAAAAAAAAAAGACATAATTAACAACATTAAAAGAAAAAATGCAACTTTATTCTAAGGTACATTGAATTTATTTAAACTGTTTTGCAAGCAACAAAGAAAAGTAATTCGTAGAATGCAGCATTATTATCACTTATATTTCAGTCTAAACTCCGATGAAGTTTTTATCTATCATATTTTTTAAATAGTTTTTTATTACATTTTAAAACAGGAAAAAAAAAGCATTTAAAGCTGTATTAATTAACAAATAATACATCTATGAGTGCACATATACACTGTTTTAAATGTGTAAAAATTTCAAATAAATAAATAAATAAATAATAATAATAATAATAATAATAAATACATAGAGTTATTTATAAAATTTTCAATTCCTAAAATTTATTTATTTATTTATTTATATTTATTTCAGCATCAAATTTCTAACTTAAATTAATGTTAAATATTTTTTTTTTTTTTTTTAATGATAAAATGATGTTCTTAGTTGAAAAAATATAATTATCTTAAAATTTTTCAGAAGGAAAAATTCTTTAATTTAAGAATAATTGTTTTAAGAAGTTAAAATCTCATTCTGCAGTCTTTTATTATTAGTTGTGATGATAGATGTAAGTTAGTTATTTGTTTTCTTAAATATAACTGAACTTTTATTGATATTTACTTGATTAGGTTTAAATTATTTACTGTTTAATAGACCGACATTTTTCGTGACCTCCGTTTAAATTTATATCAAAACTGTATGGATTTAGTAAGTTTAGAATTCCTCGACTTAAAACAATTTCTTTTTACTTACTTCAATATATTTAAGAAAAAAGTATCTTCGTAAAAATCTCTGATTCCCGGCTTTCGTTGTGTTTACAAGTTTTGAGTTGTCTATAGGTGACGATGTCGTCTTTTATGGAATCTGTTTATCTGTTCATGAGTGGGTCTGCCTGCGTGTATCAAAGTTTTTTGGGTATTAAACCTTTAAAAAAAAAAAAAAACGACCTGGAATTCCTCGAAACTTTACATTTGGTTGTGTGTAACTTCACGCTGTTTAAAAATGTCCAGCTAGAACACAGCAAATAACGAAGATAATTTACAGAAGGTTGTATTGAATCTTATGCATACGCATCAAATTTAATGGGGAATATTTCATTTTAAAAGATATATATGTTGATTCAGTTTGGATTGATACTAGCTAAAAGATGGCATCCAGGATAAATGCATCACAGAAGATGAATATCTTACATAATTTCGTCGAAATAAAAAATAAGTCAAACAGTTATTCATAATAAATTGCTTAAACTTAAGTAAACAACATATCTTTATTCAAATATTTTGAGTTAAGAAAATCAATATTATTTAAAAAGAAAAATCAGATGCAAATTTGTAGTTAGAGTCTCTTAGTACAATTTGTTATAATGGCAAAGTGGCGTGGAAAATGTCAGTTAACTAGGAAAACATTTTTCATCCTTTTCATAAAAGTTGTTACATTTTGTCACGTCTCTCATCTTTTTTTTTTTTTTTTTTTTTTTTTTTTAAACAAAAGACGAAGTAACTTACATTTTAAAAGGAAATTTGTTTATTTATTTATTTATTTACTTATTTTTGGAAATCAAAAAATGTATCTGCGCGAAATAAATGTAAACGATAGTTAAATAATACATTTCCTATTTATTGGAATTTTCTATTTTGCTTTCACTTAGCATATTTCGTGGAAATTTAAAGAAACGAAACTATATATCTTTATATATTTTTTAAAGTATTGAAATGTTTTAACATGGGCAACAAATTACAGCTGAAAATAGGAGTATATAATGTCCTAAATTTTAGCCTGATTTTTTGCTTAAGTCTAACAGCCATATACAAGGTACATTATTTAAATGACTGTAAAAAATAAAATAAAATAAAGTAAATCATTCATTTAAATTCAGAAAAATATTATTAGCTTTTAACATACATAATATATATATTTGGAAAAGGGAGAGGCTATTTCTTTCAGACAAATTTTTTTTTCTTTTTTTTTTTTTTTTTTCTTTTTCCTTTATTATTTTTAACTGACTTCTATAAACATTAATAGAAGGTATAAACGCGAAAATTTCTATTTCTGTTTTTCGTTTCATTTTTGCGTTTTAAGATTTCCTCAACACAATTTACTCAGTTTTAAAAGAAGACTGTCTGCCTGTGTCTCTATGTGCCTATGTGTTAACAAAGAACTTTGGACGTTGTATCTACCGAATTAATGTGCGGAATTCAACCTAACTTGATATTTGGCCGGAGTTTGACTTAAATTGGTGCTGATTACATTTGGAAAGCAAACGTGGTGCGAACATTCAACAGGAAAAATTAACAGGTGGCGTTGTCTTCCTCCCCCCCTCCCTCTTTTTTTTTTTATAATTTTTAATATAGCAGTAGGGAGCCATATTTCGTATATGTGCATATGATAAGAATTGCTTTTATCTTTACAATGCGAAAAAATATAGCACAGTAGTCAATGAGGAAAAATGTCTTTGTAATATATGGAGGCATCGCTTACCTTCTTGGGGTAAGGACATTTACTCAGAAATGGGTGTAAATTTTCAGTATAGGTCCCTTTAAAAGAATCAGTCAGAACCTTTAAAAAGAATTACAGAACCATAGATCTATAACAAATTTAAATAAAGTTATCAACTTTTCCAAAATCAAACAAGTTTCAAATAATGTAATTCCTAACATGTCGTCTTCTGAAGTGCGAAATATTGACTTTAATCGACATATAGTGGTATACTTCTCGGAGAAAAGATTCCGTTGCATTCATCATGAAAAATAATATTGATAAATAGTTTTATAATTATTAGTATTAAATCATTTTTACTAAATGAAGTCAGTGGCGTATCCAAGGGGGTTGGGGGTTTAACCCCCCCCCTTGACAAAATGTATGATAAGAGAAATTAGGCTGTTCCTTACATTTTTTTTTCACATTTCAGGCGGAAAAAATGTATGGCAAGCGTAGAATAGTAGAATATTTTTTTTCTACGAAGTGGTTTAAAATTATGAATAACTTTTTTTTCATTACTCTGCGATAAACACTCCTGAAAATAACTAAACCATTTCATTTGGGCGGCGCGCAACCTGTTTCCCCTGAAAACAGTTCTCTGAAAGGATTTCACCTTTACGAGTTCATACTCCAGGACAAGAGCGGTCGACCATATGAGGAAGGGGTGACCATTGAAGTATTGACCTTGCAGGAGTGACCCAAACAATACCCCAACAGTAGAAGACATTTTAAATGAACTTGCAAAAACTTCTCGTCGATTAGACTTCGCTCTGTAAATAAGAAAATTCAATGAAATATTTTGCGTAACTATGTATTGAATTTTATGTTTTGTGTAGCAGTTTGTACAGGCTCTACGTTATTCGTCGCTAATTAAAGATTTTTTAGTTTGATCGTCAAATTGGTGAGTTTGTTTTACTATTTTTCATTTTCTTACTCTTACTTTCGGCAAGTAATAAAAATGTTTTAAAATGTTGTTTAAACTTCATTAAATATAAACTTAATTAAACTTAAATAAACTTAAATAAGCTTAATTAAAAATTCGGAAGGACGAACCTCCCCCCCCCCCTTGGGAAAATCCTGGATACGCCACTGAATGAAGTCGTACATGAAAATACAGAAAAATGTTTTATGACGGCCGCAACATACTAGTCTCAAAGGGAAAAGTTTGCGTCCTATATATTTTTATCTACGATTATCTCCTAAGGCTGTTTTTTTTTAATTTTTTCTTTCAAATAACTTAAGTAACAAAATAATAATTAACAATTACATACATATATATATATATATATATATATATATATATATATATATATATATATATGTATATATATATATAAAGAGAGAGAGAGAGAGAAACCTTTGGTACAGTGATTATTAGGACGTCACTTGACTACAGTATTATCATAAAGTAAAATAAGTAACAGAATATGAAAATTTAAAGCAATGGAAATTGAACAATTGTTACTATTGCATAACAATAAGTAAGAAATAAATCAATAAATTAAAAATTAAAATTAAAAATAGAAAATGTGACATCCAGAAGTAGGTTAAAAAAGTATTTAGAGCGAAAACTTGTTTTAAAAAACAGTGAATTGGAAAATAAATTTAGGTTATTCATTCAAACCGAGTATGGAGTAAAAAAAATGTGTATTAAAAAGAAAAGTTTTCACGTTTTACAAAATTGTTCCAGAAGATTGTTCTTGTCTAAATTTAGAGAATGATAATACATTCAGCCAAAAAATATAGTTGTGATTATTTCTAAAAAAATGTTATAATCCTCAACCATTTGAAACAATCGTTAAAATATAACCTAAATAATGTTGTCTACAACTATTATCGTAATCTAAAATTTGTATTCTTACATTGTTTGGATAAGAATGAAATGGCTCATTAAATTCATTTGGATTTTACTATGTCTTTATCAGATTTATATTAGACTATAGATGGTAACGGAAAAAGAGTTATTATAAATCAATAATTACACACACATACACGCACACACACAAAGAAAAATAAAAATAAAAAATCGCTACCATTTTGTGTTACGCTGGAAATATCTAGGAATACCTAGAAATATCTAGTTTTAAAAAATGCCTCTTATCCAAAATTAAATTGAGTTTAAGGTAGACATTTAGTTTATGAATAGCGAGAGAGAAGACAGTTTCAAATGGTTTTCTTGTATGAGTCCCTAAAATGCTCCAAATAGCGGGTAGGTCTTTCAAAGAAAAGGTAAATGTGCGTTTTTTCTTTTCAGTATGTCTGTGTCATATTTTTCACTAACCAGTACTTTCAAATTACTAAGAATAAGTTATTAATGTTAAGCAAATAAATTTTATTTGTGTAAGTAACGATTAATTATTTTTAAGAAATGCATATGATACGTTTTATGATACATACAGCTAATGCATATGATACGTTTTTTTGTATTTTTGAAACTTTTCCGTTTGTACATTGGTTTGATTAATAAACGCAAAATAGCAAAATATAAAACTTTAGAGGTTTATTTTATGAAGTTCTTTTACTGTTTTTTACTCATTATTATATACTTATTAAAGTATTATGTATACTAAAACATAAAAATTTCAGAAACATTTTGAATTGTAATAAAAAAAAAATAATAATAATAACAATATTTCTTAAAAATGTTTACTTTGCATCGTCTACACAGAATTTTTATATTTATTTTTTATATATTGTATAAAATATTACTTATTTCTTCTTCTTCTTCTTCTTCTTTTTTTTTTTTTTAACGTCTCTCATTTGTAATAGTTTATAATATTTTTAAATTTAAATGTTAATCTAATATAAAAATTATGTTAGAGGAACCTAAACATATTGAAATAAGTATCAAAAGAAATGTTTTATTCAGTAAAAAATAATTTCAACATTTAATACAGTAATTTTTTCGAATTAAAATTATTGGATTGAACGCTTGTAAATTATTTAACATCTGATACTAAAAATTAGTAAGTTAAACAAAATTGAATAACCGTTTTAGTTAATCAAAATGAAAATCTAAATTTACATTAAGCCTAAATTTTAACTGAATTATGCTTTTTTCCTTTATTGGTAATTTCTTGCAAACTTTTCAATGTAATGTGTTTAAATATATATCTGTATATATATATATATATATATGCACATTTATATATATGCACACATATATATATATGTATACATATATGCGTGTGTGTGTGTATTGAATTTATTGTAGTGGCTCCTACTCATGATAAAATACTTTAAAAATATTCAAAATAACATTTATAAAACTTGTATCATTATCCAGCGTGCATTGTAAAAGAGCTTTAAGAAACAAAAATTGGAATATGTGTATTATCATGTACTTACACTTGTAATTTAGGAAAATAATAAATTCTTTTTATAATTTTATAAAGCAAGCTTTCATTACTTTTTAGAGATAATAACACAGATATTTATGATGTTATAGATTCGCAATATTGAATAAAAAATATATTATGACCGGTAAACAAAAAAACACATACTTTGTTTAAGGCTAAAACAAATATTTTCTAATATTTAGTTTTTTTACCATATAATATTCTAAAATGAATCGCTTTACTTATTTGACAAAGTACATAATCACTTTTGTACAAATCTGAATATTGTTATGCTTATTAATTTATTAAAACAAATGAACATCCTAATAATGCCTTAACGCTGCAATCAGAAAATCAAACATTCTCTATTTGCACAAAGCCGAGATAGAATTAAAATATTTCTGTTAACGAAAATATAAAGTTATTAATCTTTTTTCAATTGTTTAATCATGGAAAATGCAATATGTCTTATTCGTTTAATTTTGTTATGAATGATTCTTTGATAAGTTCTACTTTACAAAAGAAAAGTAAATCAATAAATGGAAATGGGACAAACAACTCAATCAAATACAGTGTAATATTTAATTAATTAGGAATATTTGTAAAAAGAGAAGTTAATGCAATAACTTATGGAAATTTTCATAAGCACGAATGAATGAGATATATTTTAATTATGTTAACATTATACTATTCTCTGAAGGAAAATTGTCTCTGAAGGAAAATTGTCAGATAAATATGTCGGTAATTTATCACAATACAGTCAATGACGGATTTATTTTACTGTAAGATTATATTTCAACCTCTCTTTCTCTCTTTTTTTTATCCTAATCTTAAAAATAATTTAAAGTTTCATTCAGTTGTAACTTTATATTATTATAAAGCATACCAAGAAAAGAAAGGATTTTTCTTGCTTTTATCTTTCGAATATTATATAATATACATATATATAATATATATATATATATATATGTGTGTGTGTGTGTGTGTGTGTGTGTGTGTGTGTGTGCATGTGTATATACGTATATATATATACCAATAATAAATGCACTTTCCCAATATCTTAGTAGTGTAAAAGTAATAAGTACAAAACTTCGAATAAACACTATAAAAAGCAAGAACTCGCAAAATTTGTTTTGGTTTGAATTTGAGATTTTGATGTTTCTACATGTTTTCAGGTCCTCTGAGTTCGATTTTGATATTCTTATTCCGCTGTATGATGCATGTATGTATATGTTTATGTGTATATACGTGTATGTATGAGAGTAAACACGATAGCGTCTAAAGTAACACGATAGCTTTGTTCGAATGAACTGAAAGTTGGTACGTATATTATAGGTGACCGTAGAACCCTACTGCTTTTGATGAATTTAGCACCTAAAGTTTTTTTTTTACAGGAGCACAAAGAAAATGTCTTTATTAATATGGCCTGCAGGCCTAAATTTTGTAAAGTGCGATAACGTCTGAATGGCTTATTTGATTGAGCTGCAAAATACAATCCATGTTATAAGTCCTTGCTTCACTAACTGTGTAGATTTAGAATAATTTAGTATTAGTAGTTTCTTTATAACGACACAAAGAAAAATTCCTTATCATTTTGGCCTATGGCCTAAAATATTTAAAGTGCGATCGCGTCTAAACGCCTTGTTCGATTGAGCAGAAAATTTATACACATGTTATAGGTCACCGTTACACCAACCGCATACATTTCGGTGAATCTAATATTTATAGTTTTTACAGGAACACGACCAAATATTCTTTATCATTACGAGCTGTGAGCTCAAATTCTTTAAACTACGATTCAGCTTAAACGACATATCCGATTCAGCTAAAAGGTTAAATATATGTTTAACATCCCCGAAAAGAAAAATTCTTTATCACTGTGGCTTATAAGCTCAATTTATGCAAAGTGCGATAGCGTCTAAAGTCTCATCGGATTGAGCTGAAAATCTATAGACATATGTATTAAAACTAGTCGCTAGGTTAGGAAAATCTTCTCAACAAGAACTTCGAAAACTTTTGTCGGGTGAGGAATTAGGTATTTGAAAACCTTCTAAATTGTTACGTAATATGAAACGTATTATGAAACGTAATATGAAAAAAAAATTATTAAATTTACTTATTAGTATAATATAAATTAATAAATAAATAAATAAAATAAATAAATATAAATAAATAAATAATAATAATAATAATAATAAATTATTGTTTATTCCTTCCCTCCTCCTTTTGTTTTTGTGTGTGCATGTGTGTTCCTCTCTGATTGGTCCTGCATGATGCTTCCTATTGATTGTTTATGTTGCTTCTCCCCCTCTGGATTTTGCCCTGCTTTCAGTCTTGCTTTTGCCTCCAAGGCTAGTAGCACGTGTTTTTTTGCACCTGATGAAGGAAGGCTGCGTCCTTTCGAAACTGGTTGTGCTGGCTTAAAATTTATGGTGTGAAGAAGTCTTATTGTCTATTTATATATAAAATAATGGGTTCAATGCTACGAACCTTGCCAAACATCAAGTTCTAAGGCTCTTGAACATTTAGTTTGCCTGCTGCCCGTTTTCAACAGATACACATTGGCATGGTGGGTACATTACCTTATTGCGATGGTTACAGCTATATTAAGTGATCGATAGATTCTCAAGGTGACAAGAAGGCGTTTCCATTGTAGATATTCAAAACAAAATGATTCATAAACATAACAAAATAATAAATTTCCCACTTGGATATCTCGCTTTATATGCCCTTTAATAATTACCGCTAATCAAGGCTCGCAGATGCGACCAACTTTACATCTCGAGTTTTCAGATATGTTGGGTACAAACTGAATTCGTACATCTGCGTATCATCCAATTGCAAATGGAATTGTGAAGCGAGATTCCATCGCCAATAAATCATCTATTAAGGTTCAGGAGAACGGTCAGTGGGCATAAATACTTCCAGCAGTTCTCCTATAAATCGCATATCTTTCCAAGAAGGCATTAAAGCATTTTTGCTGAACTAATGGACTGTACCACTATCCAACTTCTAAGTGATATGATAGAAACATCTGTCATTCCCCCATTCGAAGAGATATTCGTCATTCATCTTATAAGTAAATGCGTGTATTGAATCGAATTTCAACATCTGTACATGGACGAATAAACTTTTGTATTAACACTCCCTTATATTTATATATATATATATATATATATATATATATATTCTCATATGTTTTTAAGAGTGGATTGTGTCAAACTTCCCTTATGCCAGCCCTATACAGGTTCACGCAAGGTTTTAAAGCGAAAATTTTTTACTATCGAGATGAATGTCTAGGAATCAACTATGTCCTTAGAGCCTGTAAAGCCAACCTATTTAATTCCTATTCACGAAAAGAAAACTTTAAATCCACAGGTTGAAAAAACTGATTCCTCAGTCGGTCCTGACAGGAAAATGTCAAAAACTACTAATTTGATAAAAATTACACTTTAAAACACGTTCAAATAAAGACAAATTTAATTAAAATCATTAAAAATTACAAAAATGCATCTTGTTAAGGCTTTTCGCCCTGCTTATCAGATCATCATCAGGACAAATTCAAGCCATGTTTAATTACAAGTGTAGCGACAGTTCAATTATATATCTGTATATATATAAAAATTACGTGTCACGATGTTTGTCCGGGGTAAACTCCTAAACTAAGGATTTTGCACACTGTGTGCAGTTTGGTCCAACTTGAGAGATAGGATAGTTTTTATCTCAGTTTATTGTCACAATATTGTTTTATTGCAATTATTTGTTAATTATAGACCTTTGTTAAAGTTGCTCCAAAATATCTGTGAGTTCCATAAGTTTAATTGTTGCCAAAAAGAAAAAATACGAGTTCATTTTCTTTCGACATAAAAGTAAATACATTTAATCAAACGTGAACGTTAAAAAATTATAAAAAGTTAAATTATTCATCTCACGAAAATTGACGTCATAATCAATTTAAAGATTTTATTCGCATTGATAAAGTATGTAGTTATACACAAGCGAAGTGTGACGTCACTGACCGCCTGTGAAATCAAGAAAAAGATTTCTTATGTTAATCACCCATTGTATTTTTTATAAAAAATTATTAAAAAACGAGGAAAATTATTTCCGGATTTTAATCCCCATATTTTTGTATAGATATGTATTATTTATCATGTGTATACGTTAGATTGAGTTATTTTGCTGTCAAATTGACAAAATTTTAATTTTAAATTTCAAAGCTGTGTCGTCCTTGGAGTTTTTCGTATTTGGCGATCAAAAACGTATCACGAAAATATACAAGCTAGATGTTTATTTTCGTAATATGTATTGTGCGAAATATTGTTTCATATTATTCATTACTCTCTTAATATAAGTTGTTAAAATAACCATGATTTTTGAAAGGAATTAAATGTGTGCGCCAGATAATTTGGCGATATTATTTTTTTTCCTCCAAGGATGATAGATATGAAATTTATTCCGCTGCAACATGTTAATATCTTATGTCAGTTACATTATGTATATGCTACAATTTATTTCACGTGACACGTGTGTTAAAAATTTATTTACGACATAACCTTGCTTTTTCAATTTTTGTTGCATTATTCTAATCTGTATCACTTCGTTTTCTTTAAGAAATTTGTGATCTATACATAACGTTCTAAATAAAAAGTAATTATTTCAATATTTTAAAACTTATTTAAAAGTCTGTTTTATTTAACATTAAATTTTAAAAGTTAATTTAAAACTTATTTAAAAGTCTGGAAGAGTTTAAGTCTGTTTATTTGTTTTGTAACGCTAATCTATATGATCGATGTTCGAAACTTTAGTTAATTATTTCTCTTATTTTTCTTTACTTTTTTTTAATAACTTACCAATTTAACGTTCCTGATTAAATTTGTGATTTATATATGTATTTTGCATTAAATTTTGACTCATATTTATTGCTGAAAATGCGATCGTAAAATCTTGCAATTTTCTTATCTTAATCCTCAATGCTTTCCTTCTAGATTAACTTGAATTTACTATTAAAATTTTAACATACTCAGAATCTTCTCACCACTTCGTTAAAATATATTAATCTTTTCAGTAATATATTAATCAGTATATCCCCACAACGATATTTGGCGATTCTTTATTGGCGATTATGGCTAAATCATAAATCTATAAATCATAAATGATAATGTAAATCATAAATCAAAAACATAAAATAATAAATCCAAAATAAACAACATATAGGCTGCCATATTATATCACAAACAGTCCAGAGCGACATCGTTATCGTTCAAAACGGCGCCAAAGAAAAATCGCCAAATTCAGCTGTGGGGATATACTGAAGTTATAATTATCCGAATATAATTACTGAAGTTATATTATAAGTTATAGTTGTGGGTAACAACTATAGTATTTCCCCACAACTGGATTTGGCGATTATGGCTAAATCATAAATCTAAAATAAAAGCATGCAGGTTAACATATTTCATTGCAAATAATCCAGAACGACTTCGTTATCGTTCAAAAAGGCGCCAAAAAAAAGAAAAAAAAAATCGCCAAATCCAGTTGTGGGGAAATACTATGTACCTTATCAAATTATCAACGTATTACTTAGCCGCAGCAACGCGTGGCCGGGTCTGCTAGTTTATCAATAAGAATATATGACATTTCAGTTAATTTTGATAAAATAGTTTGAAATTGTAAATTCGGAAATTTAGCTGAGCTTTACTGGGTTACCATGGAGCCACTCACAGTAGAAGAGGAGTGTACTGGATGTAGAGAACTTATATTTGGTTGGAGTTTTATTTGAAACATGGAGTAACTTTGCAACTGCAACGGTTGAGGCTTTATTGGGCTTAAATTTAGTTGAGCTTTACTAGATCACTATAGAGTCGCTTACAGTCTGTAGGTAAAGGAACTTGAATTTATTTGGAGTTTTACAGGAAACACGGAGAAGCTTTGAAGATGCAACGGTTGAGGCTCTTTTATAGAGATTTCCTAGGGTATAGTTGGAGAGGTATTGGCAATAACAGTGCAGATGACAGACGACAAAAAGTCAGCTTGGAGTTAAGAATCTGAAGTTAGTTGCTGTTTCGGGTGACCTGGAGCCACAATGAGACCTTGAATGACTGTAGAAGTTTCTTGGATCATTTGCATTAAAAATTAGAAGAGGCTGGAGCAGATATTCTTTTAGATACTGTTTTATCCATTATTTAAAAAAAAAAAATTCAACAATATTCCTACTCTTTCCCCTTTTCTAAATTTTATCTCCGAAGCTTTTCCTCTTATGAACAGCAATAATTATTTTCGTTTTGATGGCGTTATATATAAACAAACGTTTAGAGCCCTAATGGGCCCTATACTTGTCGATATCTTACTTATTGAACTTGAAGAACGCGTTTTTGCCACCTCAGTGCTTAAAACAACAGTTTATTTACGCGATGTTGATGATATATTTCTTGCCTGGTCATATTCTAAAACCTTACCTTTTTTATGTCTTTCTATACATCGCAATACATTAATTCAGTTATTCGGTTTGATGTCTATTATAAAAAAAAAAAATGTCCCCCTCCCTATTCCTGCTTTATTTCTGCTTTTTCCGCTCATTTAACTCGAAGCGGAAGTGTCATCCCTTCCGTGGAGGATCCAAATTGTGATGGCATGTCTCCGGAGTACCTCCTGGGGTGTGTCCCAGACCGTCGCCAATTGCCTATCTGCGCAGCACTAGTGCGACGTAAAACCCAACCAACCAACCAACCGCTCATTCAACTAAATATAAATATTTGTTTTGCAACTCTTACATTTCTCGGACTCTTAAGTACATTTCTTTCCAATTTAGCTAAAATAAACAACTAAACAAAATTCTACAAATCGGCATTGATGGCTACAAAAAAAAAAAAAAAAAAAAAAAAAAACTATAATTAAAATTATCAATAAAATTAAAAATAATCTTAATTCTTCTACAATAAATACTTCTACATTAACCCCTAAAATTAAATTTAGTCTTCCTTTCTGTAATAAATGTATTGATTTTTAACATTATATGTCTCGTAAATTCAATATACTTCTCCCTTTCAGTTCTCTTTTAACTATTAAACATTTAAGTTTTAACGATCGCGAATTTAACTAGACCCACTAGGGGAGTTTATAAAATCCCAATTAAACTAAATAATGATTATATATATATATATATATATATATATATATATATATATATATCGGACAAACCAAAAGAAACTCAAGCAGAAGAATTCAAGAACATATTCGCAATGTAAAAGAAGGAAAGAGTTCAGCCTGAGTCAACTTTATCTATGAAACTCAGCTACACCTCTTTGGGATCAAGCAAAAATTATCTCATCTCTACCAATTATTTCAGAATTAATAGTTTCCAAAGCAATAAATATAATTAAATATAATAATTGAATTAATTCTAAAGATGCTGTTTTCTTTTCAAAAATATGGCATTTCCTAATACAACCACATATCTAATTTGAATTTCTTTTAAATTGAATGTTTATCTCATTAGGTGTTAACGGCGAAAGTTTTAAACTGTCCTGTTTTCCTGTTACTGATGATCCAGCCTCTCCTAATTTTTAATGCAAATAATCCAGGAAACTTCTACAGTTATTCAAGGTCTCATTGTAGCTCCAGGTCACCCCAAACAGCAACTAACTTCAGATTCTTAACTCCAAGTTGACCTTTTGTCGTCTGTCATCTGTCCTGTTATTGCTTATACATCTTCAACTCTACCCAAGGAAATCTCCATAAAAGAGCCTCGGCCGTTGCAGTTTCAAAGCTTCTCCAGGTTTCCTGTAAGGCTCCAAATAAATACAAGTTCCTTTACCTACAGACTGTAAGTGACTCCATAGTGACCTAGTAAAGCTCAACTAAATTTAAGCCCTCAACCGTTGCGGTTGCAAAGTTACTCCATGTTTCCTATAAAACTCCAAACTAATATAAGTTCTCTACCTCCAGACTGTGAGTGGCCAAATGATGACCCAGTGAAGCTCAGCTAAATTTCCGAATTTACAATTTCAGACTGTTTTATCAAAATTAACTATAACTGTCATATGTTTATATTGATATATATAATTGAACTGTTGCTGTACTTGTAATTAAACATGGATTGAATTTGTCCTGATGATGCCCTGATAAGCAGGGCGAAAAGTTTGACAAAATGAATTTTTGTAATTTTCAATGATTTTAATTAAATTTGTCTTTCTTAGTACGTGTTTTAAAGAGTAATTTTTATCAAATTCGTAGTCTTTTACGATGACACGTGGTCTATAACTATCTCTATATGAGATGTAATTTTTTTAAAAAGTCTGTCTGTCAATAAAACCACTCCAGACCAAACTGTGTCAACTTGATCCGGCAGACGGGCTCATTTCCCAGGCAAACTGTCAACTTATATTACATATTAACTTTGTCATATGTTTATGTATTCTATTTGTATTACTTTCTCGTACATTTATACATTTATATTATTTGCATAGTTGAAAAAAAAAGTTTTAAAAAATTGTACGTTATGCTTGCACCAACTGTACATTAATTATTACTTTTTTTTAAATTTGATGGTTGTATAAATATTCTCGCATCTAAATGCATCGTTCCAGAGTGTTAACCTCTGTCACTGGGGAGATACTCTGTAATATTTAATTATGTATTACATCGCATGCGAATCGAATAGTATTATTTCATTATAAATTACATTTCTAAATTAATTGTGTTTATTATATGCGTAAGGCAACAGTAAAATAGTTCTGCTTTGCTCTTAATTGTATAAGAAACAATAATAAAAGAAGAATAAACTTCTGGTTATGAAATAATTTATTTTCTACGATAAATAACACACAACTAGTACTTATGGATTTTCACAGGAACACAGCGAAAATTTCTATAACATTCATCTACAGGCACATATTTTTTGAAAGGCAATAGCGTTAAATTAAACAACATGCTCTATAAAGAAAAATTCTCAAGCACACTATTATAATTTTCAATTTTCTTTATTTAATGACTTCGTTAGCTTTAATTTATTTATACAGCCCTTAATTACTTAATTACTGTTCGGAAAATCGAGTAGAGTCACTCGATATTTTTTTAATTAGAAATTATTTTAAAAACAAGAGAGGATTAAATGTACTCAATGACACAATTTTTATTTAAATAATCTGGTATGTCACTCACACGACTTCCTCTTACCCTGAAATTTAATACTATAATTACAGGTTAGAGAGTAAGAGGTAAGATAACGAGTACTGTTATGTTAACCTATGTTAAAAATATTCAAATTAGACTTCGATATAGTTTTATATGATAATTAGTTCTGTGTGGGGTTTCATTACTACATCTAAATTTATATACAATTTAAATCTGTTATTAAAATTAAAGTTCTCTTAAAATTATTCAGGCAACTTTCAGACAAATTGGACACAATATTCCTTGAAAATTATCAGTCTCGATCAAACCTTTCCAGCAACAAACTTATATTTCGTTTTTAAGTTACTCTAAGAGACACAGACAAAGATCAAACGTTAAAAAACTTGACTTCAGTAACTAAGAAGCCTCAAAACGTGTAAATATACAAAAACAAGCAATGAATATTTAGCTTAAAATTATTTACCATATGTCTATGAGGAATTAGTTTCAATTCATGAGCAGCTTTCCTGAATATGGTAAAATATTTTAGCAAAGCACTTCCGTTATTATAAAAAAGAATGTTATCGCTTAAATATTTGCTTCCCTGTATACCTTTTGAAGATTATGTACAGATCACAAGATGCACTTCAATATAATCCTATCGTAACAATAAATGGCGCAACCTAAAATACACTTCCATCAATTTTCAGCTATTAGCGCACTATAACCTAGTTCTTTTGTGTAGCCCTGTGAATAAACATTGAATGATTTCCCTACCATATTTTACGGCATGTTTTTACGCAACATGTTTACGAAACATGTTTTTACGCAAATAAAAAATGTACATTCATTTCATTTAGTTTAGTGCAGTCTATTTATGTTAAACTCTACTTAACTGCAATTTTCCCCATAGACGTAATGTATTTGAATTCTATTAGGTGTCCCTGTACACGAACCAATTGCTTCATCTCGACAAAAAGCTTAGTGTAGCATCCCTATAACATACACATTTTTAATACCACGTTTGGAATTTCTGCTACCATTTGTTCTTGAGATATGCTGATAAAAGACAGACACACAGACAGACACAAACACATATACACACACAGACACACAGAACAACCGCTAAAAACATGATTTTTGGATTCATGGTCACCTCAAAACATGTAAATATAACAAAAAGTCATTTTCGAAAATTTTACCCTAAAACAGTACTTTCTCTATCTTATGGGTAAGAGAAAGTAAAAAAAAAAATACTGTATGAGGGTGTATCTAATATATGTAATTTAACTTTAGAAAATCCTATTAAAAAAAAAAAAAAATGGTTGAAATATTATCGACTAAAAGAAAAAAAAAATGTATATATATATATATTAAATTTTCAATAAAATGTCCGACAGAAAAATCAAACTCAAATCTAATATTGCATAATTCCCACTTTGTGATGAGTCATCTTCCAGTTCAAAAGGATTTGGATCATCGTAAATGTCTTTAGAAACAAATTTCTATATTTCAGTTTTTTAGTGTACTATAAATTCTTACTTTTTAAAGCTTATATTTAAGTATATATTTAAGCTTATATTTTTGTTTCACTTTCATATTTTTTTTTCTGTTTATCATTTTATCATCAAAAGTGCATATAAAACGAGATCTGACTTTTTTAGTTTTTAAATGATTCAACTAATACGTTTATAATTCATGATTAACATTAAATTTTATATATTATATAAATTTCTTTTATGTAGTTTTAAATGATTCAAAGTTTTTGAATAGTCACAATATTTCAGATTAATGCATTAAAATTCCATAATGAATTTTAATGTATTAAGACATTCTATATTTTAATACATTTAAATTCTTTACCGAAATTAAATAGGGGTTGGATATAAATCATAGTATAGATATTACTAATATATATATATATTTAAATAAACATAAACTATTTGGAACATTAAGCATTTGTTAATGTATCACAATTGACCTCTTTAAGGGACTTTAGGCCAAAACAGAGATAGGCATTACTTGACTAGCAAAGAAAAAAAGATGCATCGTTAATGTAGCATAAAGATTCTCTTTCCAACTTCTTTACATTCTTCTTTAAAAAGGGAGTATATGCTTAAGATATTTGTTGCTGAAAAAAAAAAAAAAGAACGAGGAATAATTTATTATAGTTTGGCCATAAAACATTTCCTCGATAATATTTTTGTAGTGAGGAAAACATGTGTAATAGGGGTTTTAGGTAATAGTGACATCAACTGCTCTTATTTACCTAAATTAATAGATGGAACTTTGCCCACATATTATGATTTAAGATGTGTTTTGACAACTATTATAACAAACTATTAAAACAACTATTATGGCAAATATTATAACAGCGCATTAAAACAAATAACGTTTGAATTTGTTGAAATGTTTCTAAAAAATCTCGTAAGATCTAAACTCCTTAAAAACCATAATATTGGTGCTACTTTTAAACTTACACATCATTTTCTACGTGAGGGATATTTTTGTTCGAACGCTGTATAATAAATCACATTAACTTATATAATAAATGTTGATTTTGCATAGTGGGTAATTGTGATGCTGTATTGGGAAAAAAAATGTTAATAATAATTCTTCTGAAGATGAAATCAATTTACGATTTAATGTAAGGATAAACCTTATGTTTTAAACTATGTAGACTTCGTATTAGTGAAATTTATCACCAAAAAGACAAAGAAGTGTTTTACTCGTATAGAAAAAATCATCGATAATGTATCAATAAAAATGACAGAAACATTGTTACTAAATTTTGAAAAGAAAAATAATTTTAACAAGTTTTAGAGTTTCAAATAAGAAGGCACATCAATTGTTGATATGAAAGTCACAGAACTGTGACTGAAAAAATCTATACTAATTTCTTCCTTTCGAAAGACGTCATTTCATTTCAGTTTTCTCATGAGGATATTCTCATTAGTACACTTCGAACGTCGTCGTATATTCTGAATGTATTGAACTATCTGGTCCTACGAGCATCAATTGTCCACATACAGACGTTTGCACGAACTTTTTAACAGCAGTGATGTATGCAAGGAACTGATTGACCAAGTGGTAAATATATTTTCATGAAATGCTATTACAGAATTGTACAAAAGATACAAGAACTATGACAAAGTTTTTATTGACAATATATAGCTTAAATAGCCTATTTCATACCACCGCGTTATAATTTATAAACTATCACCTTTTGGATAAAGCAGGATGACGCTGGAAACAATATAATAACCATCTGTATTTAATTCTACAGCTGCCACTAATCTGGTATCGCATAGTATTCAGATATAAACCCATCTTCAACCTGCAAGCGGATAACCGTTGGAATCATATGTACAATAGTTGTAAATGCAAACATGTGACGATAAGCAACGCGTGTTTTACAAAGGCATAAACAATCAGAAAGCAGCAGAGCAACTGTAATCATTATGCTTACAATTTAAATAGTTCAATGATTTGTTAATGATATTCTTTCTCTGTGGACGAATGCATTACTCTTTATAAGACTATATCTCCAGTTATATTTCCATTATATAACGAAAAGTATCATAAGAATTTCATACGGTTGGACTGTTTATGTCTACGTGCACTTGATACTTTTTCAGCTTGGTAGTCAGACCTCTCGCAAAAGAAATATATGTGTTTTACTGGTTAGGGTAAACGCAAATTTCCTATTGTCTTAATTCTAGAGGAACATTTGATGAATGTCTCGTAGCATATACGATAAGAAGAAAATTTGTACGTTTATTGCTAAATAACAAATAAATATACATAAATAAAGTAGACTCTCGTATAACGCGGGGGATACGTTCCGCGTAATAGGAAATCGCGTTATAGGAGACATACTTTGAGCAGACGATTTCATTCCGCAATGAGACCAAAAGCGCCGGGTGTTGGCATAGTAACGGAGCAATCCTTATCTGCAGTGAAAAAGTAAGTAACCTTGAACAGATTGAAAGTAGAAAAGATGTCATCTGCTTCCTTTATCTTACGCGTTATACGGGACTCTTTATCGCGTTGTATAAGTAATAGTCGCACATTTCTCGTCGCGTTATACGAAATCGCGTTTTGTGGGAGCGCGTTGTACGAAATTCTACTGTATACATAAACATGCGCTGGTGGCACCAGTTACTAATTTGAACTTTCACTGTGCATTTAATCAGCATTGATCAATTCTAAGATTTATTTATTTTTTTTTTTTTCAGTTGACTATCTATTAAATTTTTTCCACATAAATCATTTCAATAAATAAGTGACTTTATATTTTTTATAGCAAAATTGCGTATAGAAAGGCAAATGTGCAGATTAACACTCCGTCGGGTGCGCTGTATCTCACAGATACAAACCTATGATTTTTTTTTTTTTTTTTTTTGAATAGAAGGGGGAGGAAACTCACGACATTTACCAGATTAATATCTGCCCTTCCGGTCACGTGGTCACCTAGAATGACATTCGAGTGGGTATCGGAGACTATTTTTTCTGTTTTGGGGATACATTTGCTGTGTTGTATTTGTCAGAGACAAAGCACCCGATAACGTCTGTCGTTTGTTTTGCTTTGGGTTTTCCACTTTTGGATAGTTTTTTTTTCTTTTTTTTTTTTTTAATGGGTAAAAAATATTTCGTTTGACTTAAATAATTAAAAAGTTTTCGAAATGTTACTTTTTTTTTTTTTTTTTTTTTTTTTTTTAAATAGGAAATGAAGGTTTAGGTTGAAAATTTCGATGAATGTGTCAAAAATAAAGAAGATTTGACGAGATATAATTCTGAAAACTGCAGTTCCAGTGTTGCGAGCAATTTTGACGATGTTGTATGATTACCACATTACTATGTACGAAAAAAGTTTCGGCAAAATGAGCGAAACTACTATGGAGAAAAAATATCACAATATCATAACAAAATTACCTAGAATAATTTAATCTGCTAAGGAAATGATAATTACGGTTCATTTAATGTTTTTTTTTTTTTTTTTTTTTTTTTTTTTTTACAATTGAAATGTTAAATGTTAATTTAAAATATATTAATAATTATTCCAATCCATTAAAAATGAAAAAAAAAAAAAAGACAGGCTCGTCAAATTGATATTAAGTATTATTTTCACTTCATTTTGTACACGTAATTCTTTGTATTGAATTTTAATATTTTCATTGTATTTTTTATTTAAATAAAGAAACTAAAGAAGAGGTAAGGTCCAGATGTAGTTAAGGAGGATCCTAGTACCAAAAACAGAGATACGATTCCTTTAAAGCTCGTTAAATTTACAAATGTCTTCAAATCGCGAAATGTATCTGTCAGATACAACGCGTCCGACGGTGTACTATTTGAGCGCACCCGACGGAATGTTAACAAAATATTTTAATTTAAAGTTTTTTATGCATTTAAAAATATTTATTTTGTTCGAATTCTAAAGGAAAATAAGATAAAGAAATTTAAAGTCACACATACTGAATGAAAAGTTTTCATTTTTGAAACATTAATTGCAACTTTTTAAGCGAGAAAAATATTGCAGCAAAACTGTCAATCTTCTTCTTTGCTTAAAGGTTTGACTCAAAGCAAAGAAAATATTATTTTAATATAGCATCTCAAAAATGAAAACACGAACAATAAATAAAAAATAAAATACTAAAGTATGAAATGTCATACTTGAACTATGTCAAAAAACATTCACATATGTCACATTTCCCTTATATGAATGGATAAAAACAAACTCTGAAAACGTTTTATTTATCTGGATTTCTCCAGGGTTAATATATTTAATACTCCCTTTTTGAAATATTTGACGAAAATAAATGTACATTTACATATTTATTAAGGGAAATGATATTATAAATCCCAAAATTGTTAATAACTCCAAAAATTGCTTATGTTTTTGTTTAAAAGATTATAATAATTGAAGACTTTAGTTATTTACTAGTATATAACCCCGTCAAAAATAACAGTGTGTGAAATCAATTAAGGTAGTGAATCAACGAAAATAAATGTACATTTACATATTTATTAAGGGAAATGATATTATTAAATCCCAAAATTGTTAATATCTCCAAAAAGTGCTTGTGTTTTTGTTTAAAATTTTATAATAAGTGAAGACTTTATTTATTTATGATTTAATTATGTATGTATAATGATATTTTATAATCCATCATTCAAGAAAATCAGAATCGATCAAATATATTTTTACGAGAAGTGCATTTTATCTCATTCATAAATGCAACACATGAGCAATACATACGAGTAGATAAAGCATCATATCAAATATATTTTTTATTATTTTTATTTTATTTTATTTTGTTTTGTTTTGTTTATTTTCTGTGCATTACTTAACCCTTTCGTGGGCCGGTGAAAGATTACTTCCTTCCAACGTGATCTTACAAAATACATGTATAGGAAGCGCAGTTCCCATTACAATATATTGGCCTTGCTATCATAACAATGGGACACACTAATATCCGCTTCAATGTTGTTCTGCCATTTATTGTTCAATAGGCTGAATATCATTAGCACATTTTGTTTTGAAAATTTGAAAGCCTTGTGTGAGATTTGTTCTGCTAGAACAACTGTTTTTAAATATTTATGACATTTGTACTGCTCAACGACTCTATTGCAAATATGAGCAAAACACTGTTTTTATTGTAATAACACTTTCTTATTTCGTATATTTCTACACATTTTATGCCAGTAACTATCTAATTTGAATAATAAATAATAATTCGAAAATGATAATATCTGAATAAACCATAATTCTAATTTGACAAAAAAAAAATATATATATATATTTCCTTAAATGCTTTTGTGTAATTCTTAATAAAATATAAAAATCTCGGAAAAATTCAAAAGAGAAATAATGCGCCTGCGAAAGGTTTAAGGCACTAGAAAAAACTAAACATTCAATGAAATATAAGACGTCACACATTTAAAATGCGGTGTATATTAATAAAAAAAAATAGCTATTACAAAATTATTAGAAATTTTATTATTACTATTTGCATATAATGTTGATTATTAATATATTTTTCGAAGTGTGGAGTGTCATCTTCTCATAAGCAAAATATTATGATAAATTTCTATAAATTATATAGTTTTATTTTTGTTTTTAGTTTTAATTTTTTGAAAAAGTTTAGTACGTATGAACCGATAAAATGATAATATATTAAAATATACATATACCGTCAACTGGGGTGACTTTGACAGTCATCATGTCTTGTGTTTGCTGCCTATATTTTGCTCTTGTATTGTACTTGGGATTATAATAAAAAATATTATCCTTTTCTTTTCAGATAAAGGAACGGTAAAAATGCCGAGAAAATACAGTCGTGTTGTTGGTTCAAGACCTTACCGCAATTACAACGTTCATAAAATGGACTTGGCGGTGACCGCCATTAAAAATGGCTAATCAAAGAAAAAAGCTTCGCAAATGTTTGGCATTCCACATGCAACTCTCATCAACAAGGTTATTGATGTACACAACAAGACTCATGCTGGCCAAAATGTTCTAAGAGGAGATGAGGAAAGAATCCTTCTGAGACTTCAACCACTGTTGCTACGGTGGGATTTCCGTTAACTAAGCTTGATGTCCAGGCTGTCGTTAAAAAATATCTGGACAAAAAGGGTGCAAACATCAAAATGTTCAGAGACAATCTTCCAGCTTATGACTTTATTGATGGTTTTATACGAAGAAACAACTTATCTGTACGTTTAGCTGCCAACATCAAAATATCCCGTGCAAGTGTAAGCCCAGAAGTTATCAACAACTTCTTTGACAACATCAAATGTAAATGTTACACATATAAAGGTTTGATGATAACATAAACATCAATATGGGGTAATTTCGACACTAGCATTTGCAAAACACGGCAATAAATGGGAAAAACTTGTGCATGTCAAAGTCACCCCAAGTATGGGGTGACTTTGACACCCCACTTAGTACACCATTCTGACTTTATAACACTGTTATGGAAAAATCTAATGATACTGTGGGGTTGAGGAGTTATCTAATGTTATGTTACAATCATACAATTACGGAACACTTGAAGGTACTGTTCATAACTGCGAAATGCAGGTCCAAAGGGTGACAAGTCACCACAGTTTACGGTATATAAAGAAAGGTCTTAGTATACAACTGATAACAGCACATTTTAATATATATATATATATATATATATATTACATAAAATTCTTCTCAGCAAAGTTGAATAAAATTATCCCTACCATATGCGAAAAAACATTCACAAAAATTTTCTGTAACGCAATAATACTGAGAAAATTCATAGACATAAAAATGTTTCTTAGTGCATACCGTAAAAGTTCTCTCGTTAAATAAAATTCTTTAGTTCTACCAGCCACATTCGAGCCACAGCACACCGCATTGTGGACAACAAAATTACCTCTCCGCTGAGAAAGAACAATTGGTTATGCTAGTCATTTACAGTTGATTCTGCTTCTGCTTCTCAATTCTCCCATAAAAATTCTCTCATTAAAAATAAGTCTTTAATTCTACCAGCCAGGTTCGAGCCCCATCATGCAGCATTGTAGACAACAAAATTACCTCTCCGCTAAGAAATAACAATCGGTTATGCTATTCAGTTACAATCGATTATGTTTCTGCTTCTCAATTCTCCTTTGATTAACTAAATTTCTGCCGTTTTAGAAAACAAATTTTATGTAGAAAATTGTCTAGATTATTTTCAGAAATGTTTGTATATATGTTCTATTTTGTATTAGATATTTCGTTTTTACAGTGTGTAGTGGAAAAATATATAAATACTTGAAGAAAAATCTTTATTTTTGTTTTTGATGTGCACATTAAGATTTATTATACCGAGATTTGCTTTAAAAACATCCGATCCGATTATTGTTAAGCAGTGACATAGTTGTTAAATTTATTACTCACTTGAAACATTGAATTTACTTCACGCATTGAATTAACTTTTTTTGCGTAGAATTACTATGTAGATGATTTATACAATTACATTCATAAAAAATGTCTGCGTATCAGGAGCTTCAAGGACGTATTTATATCGTTCATTACTCAACAAACTATTTTTTTTAATTTCATTTAAAATAATCTATATATTAATAGGCAAGCATAAAATTTGTAGTCCCTTTTTAACATATTAATTATGAGAGTAGAGGGTTGAAAATGGTATCATTCGAAAGGTATGGTTAGCCGGAAGGTGCGAATACAAATATTATTGTCTTACGAGATCAAGAAGGTATTTAAAAATACATTTATTTTTTATGCATTTTCCCCCATTTATCCCTTTTAAATACCTAAAAGTAGAAAGTTGTTAAATCTGGCAATTTCATAAAGCTCAAATAAAACCATGGACACAGTAATTTGTATAATGTAGCATCACCATACGCAAGCGAAGTAATGACGTCACTGTCTGTCCATGGAGCCATAAAAAAGATTTTCTATGGTAATCGTCCATTGGATTTTTTGTAAAAAAATATTAAAAAATAACGGAAATTATCTGCCGATTTTAATTCCGATATTTGGGTATAGTTTTATATAAGTTACTGTCTACATGTGTTTGATTGAGTTATTTTTTCTGTAAAATTCATAAAATTTTAATTTAAAATCACAAAACTCCAGAAAAAAAAAATGGTAAACTCCCAGTTTCGAATGTAAACATAAACATTTCATTTCAAAGGGTGATATTTAAACAATAAATATTCAACTAATATACTATATAAAAGGAAAATGGATTTGTTACTAACTGCTGCATGTATAAGTAGACGATACGGAAAAAATTCCGATTTCCGTTTTTTGCTGAATTTACATGTTTTGAGATTTCTTTACGTTTCAATTAACTGAAATTGGCTACTTATTTTTTAAAAAAGTGTCTTTATTGCTAGCTTTTGTGGGTAGAAGAAGCAAGTAGAAGATACATAAAAACTTTTGATTTCCGGTTTTCGATGAATTTACACGTTTTGAGATTTCCTTGCATTTTAATTAAGTGAAATTGACTACTTATTTTTATTTTTTTAAAAGTGGATTTATTATTCTTTTGCATATATAAGTAGAAAATATAAGATTCAGAAAAGTTTTAGATTTTCGATTTTCTATAAAGTTACACGTTTTGAAATTTCCCAAACTCAATTCGACCATTTTTGAAAAATATCTTTTTTTTTTTTTTTTTTTTTTTTTTTTTTTGTTCAAACACTGTACTTTATGAACCAATCGAATTAATTTAACAGAATTTGATACTTGGTTGGGCCTTGGTTTGACATAGTACCTATTAGCTTCTGGGCTGTATCACAGAACAAGGGGCGTTTTCACGTTGCGATTTTCTCTCATTTCAGAAAAGGCTAACATCTACAGAGAGAAATAGTTATATTAAGTAAAACTCTGCTGATTCAGTTAGAGTGAATATCGGCAAACAATTGCCGCAGCTGTTTTGCAATTGCATTCCGTTTAGGACAAGGCAATAACTTTGCTTTGCCTCGCTTTGAAAAAAAAAAAAAAAAAAAAAAGGTCAAGTTTCGACCACTGGGCGATACTAGTTATTATTATTACACACACACACATAAATATAATATAAATAAATAAAAATATAATAAATAAAAATATAAATAAAAATATAAAGATATAAATAAATAAATAAATGCAGTAATTTTTTTGTTAATCGGCATTCAACTAAGCGGAAAATTTCAAAAAGCTCTTTTGCTCCTTTTTCAATAATATGTTTAAAAATATTTGTCGCTATTCAAGAGAAAGTTACTATTTACATATTCAAAAAATCACAATATCCGATGTTTACAAAGGCGAATTTCATATACGAAATAAACAACGTAAAAACTGTTTCCTATTCGTATAGACTCTACCACTGAGCGTTTTATTCGGTATTTTAAGAATATAAGGGAGTTTATTCGGTATTTTAAAAATAAACGAAAATTTTGTAGAAATCATAGGGGAGCGTTTAATCGAGGGGACACTTTATCAGTATTTTACGGTATACATACATACATACATATAGGCAGGTTTCTGTGGTGGGTTTTCAATCTCCCCTTCAAACCCCGTTTTAACAATCAGTTTATGTTTCTATATAAAATTTGTTTGTATTGTAACAAAAAGCCTTTCAACCCATCCATTTTAATTAATGCATAAAAATCAGAAGAACATATCTTTTTTCTTCCCCCCCCCCTTAAATATTTGACAAATGACAAGTTAAAAAAATCTGGTGTGTCACTCACAGGACTTTCTCTTACCTGAAGTTTAATACTATAAATAGATGTTGGAGATTAAGAGGTAACATAACGAGTACTGTTATGTAAACCTATGTTAAAACAATTTAAATTAGGCTTCGGAAGGGTTTTATATGGTAATTAGTTCTGTGGGAGGGGGCTGCCGCCCCCTCAAACCCCGTTTCATTACTGCACCTATATTTAAATAGAATTTAAATCTGTTATTAAAATTAAAGTTTACTTAAAATTATACAAACAATTTTCACACACAACATTCTTTATAATATTATAGTAAATATATATTATACAACAATATTATAAGTAAAGAACATTCACTAACAACAAAAAAGAATGTTATCGCTTAAATATTTGCAGTCCTGTATATCTTTCGAAGATTACATACAGACTACATTGTGCACCTAAATATAATCCTATAGTAATAATACATGGACCAGCCTGAAATACACTTCCGTCAATTTGCAACTATTGTCGCACTTTTATCTAGTTTTTTCGTGTAGCCCTGTAAACGAACAGTGAATGATTTCCCTAGCCTATTCTACAAGAGACATGTTTTTACGCATATAAATAATCTAGTGTGTCACTCACACGACTTTCTCTTACCCTGAAATTTAATACTATAAATACAGGTTGGAGATTAAGATGTAAGAAAACGATGTTATGTAAATCTATCTTAAACGATTCGAATTAGGCTTTGGAAGAGTGTTATGTGATAATTAATTCTGTGTAAGGGGGGCTACCACCGCCCTCAACCCCCCGTTTCATTAATGCACCTACATTTATATAAAATTTTATTCGGTTATTAAAAATAATTCTGGTTTAAAAAAATAATTTCTTAAAATTATTATTTAAAAAGATTATCTTTTGTGATAATGCAGAAGATTTCCATATTAGAGAAGTAGTATAACACTAAAGATCCAAGAAAAGTCCATTTTATTCTCAATATTAAAAAAAAAAAAAAAAAAAAAAAACAGTTGCATTTCGCGAGTGCCGACAGAAGTGAACACGTGAACAATTACGTGTGTATTTCTTGAATCGTCAAAAAATATTTTATTGTGTAGGAAATACTTTTAAATGAAGTGTTTTTTTATTCATTAATATAAACTACTACTACAAAAATTATATTACAATTTTATTTAATGCGCTAACTGCAATAGAGACAGTATCCAGAGATGAGAGAAGTCGTGTAGAGCCGCACCCGATTGTGAAAACGTGAGAAAAATGGTGGCTTTGGCCCTTCTCACGGTTTTGTGAGGTCTAACTGCAATAGAGACAGTGTCCGGAGATGAGAGAATTCGTGTAGAGCCGCACCAGATTGTAAAAACGTGAGAAAAATGGCGGCTTTGGGTTTTCTCACGCTTTTGTGAGGTCTAACTGCAACGTTTCCGGCTGCAATCTTTAAGAGACAGTGGCCGGAGATGAGAGAAGTCGTGTAAAGCCGCACCAGATTGTAAAAATGTGAGGAAAATGGCGGCATTGGCCTTTCTCACGGTTTTGTGAGGTCTAACTGGAATAGAGACAGTGTCCGGAGATGAGAGAAGTCGTGTAGAGCCGCACCAGATTGTAAAAACGTAAGAAAAATGGCGGCTTTGGACTTTCTCACGGTTTTGTAAGGTCTAATTGGAACGTTTCCGGCTGCAATCTTTAAGAGACAGTGTCCGGAGATGAGAGAAGTCGTGTAGAGCCGCACCAGATTGTAAAAACATGAGACAAATGGTGGCTTTGGCCGTTCTCACTGTTTTGTGAGGTCTAACTGCAATAGAGGCAGTGTTCGGATATGAGAGATTGTAAAAACGTGAGAAAAATCGAGGCTTTGGCCTTTATCACGTTTCTATGAGGTCTAACTGCAACGTTTCCGGCTGCAATCTTTAAGAGACAGTGTCCGGAGATGAGAGAAGTCGTGTAGAGCCGCACCAGATTTTAAAACAATATACAGCATATAATTATTAACACTTCACATTAGCAAGTTAATTGTATGATACATTATTTGTATCATAGAAGGATGGAAAGCGTTTGCTGACGATGACGGGAGTTCAATGATTTTTGTTCACCCAAAAGTGCTCAACGCGCATAAAGAAGTTTCCACTTCAAAAAATACGTTTTTGTTTCGTTAAAAGTAAAAAAAATCGATAACTTTGTTTTAAATTATCGCAGATCGATGGTTCAACCATTCGTTTTAAAGCTATTGGCGAGCTCTTTTGAAAGATACCCATCATGAAAATTTACTCCCCTCGAGGGGAGACTTCCCCCCAGGGGGGGGAGGCGAGGCTCCTACATACACAAAAAAATTTTCCCAGTTTACTATCTCTATTACAATATATATATATTCGTTTCATTTGGTTTAGTGCAGTCTATAGACGTTAAACTGTAATTACCTGCAATTTCCCCCATAGACGTAATGTATTAGAATTCTCTTGATTGTCCCTGTACACGAACCATTTGCTTGATCTTAACGAAGAGCTTACTGTAGTATCCCTATATGATACACATTTATAATACCAAGTTTGAACTTTCTGCCATAATTTGTTTATGAGATATGCTGATAACAGACAGACACACAGATACACACACACACAGACCATTTGTTAAAAACATGATTTTTGTACTCAGGGGGCCTCAAAACGTGTAAATATAACAAAATCTCGCGTTCGAAAATTTGAGCCAAAAACAATACTTTCTCTACCTTATGGGTAAGAGAAAGTAAAAATTACAATTAAAAAAATCTGAATACAGTAGTTATAAAAATACTTAAATGAATAAAGAGAATAGTATTAGATTCTACAAAACGCTGAACAATAAATTTGAGTTAATATTAAAAATTACTAAATTGAATAGAAGACTGAAATATATTCAAAATGATTTTTAATTTTGCAGTGAACCTGGAAAAGAGTTTCCTTTTATTCCTAGCGCAAAACATTTAATATGGCATTTCGATAAGATTTTAAATATTTTATTCGCATTGCTACAATTTTATCTTTATTTCAATTTTCAGGATACATTAATTTCTACATGAGCAGTGCAAAATACATAGAGAACATTTTAATATTAGGATTTTGTTAATTTTTTATATTTATTTTAAATGAGATTTAAAAGTTCAGTGCAGTAATTAAATATTTTATTTTGCCATCACGCTGCATTGGATGTTAAGTTAAGATAAAATAAAGCCTGGGATTAATAAAAATATTAAACATACAATATGTAAAAAATAACTATGCATACAATTTTTCCTACATATTTTGGTAATGAATTTTAACTTGCTTTTTCAATTCCTACTATTAGTTCATACTCTTCCTATATATATCTTTTAAAAATCTTGCAATCAATTTTTAACTAACTTTTGGACTAGCTAGAAATTTGAAGCTTTCAGGATTGATAAGAACACGGTGACAACACAATACAGTCGTCCCCACTTAATCGGGTAACGGATAATCGAATACCCCGCTTATAAGAATATAAATTTATAGAACCAATTTTTTCCCATAGAAGTAGTGTTAAATTTCCTTGTTTAAAGAAATATTTTTTACAACGCCACCCCGCTTAATCGCATAAACATTCAAAAATTCTTAAATAATATTCCTCTATTTCTGGGCATATTTTTTCTACCCCCCCCCCCCCCCCAAGAAAAAAAAAAATCTGTTCTTCTTTTAAAAGCCTTTCATAACTAAGGCATGCCCTACAAACATGAGACGAGGTGATAAAAACGAAATCCTGCCGAGGTGATAAAAATTGTTTTGCAAAAGCCAAATTTATAAAAACAGCAACTAGAAATTAAAATACAAATTATCTCCAAGAATTAAAAATCACAAATTTTGAAAGTTTTTAGATGATTGAAACAGAACTTTATGAACTCATAGATGTAGATAAAGATGGAGAAACAGAAAGAGATGAAGAGGTTAATCTTCTAATAAAATCTTTAAATGAAAGCGATAAAGAAGAGCAAGCAGATCCTGCCCCAATGATAAATGAAGTTGCAAAATCTTTTAATATTATTCATCGTCATTTTGAGTCTCATAGAAGTTATTATAATCGATTTATGTGCTTTAAAAAAAGAAATCGAAAATATTTTTTAGTTAAGTCTATGTCAAAGTAATCATTCATAACTTTTTATTTATTTATTTATTTATTTTGTCTGTTTGTTTGTTTGTTTGTTAAAAATAAAATTATAAGTACACTTTATTTTGTGTTTATTCCAGTATTAATTGCATTTATAATTTACTATGATATTTTAACTTAGTAAAAGTTTGTTAAATATTTGAATAAGAAAGATGTATCGATCTTTTCATGTAAGCATAAAATCATTATAGTTATACATGTAATTGCGTTTCTAGCCTTCCCCGCATAATCGAATACCCCGCTTAATCGAATTGATGTAGTTGGAACGACAGATATTCGTTTAAGCGGGGCCGACTGTACTTCGAAATCCGATTTTCGGCTTTTTTATTCGTTTTCTTATAATTAATTAAAATATTAAAATAATAACATCCTAATAGCGTTAAATTAAGCATTAAAATATTAGCTACAAATTTAATTGTTGAAAAAAAAATGTGAGTTCCTTTTCTTTCGACATAAAAATAGATACATTTAATTAAACGTAAGCATTCAAAAAATATAAAAAGTTAAATTATGCATCTCGCAAAAATTGACGTCATTATAACTTTAAAATTTTATGCACATTGATAAGAGTTCTATGATTCATCAGAAAATTTAAAACATGGTACATAAAAAGTTTTTTTTTTTTTTTTAATCTTATAATTATTTTTATTTTATTTTGCACGCTCGCTTCTTATTTCCTAATTCAAATTTATTTAAAAAAAACCTTTTTCGATAGTGTTTGTAAGTAGGAATTGACTTTAAAAAAAATTCTGTTATATTAATTGTTTTTATTATTATTTTAGTCCATTTATTAAGTTTAAACTAAAACATAATTAGGTGCATTAAAAAATCCAGTTTAATATAAATTTTACTTTTTTTTTTTCCCATCAAATTTGTAGCTAAAGTTTTTAAACTAAATCAAATAGAAATCCTTCACTATAAAAATATTGTTAATTAATATATTGTCTTTGACACTATCAAATTTAGCTCTAAATTAAAATATATAAAAGGGGGGAAAATGTTATTAATTATAACAGGTTAAAATGTCAAATTGCTCAGTTTTTGGAAGCATACTTACTTCACGTTAAAAAATAAGGAATTGATTGAAAAGTATTCTCTAATTCCGTACAACTTTTACATACTCTATAAAATCAAACTGCTGCATAAAACGAAATTTTATATTAAAAATATAAAAAAATAAATAAAAATAAATAAATAAATATAATGAAAGGTTTTTGTTTTATTTGTACCGGTGGAATATAGCCGTTAAATTTCAATCTAAAAGTGAATAATAACTTTTCTACACAAACGAAAATTTGAATCTCTGACAAAATATTTTCATGGAACTGCCATTTACAATCGTTTATTGCTTACGCTATTGAACGCAGTAAGTTAAATATATTTTTTGTTTTAACTAAAACATTCGATAGTATATTAATTTTTACTTTCTTCTACATATTGAAAGTATTAAATATAAAATATATAAAAGGTAATATATAATAAAATATATAATGAGAATGCATAAGAGTTATTAAAGTATAAGAAAAAAGTATCGAATTTCTCAAAATTTTCGACATTCAGTTTTCTATGCATTTGTACAGTTTGAAATGTCCTAGGTACTATTTGAACAATTTTAAATTTACCTGTTTTCCTGTGTGTCAGTATCTCTGTATGTGTATCAAAAATTGTGGACGACCCGAAACTATAAACGAAATCTACCAAACCACGTTTAGTTACAGTTTGATTTAAATTGCTGTACATTACATTTGAGATTCAACATATCCACAAGTAGCACTGTCATAAAATTTTTAGTTTCCAATTATAAAATAGGTATGCGGAATTTAGATTATCTTGAAAATTTTTGACATCGAGTTTTTGAATGTTTTACACGTTATGAGAATTCTGAAAATGACAAAATTTATATGGTGTTTGTTAGTGTGCTAGTGTGTTTGTTCGTCTGTGCAAATAATATCTCAAGAAAAAACAATCGCAAAGAGGTAGGGCGAGTTTAAAATATTACTTATTATACTGGAAGAAGCCTATTGATTTTCATTACTCTAATTTAAAAAAATTGTAAGTTATTCAAAATTTACAATTTCCTTAAGGGAGTATAGCGCAAATTTTTGCTTAAACGTGCATTAAAAGGAATATCTTTGCTGTAAAGATTCCAGACCAGCTTTAAGATATCAGTCATCATGCTTCTATAAACATAATTAATTATTAAAATTAATTTTGATAATTCCGTAAGTTATCAGATATTTACGAATTTCTTAACATGACAGAATAGGGAAAATTTCACATGAATTTCCATTTAAAGGGATATTTTCATCTTAAAGGTCTAATACCAGATTAAAAATATCATTCAGAATAATGGCATGAACATCATTGCCTATTAATTCTCTAATTTAAAAATTTCGTAAATAATTTGAAACTTGCCTTTTTTTTAATATGGTAAAATAGGGCAGAATTTCGTATAAACGTCCATTTTAAGAAATATTTAAGATTTTCACAACATAAAAGTGTCGAGCAATATTTCATAGAAATTTGCATTATGGGAATTGTTACATTCGGAATAGTATGGAATTGCATGGGATCAAAACTACGAAACTGACCTCGATAAAATAAATTAACAATTTAGGATAAGGTAAATGCATTGAGCTGAACGGTAGGTAGCCTATTAGGTGTGGTATTATAGTCTGTCACGTGTCGATCAATCCCTCAAATTCATTTCTCTTAACATGAATATAGTATGTTCTGTGCTTGAATTTTGTAAAACCATTTACATGATGTGGAATTCAGCAAAGTCCACCTATGCCAACCAGTTTTTATAACAGTTTTAACATATTCATGACAAACAACAGTTCGTAGAAATACACATAAAGATAATTTATTTTAAATGTTCAGTGTGAAAATAAGAAAAATATTTATAACAGTAATAGTCCAGACTAAACTAAGAAAACATCTTTATACGAAGCGACATTGTTTCTGCACAGGAGTGAAATAATCTCCGGGGAGTATAAATTAAAAATATGGCTGTTTAAAAAAAAAAAAAAAAAAAAAAAAAAAAAACTCGTCAGTATCTTTAAATTAAATGCTTGAACCACAGATGTGAGTAAACTTAAAAGAAGTTACTAACAGGATTTATTTAAAAAAATAATAATAATAATAATAATAATCCACAAAGTTCAATTTTATTCGACATCTTGCGTTATACCACCTTCAGATACAAATCGTCTGTATTCATCATGCTCCTTCTCTTTTTTTTTTTTTTTTTTTTTTTTTTTTTAATTAGTGAAAATTAAACATCGTTAACATGTTTTTAAGTGTGCAACAAAAATAAAAAAGTTAAAAATTAAATACATATGTTTGAAAAATTTTAAATTAACAGTAATTTTCTTACTCTTAAAATTTTTTATTCTGGGAGAACGAAATTCAACAAGGCGCTCCATTAATATATATATATATATATATATAACTATATATAGAAAACCAATCAATTAAATTCGAAAATATATAAGAAATTTGAAATCATATTTTATACGATAAAAATATGAGTTTATACAACGATATATACGAAAAAATATTTATAAACAATCAGCATTGATATATTAGCATTATTATTATTATCATTTATATAGATTGGCTTTATATATTTTTCATTTGTTTCATCAAAGAAACTGATAAAATTTATAATTATCTTAAAAAATAAACTCGTATTGTAAACATTTCCCATATTCATTTTATATAACCTTAATTTGAAAGGAAAATAATATTATAGTGAACGCTGAAAAGCATTTTTTAAATTAACTGCAGAAAATTTTTTGAATGTGATCATAATGTGGTATGATAAATGTTTTTCTTATCTAATATTTCCCTTCTTTAAACTTGTTTGCTTATTCATTGCATTACAGAAAATATATTTTGCACAAATTACACTTTTATTACACTGAATAACTGCCAGAAAGAATAATGTTTTTGCTTCTCCTTTATTATGTTTCCATCCGAAAACTTCAACTTCAAATGCATTTAAGTAAATTTTTAAATATTCAAATTCAATTTGTTTTCCTCTTTGCCTTTTCAATAAAGATAACAAAACTTTTGTGTATTGTAAAGAAAAGAGTTTTATTCAAAATTTCTGTGTAAAATACACCATGAAATTCCAGATAGAGTTCTTCAAAGAAAGAAATGTTTTTATAAAAACAAAAACATCACATTTATTATGTAAAATGGAAAGAAATAAAATTTTAACGGAAAAATATATGTATATGTATATATATATTCTGTTTTCTTTTCTAAATACCATTCCTTTTCTCTTCTTTTAATCATTAAAATTTGTTTTCATTCTACGCACTTTTAAAATATTAAATGTGTATAAATGTATATAAATAAACTCTGAAAAGAAATTAATTTTGTTGAGTGATTTTTAGATTTACTTTGTCATTTAATCAGTGTTCCCAACTTTTATAATTTATTCACGAGCATTTTTATCCCCGCCTTATTTTCGCACCAGGAATTTTGTAGATTATTTCTCTTTAATATGTGACAACGATTAAATAAGAAGAAAATCATTTTTTTTTTTTTTTTTTCAGGTATGAAAAAGAGGTTTAAAAATGCTCGTGAATAAATTATAAAAGTTGGGAATTCTGCATTTAATAAAACTTTTCCAGTTAAATAAACCAACTTGCTTCGATTAACCAAAAGGATATTGTTAATAGAAGAGTAATTATCACTGGATAGTTCTATAACCTGCGTCATACTGCGAATGATAACCTGCATCATTCTGCGAAGTGACTGAGAATGAACAAGCGATGTGCTGGATCAACAAAACAAAATCTAACTGAATAATTTTGTTAATTTAAACAGATATTGGTTGAATCACCAAAATTGGTTAAAACATTTAAACTGTTTGATTAAAAACAGTTTGAATAGATACATACATATATATATATATATATATATATATATATATAAGGTGTCTTACTTGCCCTCTTGCTGATGCTTCTCATTTTAGAGATAGCTCCTCTCATGTTACATTTTGTAAGGCTTTTAATATCATTTACTCAATCAAATGCAATTTATGCAATATGATTTATATTGGACAAACTAGCAATCTATTACACAAGCGGATTAACTTACATCGTTCTGATATTAAAAAATCACGACAATTTACTACTAATTTTGAATATATGCACTTCCATCAACATGACTTTAATAATATTACTGTGAAAATTCTTAATTTTAAGAAGAATTTGAATGAACGTCTTTTACTTGAATCACAATATATTAAGTCTCTGAATACACTTTATCCCTTTGGTTTAAATTCTAATGTTTATAATAAACAACATACTGTTTATTCCAAGGTTTCAAAAATTGAATTTTACAGTAATATTTATAAAACATTAAATCACTCTTTATTTAAAAAGACTACTAGAACTTCTAGGGGTTCTTCTAGGTCGTCTTCCCCACTTCTGGACATTTCATCTCTATTACAAAATCTCAAATCCTTAGAACGTATTTTTCTTAAGTCTTATAATTGGAAAGATATACGTAATTTTATATTTGGGATAAAAAAGAAGTATCTTCTTAAATATTTTAAAGTCTTCCATTCTCATTCTTTTGATTCACACTTCAGTGATGTATTTTTTGATATTTTACACTACAGGGCTGAGTGTTTTAATATTAAACTTGACTTAAAATCTGGTCAAAAAATAAATAACTCTCTCTTGGTGACAAATTTTTCTCATCCTGTGTTTAATAAACTTCATATCCACAATTTACTTAATGATCCATCCAATCCTTTTCCCATCAAAAACTTCATCATTCAAAAAACTTTTAAATACAATATTACTTTAGGCAGAAAAATATTTAACTACAATAAATTTGCTAAATTTCTTACATCTATTGATCAGCCTCCATGCTATTGTTCTGATTCCAAATATAAATCTTTTTTCAATCCATCTCATGGTCATATTATTACTGGCGATATCAATATTGTGGAAAATCTTACTTTAAGATCTTTGATGAAGTATGGCACTAAATTTCGTATGCCTTCAAAATTCAAATTTATTGATATCATTACTCAATTTAATTTAGACTTGGATCTCTTTATATACAAAATTGCTATTCATTATAATAAACCAGTGGAATATTTTAATGAGTGGAAATTTAAGCTACTTGAGAAATTTAAACTTGATTTAGTTTATAATATGCACCATCTTTCTAATATCAAGTACTATAATTTCAAAGAAATTAATTCAGCAATTCTCGACCTACAGTCTAAATTTATTATTACTTATGTTGACAAGGCGGCTAATAACTATGCAATTATTTGCAAAAAGTATTATAAACAACTTCTTTTTGATACTATGGATACTAGTAATATTTTTGTTAAGATTAATGACAGTATCGAAATTAAAAATAGGCATATATTTAATTATTACAAGTTGATAAAAACTAAAAATAATAACTATAATTATCCTTATTTAGCTGTAATTCCGAAATTTCTTAAAGATCCAATTAAATTTCGTACTGTTACTGTTGCCTGTAATGCCTATACATCTAATGCTAATATTATATTATTAAATATCCTTAAAAAATTACATAGTTATATTGTTTGTAACAAGTGTAATTTTTTTCTAAAAAATAGTTTTCAACTCAAAAATAAAATTAAAAATCTTACTGATATTACTGGTATAAAAACTTTTGATTTCAATGATCTTTTTAATAATATAGTTATTAAAGATATGTTTGATATCATAAATAAACTTTTTGTAGAAAATCGGCAGTATTTAAATCTAAATGTTAACATTACTCCTTCAACCTTTAAAACTCTGACTAGGTTTATACTTTTCCCTAACTATATTTTATTCAATAATTATTTATATAAACAACGTTTAGGATTGCCACAAGGTGGCATTGCTTCTAGTATATTAGCTGATCTATACTTATATTATTATGAGCGTGATATGGAGTGTACTAACTTTAAATTACTACGATACATAGATGATATAATTATATTATACTTGGATAAACATCACACCAATCTAAACTTACCTGTTAATTATCCTGAAAATCTGTCTCTTAGTAGTACTGATTTGGAATCTAATGTCATTAGTTTCTTAGATTTAAAAATTATTCTTAATTGTAATGGCAAATTAGAATTTGACTTATATGATAAAAAGAAAGATTTCCCCTTTAAGGTAAATTTTTTTACTAATTTTCAAACATGTTTACATAAATCTGTATTTGTCAATATTCTTCTTAATTTTAATCTACGTATCAAAAATTTAGTGTCTGATAAACATCAAAAAGTACAATTTCGATTCTTTAAAAATTTAGCATTAATTAATGGCTATCCCAAACACTTGATTCAAAAATTCTTTTAATCATTTCTTTATTTATTTTATTATTGTAAATATTATTATTTATTTATAATTTTTATTTTTATTACTATTAATATTATTATTATTTTTTTCTTTTTCCCTCACAATTATTATTATTATTATTATTTTTTTTTTTCCTCACAATCTTTATTCCAATTTAAATTTAGGTATATACATTAGGTATTATTTTGTGGTTAGTATTATCCACAATAACTTTCAAACTTTGTAGCAATCTAGATAGAAACACTTTTCATTCATATATTGGTTATTTGAATCCTTAGAAATAGAACGTTTCGGTCTCCTTTTACCTTGTTACATGCTTCCTGACTGTTTTGTAAGACTTATTTTTAATTTATTTCTCTTTTTCTTACATTATCTACTTCTGTTCTATTCATTTCATTTCATTTCATTTTAATTGTCTATTATTTTCATCTAATTACTCATGGCAATTCTATTCACATTAAAATAATTATGAATAATTCATTTTATTTTATTTTACTATTATTTTCATCTCAATACTCTAGATGGCAGCACTATTCATGCTAAAATAATTATGAATAATAATCTGCTTTTTTTAGGATCTGAATCAGTATGAATCCTTAATTTACCTGAATAACACTGCGCATCCTTTATTACTCAATGGTCACTGCAATTTTGAACTGATTAACTGTGTGTTTAACTGAGTTCTGATTGTTAAATTTTTACATGTGCATCGTATCTTAATTTTTCTGGATTGAATTTTTCTGGTTTTTTCACATGTGTATCTAGTATTTGAGTCAGTATCAAATATATTTTATTAAGTAATTTTGTATGTTTATTTCAATCTCCAATAAATATGTCTTAGGATTATTTCAGGTAATATTGTGATTTTGATCTTCTTTTTTATGGATTTTCTATGGATGTTTCGGGCCTGTGAACAAAGAAATTCTTAGCTTTTGCTTTCTTTGTGACAGAAAAACATCCATTTCTTAGCATATTTGCATTCTACCAGGCCCTTGAAAACGTTGGAATGCAAATTATGCTTTTTTCTCATCTCCAAAATTCATTTCGATTTATCTTTAATTCTTTTCTGATTTGATATGAGTGGTCTGCGATTATGATCTGAATAATTGTTTTAATGCTGAGGTTGAATCATCTTTGAATTTCATAAAATTTTGCACTGATATTATTATATTTTATTATTGTATTACTATATATATATATATATATATATATATATATATATTGTATATGAAGCTATATCAAAAGAAATGTAGATACTTTTACAAACATTTTATTATTTCAAGAAAATTTTTGCCTTGTGTATTTGTTTTTCCCCAGAAAATAATTTAGTCATAAATTCTATTGAAGGATTTGCAAAATAAAGCTGATTACACCATTGTCTTTCTCAGAGACAAGAACTTACAAATGTGAAATTCGCATGTTTTTATTAAACAATTTTGCCGTGAATTAAATATATTTGCTATTTCACGTTTGACAAACACTAATATATATATGCATACTATTATGCAAACTTCTTAAATAAGTTACGAATATAAACAAATCTTTAGTAATTAAGTGTAAGAGAATTTGGAAATAATTGCAAAAATCTGCTTAAATCGGAAAAGCAATAAAACGTTATTTCAATTTCAAAGCATATCACCTGCATTGGTTAGCAGTTATTAATATCATTTCCTACATATAAAACTGCTGAAAAGTAAGAAAAATCATCTAAGCATAATTTTATTAGCTAAATATACAAATGATTTTTTTTTTTTTTTTTTTTTTTTTTTAATAAGAAAATTGTTTCACTTTATTTACATTTCTGTGATAATTTTATTAATAATTAAAAAATAATTACTGAAAGCTGCGAAAAACAATCACACTAATAAAAAAATGCTATAGTGAGATAAGGTTTAATCGAGACTTAATTAATGAATCAGAAATCTAATAATAGACAGACATTTGTCAATATTTAATAGATACTGGTGTCAAAATATTAAGTATTGCATCTTTTTCTTTCTTTCTTTCTTTCTTTTTTTTCTTTTTTTTTCTTTTTTTTCTTTTTCTTTTTTTTTTTTTTAATATATATATAAAACTTCATATTTACTTCTAAATTGAAGAATATAATACAACAGAATTCTTGAAGGGTGATAATGCTTAACGAGTCAGAATAAAAACTTTCATAAAGGTTATTGCAACAAAAATACTGCACTATTAAAAAAGTACTTATTATCATTACTTGTTAAAAGACATGAAAGGAAAAATTACTGGTATTTGTATAGATAATGTATTCTATAATATGTGTTAATATCAGACCAGACTGCAATACAAAAAGATTTAAAATATGTATTAAAATTAAAGTTCACAAGGTGTTCTTGAGGAATCTCGAACGATTCCATTTGTTGCATCATTCGCAGCCGCATATTCACTTCTAGAGTTTGATCAATTGCTTCCAAGTATCTACTGGGAAGATCCACATTTGTTTATAGAGACTTCCTTTGAGAATCAGCCAAAGTCCCACAGCACCGTTAAATATAACAATAGGAAACGTAACCATCATAAAAAAAATAGACATTAGTGGCTTACCTTTCATTACAAAAATGTGGCATTTAGTGAAGCTAACATGTATTGTAACATCTTTAACTCCTGCATTTCCAAAACATCCCCTTTTGATGATTTCCAAGAATAAAGTTCATTTTTTCTAATATGCCTATGCAATATAATGCGTTTATGACTAGAAACTATCGCCATATTGATTTGTTTCTCAGCCACAAAGTGAATTCAAAATCATTACTTTTGCTGTCGAGTTTTTGTTTGTCTGATACAAAATTAACAAGAATTTTTGATTAACAGCTACTAAGGGCATACTTTTCATTGATTTTCTTGCATGTAAATAGCATTTGAAAAGTTTTTTTTCTATGACAAATCGTGGTATAGGACGTTCAATTGTCAGTTGCAATTGTTATCTCGTTGTCTGTCTTCAGTTACTTCATGCATGAAGAACAATAACAGGCGTCAGTGGCCATAGTAATTTGTAAAAACTACACTGTTGAAAATTTCGATAACTCTTCCTTCGTTTAAAATTCTCGAAATATTTCGCAATACAAGTTATATTTCAATTTCTTTTAAATTCACTGCAATGCGATTTTCGATAAAGTCATCTAGAGCACGATTTCTGAGTTTCCTGGTATCCGTAACATACGGTAGCAACACCTTGATCCTTTTAATGTCACTTTGCGCAATGTGTTAGTTTTTTGTGTACTGCAAACCCTACTACCACCTTGTACTTTTTATCCTTCTTTTTCTTTCTACCTACTGATCTATAAATTCATATGATTTAGTATAAAATTCTGCCTCATCTTTCAAAATTTTATTAAATATTATTCCTGTTTGTCCATCATATTTGCACACTTGTGTATATAAAATTGCAGTAATACATTTGTGTCTTTTAAACGAAAATAGAGAACCAGTTGCTGCTGTTTTTCCATCCATTGTTAGTCATAAATTTAGTCATAACACGCATTGAGAAAAATTTTAAAAATACTTTTTTTCCTGTATATTAAATGTAGGAGAAGGTGACCCAAAATGATCCCCTTAAGTATAAAACTTGTGTAAAATAACATAACTGTTTAAATGAAACTTTGGCCATAATCTACCATGTCTTACACTACATTTTGCATTATAAACTTCTTTTAATAAAATTTAAAATCCAAATTAAATAAAGAAAAATATAAATTTTTGAAAAATTGCCCGAAGTTTCATTTTATCCTCATCAAAGGGCAAAATGATTTTTCATTTAAAAATAACTGTAAATAGTTTTTATCGACAAAATAAAAGATATAAAAGAAATTATGACAACATATAATGAAATAAAATAAGTAAACCAGGTCATATTCCTAAGCATGAAAGACTGTATGTCTAAATAAATAGGAAAATTAGTGCATACTTTATGACAGATGTTATAAAACCCACTTTTTCAAATAATTAGACGCATAATACTACGATCGCTTGAATACCGCCATTGCTTCTTCTTGATTTTGTACAACTGATCTATGTGTTATCCTTTAGATAGCTCTATCTGCCAGAGAGAAAACATACAGTGCGTTGCATGAATATACACGCACCTTTTCCAATAGCCAGAAATAGAATTTTTAAAATTTTAAAAGAAGGAAGGCGACTTACAGTTATTGCATATGACTAACAACTGAATAAGGTGCTTTGAGCAAGTATGTTTATGCTTATGCAGGTTTATTTAATGAATGTTTGAGCATTTTCTTATTTTTCACTGTTATTCGTCTGTTGCACGAAATTAAACGCACTCTGTATTTTGGGTTTAAAATTTAACAGAGCCGTCGGAATTGAATTAAAACACAAATAGTCGTGTTGCTAAAATTCTCTAAAATCAGTTTTAATGCTTGAGTGCAAAATTTACGGAGTTTGTACAGGATGGCAAGAGGAAAAATTTTGACAGTAGACGAGAGGATAAAAATCGGCTTTATGCGTCGTAAAGGTTTTAGCAATCGCGAAATAGGGCGCTGAATCGGAAGAAGTGAGAGTGTTATGCGGAATTATATAAAGAAAGGAGCAAATTATGGGGGAAAAGCGTATGAGAAGCGAACAGGAAAGCTCACCAGTTACGACAAATGTCGAGCATGCAACGCTGCAAAGACTAAGAATAATTCCTGTGCGAAGATAAAGGCTCAATACATGCTGGGTGTTCATCGGACAACCATATGGAGAACTATCAAAGCTGCAACATTCCTTAAATTTAAGAAAATGAAGGCGAAACCACCCCTCACTCAAAAGCACAAGGATATGCGGTTGGAAAGGGCAAGAAAATGGATTCGAGATCGACTACATTGGGAAAAAGTCATCTTCTCAGATGATAAAAAGTTTAATCTCGATGGCCAGGACGGATTTCATAGCTACTGGCACGATATGATAACCGAAGAAATGTACTGTTCAAAACGTCAATCTTGAGGTGGGTCTGTCATGGTCTGGGCAGCCATAGGTTTTAAAGGGACTTTCGAATTGGAGTTCGTGAAGAACTGTATGAACTCTGTAGATTATGTCCAGATGCTCACAAGGAACCTCGCCGTCAAGCAGTCAAAAAATCTAGAAGAAATTATACTTTTCAGCAAGATTGTGCATCTCTATATACAGCACATATCGTGAAAAAATGGTTCCGTGACAATAAAATTAATGTTCTGGATCGACCCTCAAAAAACTCCGATTTAAACATAATGGAGAACGTATGGGGTAGTCTGTTTCGCCGTGTTTACACAAACGGAAGGCATTTTAACACGAAAGATGAACTAAAATCGGCAATTCTGTTAGCTTGGAATACAATCAGCTTGGAAGACTTCATGCTACTATATCAGTCAATGCTAAGGCGTTTACTGGCTCTTCTAGAAGCCCATGGTGGCTTTACAAAGTATTAGATACAATATTTGTTACTCAGTTATTTTTTTTTTTTTTACATGTGCGTTTAAATTCATGCAACATGTATATTTGTCATAAATTCAATAAAATTGTTTTCTAAAAAATCATATTGGTTTTTCATTGTTTTGACTCGTAATTTCATTTCTTGAATCGTACACATACAGTTTGCATCAAGTGTCACCTATTCATATTTTTTTATTACTCTTCTATACCATTCTAATTCTTAAAGCTAAGTTGTGTTTATATTCATGCAACGCACTGTATGTGGACTTTTTGTCCGCTAGGATTATTTTATGCCACTTTCACCTAGCTCTATTTGTTTATGTTTACTATTTACATTTTTACTTAATAGGTATCATAAAAATTCAGTTAAAATCAAAACGAGCATTCATTTTATCTCTAGTCTTTTACATAATCCTTCAAAACAATACATGAAATATTCTGCCATGTTTTTCCAAATATATAAAATACATGAATTATATAAAATACAGTATACATATATATAAAATACAGTAATTTTATGAAATATTTCTTCTTACTTTCTACATACATAAAATTATTTATACCCTATGTGGAATATGAAGTTGGAATACTTCAAAAAATTTTTAATTGTGTGAGAGGATAATAACATTATTTAAAAGAAAACGAGAACTAGAAATATTCTAATATAATAGTTGTTTATTTAAATACTTTTTTTTTTTTTTACTTTATGCGTTAATATAATGACAATAAACAACATATAATCTTGTGAGAGTGTACAAGCATCCTTTATAATAGTAAGCTTTTCTAAAATTATGCTTATTTTTCTTTGAATGCAACATTATTTATATTCAAAATTTTAACGTATGCTTCTAAAAGGAAATAAAACATCATTTTTAAAGAAAATTAGATTCAAATTTTAAACGTTTTTTAATGTTGTAAAATAAATTATCGTATCTCATACACTTTACAAAAAAAAAAAAAAAAAAAAAAAAAAGTGGAAGTAAATTTTCTTATTACTCAGCGTTAAATTAAAAGCAGTTTAAAATAGAAATAAACTCATTATATTTATAATAAAATGTTTCATTTAATGGTTTAATGGCTGCATATCTCATCAGGTCATTAGAATGTAAAAGGAAATTTGTTATTTTTAATATATAAATTTTGTTACACATAAGATGACACATAAGACTCTGTGATTTTTCAAGATGTAAATAACAAAATAATTGAATTAAACTTATATTTATAAGAGCATTCTTACATCTTTTTGAAAAGTTTTTTTTTTTTTTTCTTTTTTTTAATGAGGAAGCCTTCGCTTTCTCAAAAAATAGTAATGTTATTAAAAACAAGTGTAATAATTTAATTTCACAAAAAGTGTTAATAGTTTAATTTATTTTATAATCTCTTAAGTAATGCGCACTGTTAAGACACACTTCTCAAAAATAAGAAGAATCTTCTCCATTGTGAGAAGTTTCGCTTTTCATAACAGCTCGTAGTAATTTTGTTTTAATCATTTGACTATTTATTTCGTATTCACACTTGCAATATTGTAATGACAGTTGTTTCGCTTGCGTTCGCCGTGGATCCGAGGTAAATCATCGGTTAACAAAATTAGAGATTGTGGGTTCGATTTTCGTCAAGTTAAATTGTTTACAAATTGTTTTTGTTTAAATTTACATTCTTTATTTTTCATTTATTCATTATGTCATTATATTAATTCTTCAGTTAATGTTATTTAGTTTCTAGACTTTTCGAATTCTAGAATATTTTTTTCTAGAAATTTCATCAATTCTACATAAAATGGTGTAAAATTTTAAATGAACAGTTAAATGGAAAAGAATAGGAGGGTAAGTCAAAAATTATCCACAATGTAGCTAATAACTTTTCTTACAGTGTTCATACGGAAGTCTGTCCTAGTTTATATTGTTGTTATGATGTTGCGGTCCTGCAATGAAAGTGTGATCCTAATTCCATTACAGGTTTGCACCAAAGAGGATAACGAACAGTGATCCGTTTTTTGTGGTCGGGAGGTATATCAGGGGCCGCGATCTATCAAAGACTTTCGGCACAGTACGGGAACAGTGTCTTGCAACAGCGGAGTGTCTACGAATAGATTTACAAATTCAAAAATGGTCGCGCCAGTCTAGATCACTGCTCGTTGTTTATCTTTGGTGGAGCAGCCATGATCTATCTCAACAAAAGGAAGACAAATGGAGGAATTAGGATCAAACTTTCATTGTAGGACAGCAACATCATAAAATAATATAAGCTAGGACAGACTTCCGTATGAACACTGTAACAAAGTTATTAGCTACATTGCGGAAAATTCTTTACTTACCCTCGTTAGTTAAAAATGAAAACTTCTTGCTCGTAGCTATTATAAGGAATGAAACTTTTCAAAAATGAGAAGATGATTCTGTTTATTTTTGAGAAGCATATTTTAACAGAGTATATATTATAAAGAAAGTAATTTTTAAAACTATATATGCATATGTATATATACCGTTTATATATTTTATATAAACATATAAATACAAATAACTTGTTATATTATTTAATAATCAGTAAATTTTATAATGTTATACTAAAATAAATTGTCCTCTTAAAAATATTTGCGAATGATGGCTATTCCATGCATAAAAGTATAACTATTCCGAATATAGTTTAAGCACAAACCTGATTTAACAAACAAATCTCCGTTTCTATTTCTATATCATTAATCCATGTAACTTTATAATTTTTTGATCGCGCGTTTAAGACGCTATGCGAATTTTCCCCAATGTTTCCCTTTTCAACAAGGAAAGAACAACTTTTTAATCGCGTTGTTACTCCTCCTGTTTATAAAAAATATGTGCCAATTATTATTTCAAACACTAAAATGGTATGTCAATCGTATTAATCCTGGACGATAGGACCCATGCCCCAGCCCGCCCGGTTCCCGCTGTTCAATGTATTTTCCTAGTCAACTTTGTCCCCTTATTACTTCCGGTGTGATTTTTTTTTTTTTTTTTTTTTTTTTTTTTTTTTTTTAACACACTTGATATTGTGAGTTTTTTTGCTTTTCTTCCCATGCTATTCCTATGGGGTTTTTAAGCTTTTTTTCCCCTCTTTTTCTACATTCTAAAGTGGCGGTGCGTAATTGCCAAATTTTATCTAACGATTGTAAATAAAAAGTAAATTATAATTAAAGAAATGGTGTAATTTTTCAATATTAATTTGTAATATATACTGAAACTTGTGATTTAAATGTAAGTTTTGAATATTTTTTATCAATTTAAATTTTGATTTGTATTACTGGTTGTGAAATCGGTATTTTTTGAAAACGTAAAATAGTGCAATGATAAGTGATTGCCGTAAATTTATAATGCAATATAAATAAATGTACTTTAATTTAATATTCTACTTTAATCCATAATATCCAAAGCTCAAGTAAAACTTAAGATTAGTGTATTTTACGTTAAACTAAAGACTGTATGATTTGATCATTAGGATTACTTATAGATTTATATGGCGATTATTGTATTTATAAAAGTGTATTATTTAAAAAAGCTAGCTTAATATGAACATTAGGGAAAACATTTTTCTGTAATGAGTATTTACCAAAAAACCGTTTTGAATCATTTTTCATTGTTTCGCCAAAAAGCGATAAATAGCCAAGAATGGGAGATGTTCAGTATTATTTTACGGACGATATATAGTAATTGCGCCTGAATGTTTTTTATAAACATACATAACAACATAAGGAGAGTATTCTGTATTTCTTTTTTTCAAAAATTTTTGAATCCTAGGGAGGCGCCTAGGGATTTATGTGCCTAGGGAATTTATGCGCCTAGGGAGGCCTTCCTTGTAAGGCAAGATTGTACAAGACACAATCAAGAAATATTACATATTTGCCTCTATGAACACTCTCCAAAGAAATATCTCCCGCCATGACTTCATAAAGACATCAGAATAGGTTGTATCGATGCTTAATTTTTAAAGGAGTAAATTTTGAACAACTCACTAGAAAACTAACAAAAATAAAATAATGAATGCATGTGACCCACGACTACCAAGCATACCTAGCGGATGACGACTGTTAAAAAACAAAAAAGTGGGCAGCCATGAAAATCCCTTGTCCTCTATTCTGAATTTTTAGATTAATACCAAGAAATATCTGTTCCATATGATGCATCGCGAGCTTGCTCTATAAAATTTTGTTAAATTATTAACATTAATACCTTCATTATTATAAAAAATTGTTGTTCTTTGTATGAAATTTTCTACACACATTTTTAAATTTAAGACTATGAAATATGCGTTTTTTTATAACTTCGGACTAAGTAAGCGGATTTTCGAAAATTTGCTAAAGTTGTCACATCACAATTTTATCTGTACATACTTTATAATGATTTAAAACTTAATTTAATTTCAGTCTGGAAAATTTTTAGTTGCTATCTGCATGTACAAAAGGTATGTACTGTTCGTATTAAAGCGAAATATAATGTAGATTGGAATCGGTATTTGAAACGCTTTGTTGTTGTTTTAATTGTTTTCAACAGCCTAATCGTTTATTTATTTTTGTTAATTCAGTTATATTAATGAGATGCAATGCACATATCTGTAAATATCAAATAAAATATAAAAGAGTTCTTCTCCTGAAATAAACTGTCATACATTTATTTTATACACATTTCATAAAATATTTTTCTAAAAATCATTTTAGAATAATTTGTTCATTAATTTAATAAGTATTTCAAATTTTTAATCTTGAAAAAGAAACGCTTAAAAAAAAAAAAAAAAAAAAAACTAAAATGGTACGTCGTTAAACTTTCTACAATAGCTTCAAATTTAAAATTCAATTTTCTGCTACAAAATATTTTCATCTGAAAGCGAATTCCAATGCAGATGTAAAAGAAGGATAAAATTGAAAATAGCTATAGAGTCTTTGAAAACGCCATGTCAAATAAGTTATATTTTAGAAGAATTTCAAGTTGTAGAAAATGTTATGCAAATTTTCTATCTTTCTAACAAACTCAGTATGGCACAAAATGTAAAATATTAAAGTTTCAGAAAAACATAATTGTTTCATTTGTGAACATGATTCATTGTGAACACAATTTGTCATATAAAAATACATGCAATATTTTAGGTTTCTTTTATTAACTATTTTAAATAAAATATTTTAAGTGGGTTATACAACTGTTGGTTTATTTAGTCTTTTAATAATTATAGATATTTATAAATTTTAACATGAATTACCCAAAATATGGCTTCTATGATAACTATTGATTAGGGAAGTAAGAATGATTGGAGTACAGTGGGAATAAATAATTTGGCTCGAAACAGATTCGAACCTAGAACCTCAAGCTTAATAAACTATAATCTTCACATAAATTAGATGAAACATTATAGTTAAAGTAATAATTATATTTAAAGTAAATCAGAGTATTTATACATAACGACATATTTTATATACTATGGAGAACAATTACTAAGGACGAATGACCGCCACTAAACGATCCAGAGGATTATTTCGAATATTTAATTAAATACGTCATGGAGTCTATTGAAACTTTAAGGGTAAAAAAAAAATAAAACAAAAAAAAAAAAAAAAAAAAAAAAAAAAAAAAAACATTTATATCACATATATGCACGCGAAAGTTTTGCTAGGAAAGATAAATTAGGATTAGTCACCAATTAATCAATAATATATAACCTTTTTGATCACTCTGTGAAAGTAATGCTTGAAATAATTTGTTACTACAGTATATGATTATGAGCATTTTTTAATTATAGATATAAATTTATATGAGAATTGCACTGATAAGAATAGAGATAAAGATTTCTTTAATAACGTCGGCAATTTTTTCTTACCTTTATTATTATTATTATTATTATACGAAGGGTTTTAAAACCAAACCAATATCACTTTTAGAAAATTTAACTTACTAGGTTAGACATAACCTACTGAAAACAGAATATAAAAATATCAAATATCTGGTGAAATATGAGCATTTTACTAAACAATTTTTAATTGCGCATGAGCAAGTGCTAGTAAAATTATTTTGCATAATGCATAATAAACATGTATGGACTAACTATAAAACATAATCAAGTAAATATCGTAACATACTGAAGATGTTACATAAAAAATATGTTTTTCTAATACATATATATATATTCATTATTTTTTGTGAAATGCAAAGTGTACCTTCACTTATACCAATCACTACGGAACGATTCCAAAACAAAATATGGGTAAAATCCTTTATCGTCAATAGAGCAAATATCTCGAAGTACCTTTAAAGTTGTGTTATTATTATTATTATTTTCCCTGAATTAAATTTAATTCCACTTTTTTTTAGCTATGACATTTATATACAATTTAAAAGGCTGCTAATTTTTCTTTTTTTAATGTTTCATAGAGTAGTGTGGATGAAAATATTCCGAATAATTGTAAATGCATTTTATAAAATTTATTTTTAAAACTTATAAAAACGTGAAAAGAAGAAGACGAAATTTTTTACTAATCCATTACATTATTCTATTGAATATAGATGACAGTAATGCAATACAAACGCTTATCTTAAGTGGTCCACTTAGATGATCAACATGTTTGTTTATGTGACAGGACAAGTGCTATGAATTGTCTTACCTACAGAATTACTTGTCATTACTTGCCTTTAACTTATGTAATCACGATCTCTCCAACATATGTAATGTTTAACATTTGAATTAAATTAATCACGTATTGAATTCACGACAAAACATCATTAAATCAACATTTAAATTTAAAATTCTTAAGGTATTCTAAAAAATTCCAAGTTTTTTTTTTTTTTCCAAATTTTACATTAAAAAGAAAATGTGCTTCTTATATACCTCTGATAAATAGGTTTCTAAATAAAGAATGTTATTAAAAACTGTTTTATATATAGTTTTATATTTTAGTAAGTAGTTTAATTTCTAGTAATAGTTTATTTTATTCATTTGTAAGTTAATTTAAAATCTCTAATTTTACGGAATATATTTATATGCTTATCTTGATTTTAAAATAATATTCAAACCTTATTACTTGCTGGAATTCTGTAATTTTATTTCTCCACTAGCAGGCTTTGCCCGCTTCGATGAGTACTATACTTAAATGAGTTGTCAAAATTAAATTACATTATTAATAATCTAAGTTAATATTTCCTCTGTATTCCGTAGAGGTTTTTCCGGCTCGCAACATGAGGATTCCGGGTCCACACTGCCTTCGGCAGCAACTTACCCGCTTCTTACTTAACCTTCCCTAGCGGCTAAGTTAGAAGTTTTGCGAAATCTCACCAAAGTACATAATGCGTACACCTAATCAACATCCACAGACCAAAACGAATCATTCACGAATCATTCTAAGATAATGTAAAGCGAATTCAAACAAAGTAATGTGTTTTTACGCGTGTTTATTGCTCCCCCCCCCGACCCCAAGGGGGTATGTGGGTGAATTTCGTAAAATCTTGTTGCAATAAGTGTCAGATACATATAGACAATTTGCGCACCAAATTTCGTGAGCGCAGATCCCATAGCTAACGAAAATGTGTTTTTAAACGAAAAAACGGAAATGTGTTAAAAAAACGAAAATGTGTTTTTGAAAATATTCTAAAGAATACCTTTGCAATATCTTTAGTAGAGCTCTACTAAAAAATTCAAAATTTCTTAAATTTCCCCCTCGAAAAACGATTCCCCCCCTCCTTTAAGAATCAAGAATTCTAAAATCGTACATAATGTTTTATTTATACACAAGTCTAGTCTCATCATGTGCAATTTCTTCACCGTGATGTAATTTGGGGCCGAGTTATGCTTACAAACGTTTTTATGCTTTCTGTCCCGTGGGGGAAGGGGGTATTTCGATAAATCCCGTTTCTTTAGGTGCCGGTTGCACATAAAAAATCCAAGCACCAAACTTCGTCGCCGAAGCTCTCAAAATTTTCCAGGACAAATTTAGCGCTAAAAAGGGTTCAAAGTTTTAACAAAAAAATCGATTTTCTCCCTTCCTTCCTTTAAAAATCAAATATTCCTAAATCGCAGATAATGTTCTATTTGTACTCATGTCTAGTATCCCCATGTGGAATTTCTTTATTGTGAAATAATTAGGAGCCGAGTTATGCTTACAAACGTGTTTTTTCTTTTTCTCCCGCAGGGAGGAAGGGTGGGGGGGGGATTTCTGAAAAGTTGATAGGTATAATTTTAAGTTGGATAAAGACCTAAGTTTCTGCCAAGCGCTGTTGAATTCAGTTCAACCGTTCTCAAGTGATGCCCGGACAAACGTGTTTTTGTCTTCTGACCCTCCCCAAGGGGAACGGGGGGTGATTTCTGAAAAGTTGATAGATATAATTTTAAGTTGGGTAAAGACCTAAGATTCTGCAAACCGCTGTTGAATTCAGTCCAGCCGTTCTCAAGTGATGTCCGGACAAACGTGTTTTGTCTTTTGCCCCCAGGTGGGAACGGGGGGGGGGAATTCTGAAAAGTTGATAGATATAATTTTAAGTTGGGTAAAGTTTTAAGTTTCTGTCAAGCGCCGTTGAATTCCGTCCAGCCGTTCTCGAATGACGCCCGGACAAACGTATTTTTGTCTTTGATAGATATTATTTTAAGTTGGATAAAGACCTAAGTTTCTGCCAAGCGCTGTTGAATTCAGTTCAGCCGTTCTCAAGTTATGCCCGGACAAACGTGTTTTTGTCTTTTGCCCCCCAGGGGGGAACGGGGGGAGGATTTCTGAAAAGTTGATAGATATAATTTTACGTTAGGTACAGTTCTAAGCTTCTGCCAAGCGCCGTTAAATTCCGTCCAGCCGTTCTCGAGTGATGCCCGGACAAAAAAAGCGACATACAGACACGATGACACACACACGCACACACACACACACACACAGGCAAAATTTTCTGAAGTCACTTTCGGTTTTGATGGGGTGTGAAACGTGAAGATATCGCAAAATTTTTCGATTCCGACAAATTTACAGACAAAACTCTGATTTTATTAATATAGGTAAGTTAAAAACTAATATGGCTAATCGTGTGTGAAAATAACTGGGAGTTGCTAAATGCAAACTGACCACGCTTCTTGCGATCTTGGAAGACTGTGAGCATGTGCTCACTGGACAAGTCCATGTTACAATAGGAGTGAAAACTCTCGTGGGTAAAAAAAAAAATAATAAGTTATTAGGGAACGCACGTATTACACCTCATAAGCTATCGGTCAGTTTGACATTTCTCCATCAAAATTTAGCCTTAAACAACGTGGTCGAACTTATGTGTCAGAGGTGCATGCTGTTAGGTCAGTGCATGGCTCTCTGTGATTCTATTGAATCGCAGATCCATGGTCAATCGCAAAGAACACATCTGCTACAATGATGTTTCTACTTGGATTACAGAAAAGCCAAACGTGACTGTTTTATTATATGATTTTTAATTTACTTTATTTTACTTTACTTTATTATTATTATTATTATTATTTATATTACAAAATACAAACAGCAAAACGTGCTATCAGTTAAATATCACGAAATTCAGTTTCATTTATTTATTTATTTTTATATTAATGCACCCTCTTAGGTGTGAGTCCCTCTTAGGTGTAACATCAGTGAATATCTATAGCAGAAAAAAAAAAAAAAACTTTTACTAGGCATATAGTTTAAGCCAGTTTTTAGGCAGAGAACATTTAAAGGTCTTTATTTTACTTTACTTCATTTTTGAAAGTCAAATTTATCCATTGGTTGATATTTGTTGATCGGTCATATTTATTAACTATTTAGGTTAACTGAGTTGATTGCGAACTTTGTTTTAAAAAAAAATATGTTCGACCAAAATCAAAAAATGGCAAGTATTAATGAAAAAAAGAAAAAGAAAAAAAAAAAAAACTAAAGAAAGCAAAAGAAAAAAAAAAAATAAAAAGAAAGAAAGAAAAAAAATATTTTTAAAAAAGTATCACGCAGTTTGAAGAGAAAACAAAAGTTATATATTATCTATATCGAGTGCCAAAGAAAAGAAAATCAAAAGATTTTTAACCGAAATAAATAATGTGTGTATCAACTTATTAATTAATAGATATTTTAAATTTGTAAAATAGAATAAATTAAAGAATTAGATTTCGTCAAAAATTTTTAAAGGGCTCGTGATTTTAAATATTTTAAATTTAGAATGCTTTTTATTTGTCAATTCTAGGTAAAACCAATCTTTGTGATATTATTTTAGTCAAATTAATAAAAATGACAAAAGCATGCGTTGAAAAATGAAAAAAATTAACACATCCTCTATTATTAATTACCATATTAATCATCTTTTCAAAAGACTTGTAAAAAAATGAAAATGACAAACATAGTATATTTTTTTTTTACAACAAATACACACACACAAAATAAAAAAAGCTTAGTTCTAAAGCTTGATTAAGCATAGCAAATTTGATTTTAGAATTTGTCAAATGCAAATAAGGAGTCTCTAAAACATATCAGTTTTTTTATCCGACTTTTAAAAAGGTATCTGAAAATAATATTCACTTTAAAAACATAAAAGCATAAAATATTACATAAGATTAAAAGCAATGTATATTTTTTATGTAAATGTCTTAAACAAAATTAGATGAAGAATATTACTTATTCTTTAATGTATTACAGATTTTTTTCTTTTTTTTCATGTGGACTGTACATTTAATATTTAAAGGAAAAAAAAAAAAAAAAAAAAAAAAAAAAACTTATAAAGTGTATTTCACATCTTACAGAACTAAATGCTATTTTAATATTACATCTATTAATTTTTTTTTAGAAGAACATTTTATAGATTTCTAGTTATTTCTATTGCTAATATTTGGTTCTTTTTCTCTTTGAAATAACTACTAGCAAAGTAATTCAGTTGATTTAAAAGAAATAGATATGCGAATTTTTCTAATTAACGTTTTGAATGGAAAATAAAAATTTTATACGTGATTAAGTTAGCACTTAACGGCCCTCTTCACTTACCGTCTCCGGAGGCCCGAGCCAATGTTATTCTATGGGGACATTTTCTTTACAAATAACTTATTAACTAATTCATATTTTTAAATTCTGTTTTCACATTCAGGAAATTCCCAACTGTTAAATTGAAGGACCTTTTTTAAAAATGTATTTTTTTTAATTTTTAATAATTTATTTTGTAATTGCAAAATGAAAAAAATTCACATATTGAAAATTCGTATTTTGCAGCTTCAATATATATATATATATATATATATATATATTAAAAAGAAAAAAAAAAAAAAGGTCCGTCAATTTAACAGCCGGGAATTTTTAGAATGTGAAAACAGAATTTAAAAATATGTATTAGTTAATAAGTTATCTGTAAAGAAAAATTTCCAATAGAATAACATTAGCTTCGGCTTCCGAAGGCGGTGAGTGAAGCGGGCCCTTAAGCATTCAAATTCACTATGTGTAATTTTTTTTTAAGTTAGAAGTTGGTTTCTATTATAGCGTATTCCTCTTTTATAAATCATTTTGAATATATATATATATATATATATGTATTATATTTTACACTGAGGAAATTTCTCGAGCGGTTTAAAATTAAGACGATTTTCATTATTATTATTTAACCCTGTATATACTATATAATCGCTTTAGGATACATTAGGAAAACGCTTCTAAAATCTCTTTTCTTACACCGATATGAAAATAGATATTTTTAAACACGTTGAAGGCCACGCGAATTCTTAAGGAAATCTCATTCAGGCCACGCGCGCTGCTTATATAGAAGCGTGAAGCGTATTATGTTAACCGTGTTTCAATAAAATGCATTAAAATGCTTTAATGATATATTCCTATAATAAATGAAAATTAAGTAAATATTAAATAAAGTGTCAGTAATTACTTGAAACTATGTTTTTTTTTTTTCAAGTTTTATATCATATTTCATACTGTCAGGCTTCGGTGGCTGACGCGGTCTAAATGGAAAGTTCAGTGTCAGCCACCGATGGCTGATATGGCGCTGAACGTGTTAATTGGGACGAAATTGTTTAAACTAAATTTTTTGGAAAGTTTATTTTCCTTCTATAAAACAGCCCTGATATTAGACACAAAAATAATGTCTACGTCGTAGAAAAAAAAATGTATTGAAATAATAGCTAATTATATAGTATATACTGGAAATTTTGTTTCAGTATTTTTTAAATAAAACTTCACTAAATTTATTACATTTAATTCTAATTTGCGTATACTAGTAATCATGTATTTTAAGTACATTAAATTGAATGCGTTTCTGATAAATAACTGTTGCAATGGAACCACAAGGAGTAATATATATATATTGATCATTTAAAAATTAAAATTAAAATTGTTTTAGTTTTTCACTCGTCAAAGAAAATTTTAATGTGACTAAAGTAAGATAGGCCAGAGACTGTGTTAAAAACCTGCTTTTTCTAATTATTGAAAGTGTGAAACTGAAAAGAATTAGCTATATCATTTTTTTTTTCTTTTTTTCATTACAAAATCTGTTTCCTCTTGAATGAAAATAGGAACTAATTGCAAATTAACAATGTGCATGTCTGTTGACAGCAAAATTCAAACACAAATATTAGCAGAAAATCCAAAATTTTTATCCTAAATATTTATTAAGGCGTGTCTCAATTCTGAAGTTTTGTTGTACTATTTACAGTGGGTGAGGAAATTATTAGGATATATATATGTGGGAAGTTCCTTGCACAACCAACAGATGGCGCTGTCTCTGATGCTTATCTTTGAACGAGATGATGGACGGGAGTCAGTTGAGATCTGGCTGCAGTGGAGATCGGTTGAGACCGTCAGCGCGAAGGCTGACAGGCTGATTTTCTCCTAATTTGAGCACAGAATGCTCATAATAAGTGTGTAGAGCCATGGAGGGCTCATTACTTCATTTTTACTATTTGATAGCACGCGTAGGTGTTTTTGTGAATAAAAGTACGAGAAGGAGTTTAAATGTTAGTTTGTTATGGTTATACTGATGAAGAAAGCTTGTTATGTGCTAAGCCTCGAAACCAGCAGTTGGTTAATGATAGGAAGTCTGCTGTTATATGTTAATCCTTATATTTAATCTATTTTGTGTATGTTACGTAATAAATGTCTTCGTTATCTAAGTCGCATCTCATCATTACCCCACCCCTAGACACCCAGCCAAGATTCTACAAGTGGGGACTCTGCCGCGATATTACCACCAACAAGTTATAAAAGGTAACTGTTATTGTTATATATTTATCATTCTGTTTGATAGTGGATAATAATGATTAATGCATTGAGCAAAAAGAGTTTGAGTTACTATTTTGAATTAGAAATTAAATGTGAAATATTTTAGTAAAACACTTTTGGTTTCAATGTGTGATGAAATAAAATAAATATATTACTTGAGAAGAATGAATAGAAATAAGAATTATGATTGAAAAAATATTCTGAATGATCATCTAGTATTTTGCTTATTACTGTTTGCAATAATATTTTAACAATATTATAACAATATTATTTTAAAACGAAAGTGATAACAATTATTAAATAGAGAACAATAATGATAATGGTGATTTTATATGAAATATGTGTAATAATTAAGAAATATATAAGATGATCTAAATATTCTGTTGTATAATACAAATTGTTCTGCATGTGGTTATTTAAAAATCATGATAATTTTGATTTGAGAACAAAAACCATAGAATCATTTTTTGAGAAAATTGTTCTCATATTATTTTGTTTCTATTTAAGTATGATATTAATTTGGTAGAAGTATTGAAATATTTTTTGGTATAAATAATTATTTAGAGTTATAATGGCCCAAAACGTGTTACAAGGCATTAGAAAAGCCGATTTAAGAACAATTGCTGAAGAATTAGGCCTAACTGTTCCCGCGGAAGCTAAGGTGGTTGAAATCAAAACTTTGATTGAGAGTTCTGATATTTATAAGAATGATTTAGAATTTGTTAGAGGTGTTATTAAAATGTTAGTAGAAGAACAAAAGTTGAAATCTGTAGAAGAACAAACCAAAATTGAGATAGAAAGAATTAAATTATCCCAGTTAGAAAAAGAAATAGAGTTACAGAATTTAAAGTTACAGGCTGCAGCAAATAATTCTAGTAATAATGTTGAGCAATCAAATTCAGAAACTACTTCACAATCATTCGAAAATTTAATTAGAAGTATTCGAACATTAACCATTTCAGTACCTGAGAAACCTGAAGCTTTGCACTTATTTTTTCAATCCCTTGAAAAAGCATTCGTTTCTAAAAATGTACCGTCTAAATTCAAATCGGAAATATTGATTAATTTATTGGGAGATAAATGTAATCAGGTTCTTGCGTACGTAACCACCGAAGAAATTAACGATTATGAAAAAGTTAAGTAATTAATTTTAAGACAATTTCAACCAACGCCGCGTGAATGTTTAAGTAATTTTAAAAATGCGTTGCGTAATCCCTCAGAATCTCATGTCCAATTCGCTTCTCGTCTAAGCGCTTCTTTCGATTACTATTGTAGATTGAGAGGGGTTAACGACGTTAAGCAATTGTGTGATCTTATAGTTTCTGATAAATTATATGAAACGTTGGATTCTAGAACTAAGGAACATATTAGTGTTCGAGAAGGTCAAAATTGGTTTAAACCCAACGAATTAGGTCGGGAGTGTGATTTATTCTACTCTTCTAGAGGTAAATCGTTAATTGAAACTAATAATAATACGCGAAACGAAAGTTCAGAGAATAAGCGGTTTGTAAACAAAACTCCTTTTAGAAAGACACATTATAATAATAAAGATCCCATAATACGTAATTCGGTATCTAATCAAACTCACGAAAAGCATGAAAGAATGTGTTACATTTGTGGTGCAAAAGGGAAAACATTTCATTTCGCTAGAGTGTGTCCTAAACGTATTTCAGAGAAAAAAGAATTCCGTGAAAATCTTCCTACGAATTCAGTAGTTCAATCCGAAACAAGTCCGATTAACCTAATTGTTAATGAGCTCGAATATGTTGATATTTTAGTGGATGATATCCCACTTAAAGGGTTGAAAGATTCAGGTTCTTCGATTCTAATTGTAAATAAAAATAGCATTCCACAGACTAAAAATGTTATTTCTTCAACCACTCTAGTTAGCTGCTTTAATGAAAAGAAAGATGCAAATCTGACTGAATTTAAAATATCTTTACCTAATCATGATTCAGTAAACATAATCTGTGCTTTATGCAACAATTTGTCATGCGACGTAATTCTGCCTGGTAATATCTTTCATATTTTGAAACCACAAAATAGGTAGGAAACAGATGTTTCGAATTTCAGCGACGTAGGGGGGAAAGATAGTTTTCTGAGTTCGGGGGAAAGCAATTTCGATGAAGCAAATGAGTGTTCTTTTCCTGTATTCGATCGAAAGGAAAATGAAATAGATTTTTTTTTTTCAAATATGTGCAATTTTTTAGAAGAAGAAAAATTCGATGTCAGTTATATTTTAGATAAGTCGTTAAAAGAGAGATTAAGCGAATTAATAAAAAGTTATAAGCCAGTTAAAACAAAAAGTACTGATTTAAAAATGTCCATTATTTTATCTGATGATACACCAGTGTGCTTACGCTCTCGCAGATTATCATTTGTAGAGAAATCAGAGGTGGATAGACAAATTAACCAGTGGTTAAAAGATGGTATAATTAGAGAAAGTACTTCAAATTATGCTTCGCCAATAGTGGTGTGTAGGAAAAAAGATGGAGGAATAAGGATATGCTGTGATTATCGTGCTTTAAATAAGAAAATAATTAAAGATAAATACCCGTTGCCAGATATTGAAGATTTATTTGATAGATTAGGGGAGGGTAAAGTTTTTTCGACACTAGATTTAAAGAATGCATTTTTACAAGTTGATGCAGAGGAAAAAAGTAGGAAATATACAGCTTTTGTGACCGATAATGCCCAGTATGAGTTTCTAAAAGTTCCCTATGGATTATGTAATAGTCCCTTAGTATTTCAAAGATATGTAAATTATGTGTTTAAAGACCTATTAAAAGATGGTACTGTAATTATTTATTTAGATGATATAATTATTCCATCTAAAGATGAGAATGAAGGGTTAGATAAATTAAAACGTGTGTTAGAAACGGCATCAAAATTTGGTCTAGAGTTAAATTTAAAGAAATGTCAGTTTTTGAAACGAAAGATCGATTTCTTAGGTCACATAATTGAGAATGGCACGATTAAACCCTCAGTAGAAAAAACTCTTGCAGTCCAAAATTTCCCAGAACCTCGTAATGCTAGGGAAGTGCAGAGTTTCTTAGGTTTAACGGGTTACTTTAGAAAATTTATTCGTTCATTGCCAACATAGCAAGACCACTCAGTGACTTATTACGTGCTTCCACTCCATTTAAATTCGAGCAAGAGCAGAAATTAGCTTTTCAAAAGCTGAAACACATTTTATCTAATACGCCTGTCTTACACCTTTTTAAGCAAGGCTATAAGTTAGAAGTTCATACAGATGCATCTAAATTAGGATTCGGTGCAATCCTATTACAACAAGATGACGATGGACAGTACTATCCAATCCATTATATGAGTAAAAAGACCTCTGTACAAGAAGAAAAATACTGTAGTTATGAGTTAGAAGTGTTAGCGATAGTAGAAGCCCTTAAAAAATTTAGGAACTATTTATTAGGTAGTAAGTTTAAAATTTATACTGACTGTCAAGCGTTCACTAAAAATTTAGATAAACGTGAATTGACACCTAAGGTAGCCAGGTGGTCTTTCCTGCTACAGTAATTCGACTACGAAGTAGAACATCGACCTGGTAAACAAATGCAGCATGTTGACGCGCTTAGCAGACACCCTGTAATGAATGTAACAACTGATACCTTACTCATCGTATTGCTACTGCGCAAGAAAATGATGAGTTTATCAACACTATGAAATCTCTTTTACAACAGAACCAAAATGACGAATATGTGTTAAAAAATAATGTTTTATATAAAGTGTTAAATGATAGGGATGTACTAATTGTCCCAGAGATCGTGCAAATCGAGGTCGTAAAGAAATGTCATGCCTTAGGACATTTTTCGGCTAATAAAACTGAAGAGTTAGTTAAACGAGAATATTACTTTCCTAATATGAAAAGATGCATAGATAATGTTGTAAAAAGTTGTGTAGAATGTATACTTGTAAATAAGAAACAGGGAAAAGGAGAAGGTTTTTTGAACCCTATCTCTAAAGGGGCTATACCATTATCCACGTATCACATCGATTTTGTGGGTCCATTACCAACCACTAACAAAAACTACAATCACATTTTCACCGTCATCGATGGATTTAGTAAATTTTCGTGGCTATACCCGGTGAAATCAACTTCTTCAGCAGACGCCTTGCAAAAATTAAAACAGCAAACTGCTATTTTTGGAAACCCCGCAAGAATAATATCTGATCGTGGACCTGCGTTCATATCTAAGGAGTTTGCAGATTACTGTGTATCCGAGGGAATCGAACATGACACCATCACAACCGGAATCCCAAAAGGGAATGGTCAAATTGAGAGACTTCATCGAACAAGCATTCCTGTATTATCCAAGTTATGTATAAATGACCCTAACAAGTGGTACAAGTTTGTTGAGGCTGTCCAGAGAACTATTAATTCCACCGTATCAAGAAGTACCAAAAGAACTCCGTTCGAATTACTCACTGGAGTAACATTGAGAAGGAAAGAAGATAAGAGAATACTAGAACTTCTCGAAGAGGAAAGGATAAATTCCATGCTTGATAATCTTAACACCATTCGTGAAGAAGCAAGAAAAAACATTCTTAAGATTCAAGAAGAAAATCGCCGATGTTACAACAAGAAGAGAAAGAAAGCCCATGTATATAAAATTAATGATCTAGTTGCCATCCAGCGAACTCAGTTTGGAACCGACATGAAACTAAGACCAAAATTCTTAGGTCCTTATAAAGTTGTGCGAGTAAAGACTAAAGACAGATATGAAGTCGAGAAGATAGGTGATCACGAAGGACCTATACATACTAGTACTTCTGCAGACCATATGAAATTATGGTCCACTAACTGAACTGGAATCCACAAACTAGACTGATAAACTTTAAAGAAAAAGTTAACTGTGAATTTTTATGTACATAATTTTTTTAATGTCCGATTCTCTTTTTTGTTTTTTTTTTCTTTTAATTGTATTTTGCAGATATCCTTTAGTATCCCAGGCTGGTTTACGGTGAGGTCACCGCACATCAGAATGGCCGAGCGTTGTGGGGAGTTCCTTGCACAACCAACAGATGGCGCTGTCTCTGATGCTTATCTTTGAACGAGATGATGGACGGGAGTCAGTTGAGATCTGGCTGCAGTGGAGATCGGTTGAGACCGTCAGCGCGAAGGCTGACAGGCTGATTTTCTCCTAATTTGAGCACAGAATGCTCATTATAAGTGTGTAGAGCCATGGAGGGCTCATTACTTCATTTTTACTATTTGATAGCACGCGTAGGTGTTTTTGTGAATAAAAGTACGAGAAGGAGCTTAAATGTTATTTTGTTATGGTTATACTGATGAAGAAAGCTTGTTATGTGCTAAGCCTCGAAACCAGCAGTTGGTTAATGATAGGAAGTCTGCTGTTATATGTTAATCCTTATATTTAATCTGTTTTGTGCATGTTACGTAATAAATGTCTTCGTTATCTAAGTCGCATCTCATCATTACCCCACCCCTAGACACCCAGCCAAGATTCTACATATATATATATATATATATATATATATATATATATATTTCTTTTTCTTTTTTTTTTTTTTTGACACTTTTTTGATTATCTAAAAAATACGGAACGAAATGACCTGAGATTTCATGCATGCAAAAATCGCTTAAAAACTCATATTTTCCTCTATCGATTTAGTCCCAGAGTGTAATTAGAAGACCGACTACAAAATGAAGAAGGGCGAATTTACTTTGGATCACCCTGTATCATTAAAAAGTACAAATTACTTGTAAATTCAATACATTGTTTCACATTCTATATATTTGCATGTTTTAGTGCGGGAATCGCGGAATTATTTAGGCAGATGTAATTTATTTTTAAAAAATTACTCTTTTTTTTTTTTTTTTTTTTTTTTTTTGACAAGTTTTTTGCTTATAACAGATTTTTGTAAATTTCGCGAAACTTCCTGAAAACTGTCAAAACATTTGAAAAACATGATTCTGAAACATAAAACTCACATGCTTAATATTCATTGATATATGAGCATTTTCAGTAAATATTATTTTACTGCGCATGCGTGAAAGATGAAAGAATTTTTATTGCATAGGTTAAAAGCTAGATATATTGAGCAAATTTAACCAAAAATTTATTTCAATAGAATAAAAATTATGCAAATTGTTGGCAAAAAAGTCCTAAATTTTAGATATATTTTTAGTTGAAATTTCATAAGGGCTTTTACACATGCCGCGTATTTCATTTAAAAATCCAAGTTTTCCAAACACATTGTAAAACTTCTTTTTTTTTTTTTTTTTTTTTTGTAAAAAAACTGTTATAGACTTGTTTCTTTAACATAGTTTTATTTATTTACTAAGATTTCTGAGTTCATAAGGGGTTTTTCCAAAAAAGGACATTTCCAACGTGATTAAAATAATTGGATCTTCAAATTAAATATGCGGCATGTATAAAAACCTTTATAAAATTTCCACTCTAGAAAATGCCTAAAATCTAAGTCGTTATTTTGCCAACAATTTGCTTAATTTTAATTCTATTCAAATGAACTTTTGACAAATGTTAATCATTAAATTTAGCTTTTAGCCAATGCAATAAAATTATCTATCTTCCGCGCATGCGTAGTAAATGTTTACTAAAAATGCTCACATCTCAATGAATATCACACGGGGAAATTTTATGTTTCAGAATGTTTCTCTAATTTTTGTCAGTTTTTCAAAAGGTTTTGTAAAATTTTATGGACATCCTTACTAGTAATAAGCAAAAAACGTGTATGTATATATATATATACTAGTGGATCTGCAGATCAGGAGCCTCAACGTCCTATTTGCATCAGACATTTTTCAAGATGTCATTTTTATTTATTCCTTATTATATAATAGTATATATTGATTCGATCGACTTATTACCATAATAACATACATTCATGAGGGGGGCTGCCGCCCCCCTCAACCCCCCGCAGTATATCTCTCTTTGTATACCTATTTGTATATCATATAAAGTGTTACGGAATTGTAAATAATTGCATTTATTTTTGTATAAATTTTTTCAAACAGGCTTAGTAAGTCGATAAAATGCCAATTTTGTGCATTTCTAGTCGTTTTAGCTCAAAAGAAGAAATGGATTTAGCGAGAAGAAATGGATTGGGAAGAAATGGATTTGGCGCCAAATTTGGCGACCCAAGTACGCAACAATATGTATTCTTAATAAACGACGGTCTTGTATTATTTCCTGGAAATTCATAAATACCGAATTTCATGCAAAAAAAATTACATAGCATATCGGAAATATTTTGCGAAGCCTTTAAACTAATTATCAATTCTATGCCCACAATTTTCAACAGGAAAACATGCTTTTAAAATTCTAATAAAATTTCATTATATTTGATGGGGTGTAATCATGTTAAAATACACTTTTAAGAAATATCGACTATAGACCGTAATAGTACGAAATTCCTTTATGTATCCCGGAAAAGTAGCCACAGTCATTATAAAGGCAAATAATAAGAATAAACCTAATAAATTATGACTAATTACTTTTTCAAACTAATTTGACATCATTTGGATGATTACAGTACATACTCGGAATTATTTTGTGTGATCCCATAAATTATTTAGTCTAGACATAACCTTTTTTAAGAGAAAACATGATTTTAAGCATCTTTATAATGTATGTTAACTTTATTAAGTTCAATTCAGCATAAACGCATTAAAGTGCGCGCTTAAATTAAAAATTTGTCCATAGGCTCCAATGTTACGAAATTCTATCGTGTGTCTTTGTAAACGAACCATAAACATTGTATACACCAGTAAAAACTATTCAGCTTATTTTGCGTTTAAAATTAATAATTGTTCCAAATTTAACATCGTTTGGATGACTACGTGACATTGTCAGAACACTTTTGTAAGGTCCTGTACATTAATTAGAAAGCTTAAGAGCACATATTTTCTTCAAACAACATAAGTTTAAGCATCTTACTCACATACTCTAGTTTCATTTTCTTCATTGCAAAGTAATGATATTAAAATGCGTTTAAATGAAATTCACCCCATGCGCCGTAATTTTATGAATTTTGGCGTGTCCCTGTACACAGTTTATAAAAAATATAGCAATAAAAATTATACAGCTACTTATAGGCAAAGCTGGAACGTGTGCGCCAATTTGCAAGTCAATCGAAGGATTTTTGCGGCCGCTATTGCGGTACATACAAATTCTTCCCATAGGCCGTAAGAATAAGAAAAATTTTGGCGTGTCCCTGTACACGAACAACAAATGGAATACACACCTAACACAATACAGCTAATTCCGTTGGGCTCATGAATATGTGTACAAAATTGCAAGTTAATAGCGTTATTTTTGGGGCCGCTATCGCGGTACATACAAATTCTTCCCATAGGCCGTAATGATAAATAAAACTTTGGCGTGTCCCTGTACACGAACTACAAATGGAATGCACACCCAAAAATATACAGCTAATTGCGTGGGGATCATGAACATGTGTACAAAATTTCAAGTCAATAGCGTGATTTTTGCGGCCGCTATCGCACGACAGACAGACAGACAGACGGACGGACAGACGGAACCCAAAATCCTTTTGAGTCTCAACAGAGGGCCTCCATTGACGTTTCGGCAATAATTGGAAGTCAATAGCTTGATTTTTGCGGTGGGTATCGCGGTACATACAGATTCTTCCCATAGGCCGTCATGATAGAAAATCTTTGGCGTGTCCCTGTACATGAACTACAAATGGAATACACACCTAAAACTATACAGCTGATTCCGTTGGGCTCATGAGCATGTGTACCAAATTACAAGTCAATAGCGTGATTTTTGTGGCCGCTATCGCGATACATACAAATTCCTCCCATAGGCTTTAATGATAAGAAAAACTTTGGCGTGTCCCTGTATACGAACTACAAATTGAATACACACCCAAAACTATACAGCTGATTTCGAGGGGCTCGTGAACATGTGTACCAAATTTCAAGTCAATAGCGCTATTTTTGCGGCCGCTATCGCGCGACAGACAAACAGACAGACAGACAGACAGACAGACACAGCCCAAAACCGTTTTGAGTCTCAACAGAGGGCCTCCACTGACGTTTCGGCAATAAATTATATTTGCTTAAATAATTGCGCAATTCTTGTACAAAAACAAACAAATATTGTAGATAATATGTGCAACAATGTATTAAAGTTACAAGTCCTTTGGAGCTTTTGGTGATATAGGGTGATCCAAAGTATTTTCGCTCTTCTTCAGTTTTTGGCTTGTCCCCTAATTGTGCTCTGGATTAAATCGATAGGGGAAAATATGAGTTTTTAAATGTTTTTTGCTTGTATGAAGTTTCAGGCCATTTATCTAGTGTTGTTTTAGATAATCGAAAAGAGGTTTAAAAGAAAAAAAATCTATTAATTTCATCACTCACTCTATATTACTTTCAGCGATATCATAGTCAAAAGATTCCCTACACACATAAATATATACAGACCAATTACCAAAAACTTCTTTTTTTTTTTTTTTTTTTTTTTTTTGTCTCAGAGGACCATAAAACATGTAAATCAGTTGAAAACTATATATGAAATTCTTTTAACGAATAGAATACTCCATTACCTAAGGTAATTTGGTTATGAAGAAAAATTTGCTTTAAATATTGACTATGAATTACTTCATCTTCATTTAATTATATTATATTATTTATTTATTTAATATTTATTTATTTAATTAATGATTTTGATAAATAAATTAATAATAATAAATAAATAAATAATGCAGCGTTAGAGAGAGAGAGAGAGAGAGAGAGATTTTTTTCATTATACATATTTGTTTTAATTATGATTAACATAAAAATAAATTTGAACTGATAATATTTATGAAAATTTCACTCACTAAAATATTAAATTAACAGCATACAAAGCTACTTGAAATAAGCGCAAATTAGATATAGAGATTTCTTTCTTTCTTTCTCTTTTCTTTATATATATATATATATATATATTATTGCTTAGCTTTGAAATGTCAAAAACACTTCAATTAAACGGATTTAGATGTCTACCAATTCGAGTTTATGTAAGATTTAACTGTCTCTTTTCATTTATTTATTTTTTAATTATTATTTTTATTTTGAAAAGCATTCATCCGAAAAAACAACAATTACCAATATGATTTTCCACTCCCACTGTACCCATTGTATAGAAACGTGTATTCTGCATGCATTTTTGAATGAGTGCAATAAGATTCTGTAATCTTAATGTAAAAATATATAGTAGTTTAAATACATGCAAAAATGAATCTGGAACATTTGAAATCTTGTAAATCTAACCTTATAAATTATATTATCATTCAATTTGAAACACAATATAAATATAAAATGTAAATATGCATACAATCATATGATATAATTCTAAAACTTTTTAAATATAAATATCCCTATAATATTTGAATTCACGTGTTTTAATACCTGTGATAAATTTTTAAATAGCGAGATTAAGTTTTCCTATGTTCAATTTATCCATTTTCGCTTTTTCACCATTTTCACTTATGTTTCATATTTTCCTAAAAGCACTTAATGTTAAATATTTGAAAACTTCTTTTTCATTTTTAATCTACGTTTCTCTCAAAAACTCTCGGTCTTTAGAATGTAAATAAATTGAAAAGAGAAGCTAAAATACTCTAGTTTTACGCGAAATGTATTTTCTTTAATGGATAAACGGAAAAGAAAATAAATTTCTTTGAAGAGAGAAAGTAATATTTTTTAAGTATAACTACTTAAATTATTACACAACGCTTATACTATGAAAAATAGAATTAAAATGAAAGAAAAATAAATACGAAATATTCATTTCATGAAGACAAAATTTTCTTTTTGTTTATGTTTTTCTTATCCTTATGTATAATACAGGATGTCAAAATTATTTAAATGCAGTTTAAATCTTCACCTGTTAGAGATAAGTGAGCAATTAAGATTGGAAAAATATTAAATGGTAAATTTACTCTAAACACGTAAAAGCAGATCAATGTAAATATTTAATTCCATGTAACAATAGAGTCAATCTTATGGAATGAAAATTTTGCTTTTCCGAATAATTTCTAATAGTAATTACTGTCCTCTATAATCACACACACATAAGAAAAAAAAATCAGTGTAAATGTACAATAAATATTTTTGTATGGTAGTAGTGGTAGGAAATTTTATCCTTGTGTGTGACTAACACTACTTTTTAGCATTCATATACCCAAATAATTGTGCATATTTTTTGTTTTACAATATTTAACAAATTTACATTTACATTTTTGTAGAATCCCAGTAAAAAAGATTCAATTAATCAGGCCTGCAAAATTAAAGTTTTTGAAATATATAAGATTATTTTTATGCTATTTTGTGTGCTGATTTTGAAAAATGGTTTCCATTTTTTTCCCACCACATCAGGATTTTTTGTAAAATCGACATCGATATTCTTTTCTCTAGCAATATTGCATGTACTATCAGGCAAAAACGGATTTTATCTATTTAAATCAGTGTAAAATGATTTATTCTTGATGTAACAAATTGATTTTTCAGCAATCTATTTATTTTTATTGATTTAAATGGGTGAAAACCACTGTAGCAAGATCACACGAGCCGCTTTTGGTCGAGAGAAAAACGAAAAGTTCCATTGGGTACTTTTTACATCAAATTATGCTGAAGTTTCTAAAAAAATCATCAACATACTGTTTTAATTGTTTATACTAAGGTAACACAAAAAACAGACGATTGACCACGAGGAGCAAATATTATGTATTTGTGAAAAATCAAAGTACAATTGATTTTTTCAAGAAAAGGAGAAGAGATAAAAATTTAATTTATTTATTTATTTATTAATTCAGCACCAAAAAATACATAAAGTTCAACTAAGGATTCTTTTTTTTTTCACTGCAGTTCTGTGTTATTAATTAAGTATAACTAAGACAATTGTAAACACACAGGAATTTAGTATTTTTTAATGATGTAGTTGCATTAAAACTAAATCTAATTGATGACATTCGTACAGAGGAGTTTTATTTATTTATTTTTTATTTATTTATTATTTATTTTTATTTCATTTCATTTAATTTTTTATTTAATTTTTTGTTTTTTTAGTGTGCATTATATATATATATATATTAAAAGGTCTACCCTGCATTGCTCGGGTTAAATAAATGAAAGAACTGAACGAAAGTGTAAATTGGAAAGGAAAATACATGAAACATTTCCCGAAGTTTTTAATAGAAAGTATTATAAATATAATAAATAAACAAGTAAATAAAAAAGGTACAGCTTTAGTATGGGAAGCCCTTGGCGACTTTAAATATTTTTGGCCATTTTTGTGATGAATTGAACTAACTATCACGATTGCGTAACTAAAGGCCTTGGCGAGAAACGTCCGAGCTACTTTGATGCTAAATCTTAAATTTTCCCCAAGGGGTCTGATTCTAAAGCTATTCCATTAAAAAATAAATCAAATCAAATCAAATCAAATCAAAAATCTTAATAAAATCAAAATTATGACTATTTAGAATTAAGGTGAGAACATAAAAGAACCTCATAAATTAGATATAAAGTATCAATAAAAATGAAAAATATTGTTTCACTGTAAAAAAGAAAAATACTACTTAAATAAATAAAAATTTAAGCTAATTCCAAATATCTCTATGAGAATACTTATCCGCACGGGAGATCCTGTTTTGCAAAAATGCCCCAACTTTCGCAACATAATTATTTCTTAATCTAAATTTTATTAACATTCACCCGAAATAAAAAATATTAGTGTCGCCCAGTGGTCGAAACTCCGCCATATTTTGTAAGTAAGCATTTGAATAGTAAATACAGAAATTCAACATTTCCTTGTAAACAATATCCGCAGCAAGCATTTTTATTTACATGATGATTCATATCTGTATGAAATTCTCTATCTATTCAACTCAATGTTTTTCAATCCGACTGATTAAAGTTTTTCTTCTGGACATTTGAACAGCAAAGAACACTTTTAATATCGAAACAATATGACTACAGCAGTTTGAAATTAAATGAAATTATACTCTCTTTTATTGCCAAACAAACAAAAAATAAATTCACAAAAATATGCTGGATCACGAGCTGATATATTATCTACATATAAATATACAAACATTAAATTTATCTTACGACTAATATCTCTAAATTTGAGCTAACGAAAATCATTAGAAAAAAATCCGGCTCATTTGGAAGGGAAGTTTATTTATTTTTTAACATGTAGCCGCCATTTTGGTTGGACTTGGTAAAAATATTAACGTAGGCTATGTACATAGGGATTTTTAAGCAAATCAGTTTATAAATACCTTTTTATGTGAATTTAAAATTTTCAAGTGGGTTGCACTTAAAAACAAGATAGCATATATAGCAAAACAAATATATCAAATGCATTTGTGAGACATGTCTACTGCACATATTTAGTTCGAATTAATTCATAATTTCAAAAGTTATTGTGTTGATAAATTAAGTGGCCTCCACTTGGATCAAACGGGCGGAGAAAGTTGCTCAGTGAACTAATCCAAGATATTTGTAAGATAAGTCCACTGTCTAACTATGGTTCCAATAAATTCAGTATTTCAAAATTTATCTCGATAAGGAATTCTCAAGTGGCAGTGTTCAAGTGGAAACAACTTGGAAACAAATTTGCTGAGATACTTGCCAACCGAAATCATATGTATTTGAATGATAAATCCATTTTTTCAATTTTGGTTCGACTTGCTGAGGCAACGTCAAAATTAATGAGTTGAAAATTTTAAAGATAAAAATAACTTTAGAGCGCATGTAACAAGAAATAGAATGTAAGAGAAAGAATTTAGAATCGCACGTCACACTTAAAACGTGAAAAACTTTTAATATTTTAATTATCCACTATATCCACTTTTATTTTGTATATGCTACACTATTTAATATTTTAATAATTTTATGTTGTCATAGATCATATTTCATAACACAATAAATTATTGTAGGTTTATAAAATTTGGATACAAAACCAAACATAACTCTTACGTTTTGAATCATTTGGTTTGTGGTAATCAGGTAACCAGAATTACTTTTATTGTTTAAATTTTTACCTTCATTTTATTTTATTTTCTTCTTTGCATTATTTTTTAGTGCTTATATATAATAGATATATATAAAATAACATAAAATAAGATATACAGAATTCTACGTGAATGTTACCTTTTATTCATTGTCATATTTAAGGTTATAATGTTAGTTTTATAATAAATAGGTTATTAGCTTTATAATAAACAGGTTGTAAGCTTCATAATAAATAGGTAGTTTTTAATATAGAACACAAAATCCTATTTACAAAATAAAAACCTTATTTAGTCTCATTGAAGCTTAATCAGAGAAATAATTTAGAGAATTTTCTATTAAAATTCATGTCACATTACTGTGTTTCTACAACATTGACTTCTTTGTAATTGGTGTGAAATCCGACAGCATCACATAATAAAAGAAACGTGCAGCAAATTCCAAACAGAATTAAACTCCAAATGAGAGAAATTATTCCCTTTTAAATAAGTGACGATTACATTTATATGTTTGTTAATATTCATTCTAATTTTATTTTCCTTTTTTTTTCTTTCTTTCTTTCTTTTTTTCCCTTTTTTTTAATCTAAAGATACAAAAAAATCATTTTAGACTATTATGTATATATATATAAATATACAAATTAACTGTTTGAAATAGATTTTATTTTATTTTTTAATGTTTATAATTTGTAGTTTAATTAATTACAATATGTATTTCTTCCAAAATTTTAATATTTTTATTTATTGAAAAGTTTGGATTTTTAATGACATCAGTGGTTATATCTCTTTCTATATAAATGGCTAAGAGAGTTTTTTTCCTGAAGTCTGTGGCTGGACTCAAGTTGATTGGCTAAGAGAGATTTTCTTCTGTTTGTCTGTGTGTTGTTGCCACCAGCTTTTCATACTTTACTTAATTTAAAAAAATCTAATTGTCCGATCCATAAGTTAATTAAACCGACGGATTTAAAAAAATGCCCCTTTCATTTAGTACCTTATTTGTAACAAAATTTTGATTAGATTTTACAAAATTAATTAAAATTTTAAAATAATAACCTGGTAAAAGCTTTAAATGTGGGTATTTAAAATTTTAATCGTTGCCTAAGAAATTTTTTTTTTTTTTTTTTTAACATAAAATGAAATATGCTTTCACGCGAAAGAATATATATATGTAAAATATTTTACTCATACACATGAAAAAATGAAAATTGAAAATGTAGTAAAAAAACAATTTAGATAAAGTTGCACGAGAGTTCCAAAAATTAATGGAAATATAAATGAACGTTAAATAAATAAAATGAATCGAATTGAGTAACTATGTATAGGAAAGGAAAGCCAAAAGAAAAGAAAGAAAGAAAACAAATAATAACATAAACCAACGGGAAAACAAAGCGGGCTTTAAAGCAATTTCATGATTTCTTTAATTTTTTTTTTTTTTTTTTTTTTTTTTAAGCGATATATAAAAAAGTTTCCTTTAAATATAGTGACCAACGAAGCGAGAAAAGCCTTCGTTGATTCACTACCTTCATTGATTTCATGAATTAAAAAATGGTTTCGTTAACAAACTTTGATCAATTTGCGCGCAGGCAGCATTAGGCCGAGTTTTGTGCATTTCGAGTTTGATTTTGAAATTTTTCCTGCATTCGGATTTCGGTTCGTTCCCGAACCGGGGCTTTTCTAGTGAAACATAAATAAACACCTCTCAGTTGCTTTGTTAGCTATATTAATTCGTACTCTGCTATTATTCCTATTAAAAAATAAATAAATAAATAAATTATATATATATATATATATATATATATATATATGTGTATTACCTTTGAAATAAATTTATAACTAAATAGAAGATTCATTGTTTTATGGAGGAGAAAATTTGGGAATGAAAGGGTTGAGGAAAATTAGCAATATTACAAAAGAAACAAGTATCGTTTAGAAATTGATGACTAATAAGGACAAGAAAAATGAATCATTCAATAGTTAATTTTTATAGAAAAGACAAATTACTCAGTTTATAACAAAAATCATACAAGGTTTCCTCCAAAAAATCTTTCCCACATCTGAGAATATAACGCAACTGTACTTTGATGTTAGCCAAGAGGTCGAGAAGCGGTAAAACAAACATAACAAAACTAATCTAGTTTTCCATGGTGAGCACTAACCCCTAAATACAGGTTATGAACTCACCAGGTGGCAGCTATGGAGGCAACAAGCGGTACCTCAGCCCCAGATAATAAGCCTGGAAGATTCAAGCGGGCCAGAATTTTTCAGATTAAATAAGTTTCTAATTTACTTTTTTTTTTTTTTTTTTTTTTTTAACATATTAAAGCTCACAGAAAATATTTTAAGTTATATCTACATTAAAATGTTTCTGATATATGGATATTATAATGTAATATAAAAGGTAAATCAGCGGATCATTGTTTGAAATTTACATTTAATAAACGATAAATTCTCATTTAAAATGTTATAGATATATTTTAATTTAATATAGTTTTCTGGTTTTATGATTTGTTGTAAAAGCTGATCTTTTTAAGTGAAAGAAACGACAATAGATGGCAGCACTACAAATGCCCAGAAGTGAACGTAATTAGAAACTTTTTGATTCGAATAGATTCAGTCTAGTGTCAGCTGCCAAGCAGTGTACAAATTCTTTGGATCTATACAGTCGGCAGTAAAATTATTGAAGCACTAGCAATAATTCCTTCTTAGAAGATGGGCACTTAGTACTGTTTTGTAAAGTAAATATTTTTCGAGTCGTAATCTTAGTCCTATACTGTTCATAAAAAAGAAAGTTGATGATTAAAATTAGCGACCAATCTAATATATATATGAAATGTGTGGATGTGTGCTTCAATAATTTTGCAGCCGACTGTAGATGCTTCATTCATTATTCTATTTGTTATTCAAGATTCTGCCGTTGAATTCATTAACAAGTGTTGTTCGCTTTATTAAATAAAAATAATTATATTAATATTATTCTATCATTTATTTTGAATCAAGTACTATGTTTGGGATTACATTACTTATATCTATTAGGCCCTGATAATTATTAGGACATGCGGGACAGCTGCTCCCCCCCCCCCCCTATAGAAATACACAGGAATTCTGTTAAGTAAATTCCCAAATGTGACGGCAAACCTTTCTTCTTGTATTTGTTTTTAAATAATTAACCCCTCTGCATATTTCCTTCTTTCGATAAAAAAAAAAAAAAAAAAAAAAAAGGAGAAGAAGAAGTAAAAGAAAAGAAAAGAAAATATAAAAGAGTGAATTACGTTATTAATAAAAATCATTAAAATTATTAGTAGCCCATTGTTTTTAAGAGAAATTATTAATCGACATAATTCATAAATGACAAGAGTTAGGTTACAATCGGCAGCAAAAGTCTCCGAGTACTAGCAAGAATTCATATATAAAAAAAGTGCACTTAATACAGTTTTGTTAAATAAATCCTTATCGAATCCTATTCTTAGTCAGTCTAAGAATATGATTCGACAAAGATTTACTTAACAAAACAGTATTAAGTGCACATTTTTTATATAGGTATTTTTGCTAGTGCTCGGATACTTTTTTGCCGGCTGTATATCAACTTATTTAAGTAATTGGTATTGGGTGATACAGCAGCAAACAAAAATTTCGAGCTCAACATTTGGCTTATTCAGATTATTTTAAGCTGCGTTAAAATACTAGCAAATGATCAGAGCGACAAAGTCATAAATTATCCATTGTCCGAAAGTGACCCTTGAAATGTTGCACATGTTTACAATAAAGAACATTACTTTTTATTGTTCTTTTACAAAAGAGACCCAAGTTCCCCATGAAATTATCGCAGTAGGAGGTTTGTCAGAGGAGAAAACGGCCTTCCAGCTTCGTGACGACTCAAATCACACATCAAAGGGATTTGAATAGCCCTTGTCTACCTGCCAGTGTTTGAACGCAACCATATAACCTACAATTATGCATGGCGAATAAATGTTCCATGATAAATTGAAAGGTCCATGGTAGGGGTATAGGGGGGTACTTAAGTTTAAGGGCGGTGTTTAGGTTGTTGAAGGACGCACACAATAGCTGAAGGCGTGTTGAAAATTGCGAGAAAAATATTTTAAGCATTTATTGGTGACTATACAAAATTTTCAGCCACAGAGAGGAGTCACAGTATAGTCACATGGGTATGCAACGTGACAACCTCTTATGCCACTGCAAGGGTTGCCCCCAGAATAAGCTTGTCCCGTGGCCCCAGATAATCTAAGTCGGGCCTTTGATACCCATACTTATTAATAAAGAGAAATACCTCAGATTAAGTAAGAAATTTCTGGAATGTCTAGACCCTTCTATGTCGACGAGACTGATTCGAAAAATGGAGCAAGTAATCATATTATTCTCTTTGATTATTATTGCAATTCTTACTTTTTTTATATTTTAAATAACTTTATAATTAAAGTAGTTCAAATGCTATTCTTTAAATAATTTAAATTCGTATTGGTTCAAAGTTAATCCTTATATCACTTTAAAAATTGCTAGATTCATTAGACTTTTTAGTCATTTTTGGACTGTTTTTAGCTGGTGGTAATTAGTAAATTAATAAATTATTAATTAACCCCAAACAAATATCAAGTAAATTCAAAAAGTTATGAGCGATAGAATGAAAAAAATTTCAATTTTCTCAAAATAAAAGCTAAACCATAAGGGGTTTACTCACATTTTTAATTTGATTCAATCAATGTCCAATGATATTACAGTTTTTTTGCTGATTATAAACAAATATTGATAAAAAACCCTCTAACATCTTTCGTTTTTTTTTTTTTTTTTTAGAAGAACTTAAATCCTGTTTATTCTATCTCCAGTAACAGTTTGAATTTACATGATATTTGTTTGGGATTTTCATATAAATTGCTCAATATCTTCGGCTATTAAATTACGCAAATGAAATTTTTATAAAGCTTGCGCATGCGTATTTAAAAATTATTTAGTGAAAGTACTCGTATTTCGTAAGACATTTAACATTTTTTCATTTTGATTGCTGTATTCTGTATCTAATATAGTATGCCATATTTCCTGAAAAGGGTTTTGTACTGGGTCTAATACCCTACGTGTTTTAGTTTAAAAAGTGGAAATTGTTTTTGCAATTTTTTAAGAAACCGTTATATTTCCATGAATATATGTGGTAGCTTCATAAAATTTTATACAGATAATGAGAAAGGTCCTCGTAATCACATGATATAGCCAAAACGCATTTCAAGCATTAACTTTTACAGGGTGATCAAAATATTTTGATTTTTGTTTAATTTTTAATGGTCTCCTTTCCTTTTTCATGACACAAATTTTACTGAAAAGTATGACGTATAACATGTTCTTTATACTACGAAAATTTCAAGAGGATTCCTAAAGAACTTTTCAAGATATTTAACAAAACGTAAAAAAGAGAAAGTGTTCACATTATTTTGTCCAACACCTGCATTTTGCAGATAAGGAGGTCCCGGGTCCGAATCCTTACGTTTTAATAAAAAACCTCGAAGTCCTAAAGAAGATCAATTTAAAAAAACTTTACTGAGCACAATTATTACAAAAATGTAATGCATTCAAATAATCTTTAGATAAGGTATTATAGGTGGTACCCCGGGCCACCTATGAACTAAATTTTTTCAATTGGTAACCATGACTTTTCTTTACAGAATCCTGTAACGCGAAAAAATATTTTTTTTTTATTCATTTATTGTTTTTTTTTTTTTTTTTTTTTTTTTTTTTTCTTTGTAGAGGATGGTTTCCCTGAGCACCGTATTTTATATTCTAATAAAAATAGTCTAGAAATAAAAAGAAAGGAAGAAAAAGAAATAAAAGCTATTTCGCTCAATATATTCTTCTTCTTCTTCTTCTTTTTTTTTTTTTTTTTTGTCAGGTGAGGGTCAAATGGGCCCCTAGGGGCCCTGCGTAAAACAAACTCTCAAATGGAAACCTAACATTTTCTTTACTATAAACCATAACTTTTCTGGAAATGATACTTTTCCTTAATAAAGCAGAAAGCATAAGAAGAGAAAGCATAATGAAGAGAAAGCATATTTTCTATTTGAAAAAATTGAGTTTGTGTTGCGTGTAGTCATACAGCCCCTTATTAGGGTCTATTTATGTTACTTCATTTAATAGATCGATTAAATGCACGACGTTTTTGCAATCATTGTGTTCAGGGAAATTGCTTTTTTATTGAGATATTTTCCAATTTCTGAATCTTTTATTTCAACCAAAGATTCGTGGTCCTGGGGCACTTACTCTAAAAAAATTTTAAAAAAAAAAAAGAAAAGGAAAAAAAAAGAAAGAAATACGTGATTTAAAAGAGATTTTTTTTCAGCTTAGTACGATTCTGTTAAGGTAAAATGTGGTTTCCATTTGAAAAAAATATAGTTTGTACCACGTGGGACTCCTGGGGACCCCGTAGTCCAACCTATGATACCTTATCTCACAGATCATTTGATTCCATGGCACTTTTATAAACATTTTGGTCAGAGAAATTGCTTTTTTATTGAAATATTTTAAGATTTCTAGATTTGTTATTTTAGCATGAAAATCGAGCCCCGGCGCCCCCACTAGTTAAAAAAAAAAAAAAAAAAAAAAAAAAAAAAAATTCAATACATGTATTAATACTGATTTTTTCCGTTTAATACGATCCTGTGAAGAAAAAGTATGGTTTCATTTTAAAAAATTCAGTTTGTATCATGTGGGGCACCATATTGTTTTCTTTTT